>OX328126.1:48474748-48715770 GCA_946811695.1 Gonocerus acuteangulatus
TGTGAAGGGAAGATCAGCGACGGACGCCATGAAAGCCATCCACAATAAGATACTGGATTCCCCAGCAAAGTACATTGTTAGTATCTTTGCGGACATTGGTGGAGCATTTGATAACCTGTGGTGGCCAGCTATTCTCAATGCCTTAAAGGACGTCGATTGCCCTACTAATCTGTACAAATTACTGCAAAGTTATTTAGCTGATAGGAAACCATTTGTTGCTCTCCCTAGAGGACGAGTATGGCATAAAGTAAATACTGGATGCCCCCAAGGTTCCGTATTAGGCCCCTACATGTGGAACCTTGTCTTCAACTCGCTCCTCAACGAGTTAACCACTAGTGGCTTCGCCCCAGTTGCCTTTGTGGATGACCTGGCGGTCCTTGTTGAAGGCCAAACCCAAACGACTCTTAAAGAAAACACCAAGCAGGCAATCAACATAATAACTAGATGGTGTACTGAGAAGAAGCTGAGACTGAATCCTGTCAAAACTAGGCTTTTGATGTTGAAAGGCCGAATTCGACAAAGAAATACTTTTAGACTGGAAATAGAAGACATTGAGGTTTGCCTTTCTGATGAGGTCAAATATTTGGGAGTTACCTTTGGCGAAAAAATGAATGTTAGCCCGCACATGAGAGAGCAAAAGAGTACCATAACTAAGCGATACGGGTGCCTTGCATCTATAGCCAGGAACACATGGGGACTAAGCGGAAAGAACCGGCTGATCCTATACAAGGCTCTTTATCTTCCTCTTGTGACATACGCAGCTCCTGCCTGGTTTCCCAAATTAAATAAGGCGCAGACTGCAATGCTTATTCAGACCCAAAGGAAAGCACTCCTCATGTTAACTAGGAACTACAAGACAGTGTCTACTGACGCGTTACAGGTTCTGGCAGGACAGTTGCCGATCGATTTAGAACTTGGAATAAACGTTGCGAGGTATAACATACCAAGAGGTATTCCAGCAAGGGTCCGGCACAAGTGTCTTTAATATCGGAACGACCAGGTTTGCAGAAGGGAAACCAATTTTGTACAACGCGGGCCGTATCTGAATGGCAGGACCGGTGGCAAAATTCAACTAAAGGTAGGACCACATACAGATTCTTTCCTGATGTCAGGAAAAGATTAGACATGGATTGGCTGGAGTTAGACTTCTACACAGCACAATTGCTATCAGGCCACGGTGACATCAATCATAGACTGCACTATTTCAAGATCCGGGATCATCCTAATTGCAGATGCGGAGCTACAGAAACTGTAGAACATATCATCTTAGAATGTCCAAATTATGCCAGAAGAAGACTTCAGCTCGCGGGAGAATTCTCTATGCTTGAAAGGCCACCGACAAGATTTAGTCAATTCTTGGATTCCGAAGAAATCTTCCATGCATTCAAGGCATTCGCTGGGGCAGTCTTCGAAGCAAAGAGAATACTAGTTTAAGAACATAAATTAAAATATAATGTATATAAAAAGTGTATATATGTATGTATGTGTGTATGTGTGTGTGTATATGTGCAAATATGTGTGTGTGTATATATATATATATATGTATATATATATATGTATATGTGTATATGTATGTATGTATATATAAGTTATTTAAATATAAGAAATACCATATCCTGTAAATATTAAATAAATTAATTAGTATTATTAAGTAGGAAATAATTGGGACCTCACTGAACAGAGGCAGTGGGGTTCCAATTGCAGGCGTCCGTTGATTGATTTGGCAAGTGCAAAACATCCAGCAAACAGGCTGGGAGGGAAATCAAAGGTAGCTGTAACGGCTCTCTAGCCACTGAAGTGTGTGATGGCACACTTCTAAATTTAAATGAATACAAATTGGAAGAACCGATGGTATAGGGCAGCCTAAGGCACAGCGGGGGAAGAGAAGGACAAAAAAAAAGAGAGAGAGAGAGAGAGAGAGAGAGAGAGAGAGAGAGAGAGAGAGAGAATGATGGGATTGAGATAGCGAAAGAGAGACAGTGTGAGGGGGAGGGAAGGGAAGATAGAAAGATGTTATGTTATCTAACATTTTTTTTTGGAAAATGCTTTAGTTATGTGGATTGTAATTTTCGGATACGAATAAAGGGAGGGCGATCTAGAGAGAAATAGCGAGACAGAGATATCTTGCAAATCTGACATTTTTGTAGTCAATATATCTACTATATATTTGTCAAATAACACTCATTCACTGACTTATTATCGCCCAGCCCAAACCAATCGACAGAAAAATTTGAAATTTTTTCATGGGCATTCCCTTTTTAGAGGGGTTTGAATTTTTAGTTGGTTTTAAAGAGAGCCTAGACAGTATGAGTACAGCGTACTGTATCAATTTCATAATATTATTTTTATTTGCGGTTCGTTTCAACTATGATGGCAGACCTTGAATTACTGGAAATAAACTGTGATTTTGTCCCTCATAGAGTTTAGGCTATACCTGGTGATAGCCCATCAGAGGTAATAATATCCCAAACCCTTGCACAGCCTCCTTACCCATCAGCATCCCCAGTCAGAAAACTTCTTGGTAATGCTCGCAAATATAATGTTTCCAAATGAAGTTTTGGAATTTTTAAATTTTAACGTCTTAAATTTTAAAATTTTAACGTTTTAAATTATTGACAACGAATTATAACCTGTACTGGTTAAACTCCTGTTACTGGTAACCTATAGATAATGGGTTATCTCTAGGCTATCTGTTTCTTGACAATGGTACGGAGCGCTCCAGTGTCAAGAACCATTATACTTTGATTAATTATCAATCGTTGAATAACTTATGGTATGACGGGAACCATGCTATAATAAACAGCACAAAATTTTCTAGCAGCGTTAATTTTGATGATGCATTATTTAACAAAATAAAGACTTATCTGCCATGATGAAGCACGGGTAGTCCACCTAGTTCTAAATATTTGTAAAAAAAAAAAAAAAACTTGGCCAATGGTGGCATAATATTTCAGGGTCAAAAAATATTGCAACAATTAAACGAAATAATGGTAATGGAAGAATAAATACCATCGAAACATTTTTATTTTCTAACTGTAATATACACTTCAAAACACATTATATTATTTACTTCAACATGATTTGCACCATGTTTTTCCCTCAATACGGAGCTTAATACGAACGGAAACGCGCTAATTCGGGGCGACTCAGTCGGGCTTCTTTTCGACCTCAATCAAACTTTTAGAAACAAGTTACTCATACGATAGCTGTGTATTCAGCGAGGTGGAAAGGTTAGATACTGCCCTTATCCTCTGCTAAAATCACATTTGAAGGCGTGTAGTTAAAACCAGCAGAAACTGGCAATGACTGGGAATCACTACACTGTATGGCTAATGATCAATGATGCATTCGAAGGTTGTTCTCACTGCTATCCAAGCATTGGTGTTAATAACGGGGAAACTTGAAAGAAAATCCCCAGAAATGTGACAAGCAATAAATGCTGCCCATTACACAAACCCCCTTGAAAACTCCAGACACAATGACGCCATTAAGTTGACAGGCAAATGATACTAACTATAACTTACGACTCTCCTTACATTGTTCGAGTGGCTACGAAAATGGCCGATCTTCCCTCGATTAGACGGAGACACCCGACATGCTTATTAGCTGGCTGATAAACATCGGGCTCAACTATACATTCTTCATTTCACTTCTTTCGGTTTTTTTTTTTTTTTTTTTTTTTTTTTTTTTTGGTCTCTGTCTCTCATTTTTAATGTAATATATCTAGATAATGATACAGGATGATGTAGGTAATTTCATATCAGATATTACATCTGTCGATTGAAGGAAGAGCCGACATTGCGTATCAAGATGAATTTCAGCTGCTATGACTAAGGATAATTGATACAACATAATTTCTTAACTCCCATGATAAATTTACTAACGGTGTATACCATCCTGCGCGTGAGATATACTGACAGGTCTGAGACAAAAAAACTGCATATGATTTTTTGACCGTTTGAATTTTGCATGCTAAAACCGAAAACAATACTATTGTATTACACATAACCACAACACATATTATAATGACTACATGCTTGTCTTGCATAAATGAAACTTACAATTATTTACAATGCTACTGAATACATTTTTTTTCTGCACTACTTAATATTACTTTTTACGTAGTCAGAGGTACAACAACAAGGCCAAAGGTACAAGTGCATGGTCAAAGGTACAAGGCATACCTTTGACCACAGTACGATTAGTTTTTAAAAAATTAATAAAAAATAATAAATATAAAGCTAGAACCTTGAAAAAATTAAATATGATAAACAATAGAACACTAATTACAATAAAATAACAAAAATTAGCGCGTGAAAGGGGCTTCGTTTTTGGCAGAAGTCAGTCCTTTGATCAGTCCCTGCTAAGTTCTCTTAATAAATCAGACAAAACATCTATTTATTGTATAATTAATCTACAGGGCCAAAGAATGTTTAATTCTCGTGACCATTATTGGGATGGCGTTTCGATAGCAGTTTTACCTGTTGTTGAGAGTCAACATGGGCGTACATAAGGGGGGGCTGAGGGGGCTGCAGCCCCCCCCCCCTCCCCGGA
The DNA here is from genome assembly GCA_946811695.1 of Gonocerus acuteangulatus. Lineage (NCBI taxonomy): Eukaryota > Metazoa > Arthropoda > Insecta > Hemiptera > Coreidae > Gonocerus > Gonocerus acuteangulatus. Next base: position 48,479,303 of record OX328126.1, read on the forward strand.
AATTTGGTTTGATCGATAAAAATGTCATAATACCCTTAAAAATAAATTAAATAAGATCATTTACTTCATAAAACATATTCTATTTTGGGTGTAATAGCGTTTAAGTTGACTAAAACTCTTCCAAGATCTAAATTGTTAGAATTCCAGACACCGGAAATGGTCTCAGCCCCCCCCCCCCCCGAAATTTTCCCAGCCCCCTCCGAAATTATTTTCTATATACGCCCAATGTACGAGTCAATGCGGGTTATAAACATCATCAATGGTGTGTTTTAACGTATTTCCTGTATTGCTTCAGTTTCTCTTGAGTAATATATTTTATTCGGTGAAAAACATAAGAAATGTATAATTGTGCTGAAACTACAGTTTCCGCACGAACAGTCCCAACCCTACAAGAGGAAGTGGTAAACTATGTTATCTTGGGTCAGTGATTTAGTCACTTCAAGCAGGATTGGCCGGACTATGGAGGCCATTTGGTGGAAATATATACTCTGATAGTCACGCATGCGTAGAGCCAGTCTTCCATGCTTGTTTTCGCTATCCGCCATCATTACACCAACTTCACACAATACAATTCGTGTGAACAGCGATACCACGAATACCCCTTCTCATAGATGCTTTTCGCAAGCTTGCGTAAGAGTGTTGCCTCTCTCTGTATAGGGAGAAAAGGGGGATAATAAAATAGCCGATGGGGCTATCTAGAAGTTTCAACGATTCATAACAAACAAAAATACATATATGGCGTGTATGTGTAAAATCGTGTAAGAGGAAGGTAATCAATAACAACTTCGGGTCTGTTTGCGACCACAACCAGTTACTTTCAAGTATCTGTCATTATTTTAAACAGTGATTTTGGTACTTACGGATTAGTTTACAGGTTCTTTGCACGTTATCTATTACTTCTTTACAGGTTATCTAAGATTAGAAACCATATTATATAAATATAGTAAAAAAAAGTTAATATAGTAATAAAAAGTATTTAAAATCTCTGCAATCACTACTAAAAGTAACATTTTTTGACTACTATATTTATATAATATGGTTTCTAACTAACCGTTAGATAACTTGTATTTGTAAGTAATACTTTTAGGCTTGTAAAGCATAAATGAAAATAATTAGAATATATTTCAGCAAAGAATATTTATTAATAAAAAGGTTAATATCATAAAAATCAATTGTATTTGTGAAGTTTAGGGGCCTCCTCGCCTATTTTTTTGACCGGTGGCTCTACAACATATTTTATATTTATTTCGCATTATGGGCATACAGTAAGTGTAAAAATTATTGAAACGCCCATAAATATTCTACTTTTTTTCACATTTGTGACTAAAATAGTGGTGCTTTAGGTAAACAGAGGGCATCAATAACATGGTGATAGGCTATATTTTAAATATTCCTTGGAAATCAACATCAAACAATGGTATTTGTGTGGTATTTACATTTTAACAATAGAATCCAATATTCTATACGTAAAAAGTATTGGAACACATGATTTTTTTACTATTGCAGCTGGACTTTGGAAGGGATTAATTCCATATTATCGGTGAACTTTGTCCGGCAGGATGACCCGGCGACTTATGTGTTTAAATCAGGTTGTTTTAGTTCAATTTTTTAAAAATTAGCCAGAGAGGAGAATAAACCTCAGTTAAAATACAAAATCTTATTATTACGGTTGATAATGAGCGCAAATGTTTGCAAGAAATTGGAAAAATTGTAAACCTTAGCTAAGCCTCCTTATCAAATATTTAAAATCGGTAGAGTACAACCAACTCTTAGACAGCAAAACATCATATCAGGAGACCGAATAGTCTCAATGTATATGATGAAAGATCAATTTTAAAAAGATTAAAAGTCCGACTCGCAGGAACTGCGTCATCTTAGCGCGGTTACGTACATCTCGAAGAAATGGAATAAATTAGCATCACAAATCACAGGAAACTGACAGTAGCTAAATTACCCAGAAGTGGATAATTCTTAATCTGTATAAGTCAATGCAATTATGTACTGAAAACGTACTTACTCTTTGACTACTGCTGAGAAGGCTCTTCTTAACAACCAAAAATTCGTTGTCATTTTAAGTATCTTGTTTTACTAGCAAATTCGTCTTACTGTTATAATCAACTGTAAATATGTGCTTCATGGCGAATAAAATTCCATTCTGACGGGGGTTAAATCTTTCTATAAAATAAGAAATAACGATAACTTCAGTGAGAGGCTATGAGGAAGGTTATAAGACAGGAGAATTCAAAACAAACTACGACATCATGATTAGCCACAGCCATCTTGTTTACCACAGCCACTCCAGACTTCTTATTCCTAATACCTTTCACCGTTTCTTAGCTTGTTTTACTACTATACTAATTTTACTAATAAATGCAATTTAAAACAAGAAACAACCATTTAAAAAGTGAGATAAACAAAGAGAAAAACCCTTTCAAAAAAACAAAAAAAACATTTTTTAAGTTTTAAGCGCTTATATCTCTGATTTACGTTGCCCCATCCAATATTGCTTCAGAACCTTTTTTTGTAGAGAATTTAGTAAGCATTCGAATGGTCACCTTCCACTTAGCACGATTTCCCAACCGTTGTCGAGATATTTACGAAAAATGTATGAAGATCCGAAAACTTTTCATGTCTATTAATAAAATATTTTTTTTCGCATACTTCCTTAACTCCAAATATAACCAAAATTTAAACATCTTAGTTGGGATTAATTTCCAAGTTGTAGAAAATATTTCAATTGAATCCCGCGATTCTAAGTACTCACAAAAATATGATGACTTACAAAAACATTGATTCCACTTTTCTCAGAAACGGTTGCAGATATCGCCTTATAAATGGTGTCATTCGTTTTCTTATGTTAAGAAACCTATAAAACAAGTACCTGCAAGCATATAAACACAAAAACGTAAGCGTTACGAATTTTTTTGCGCGAATTTCGCCCCAAACACTATCGTCTAGTGGGCGGATTCTGCTGGTTAACGAACTTGACCTTTCAAATTAGACGACAGATTTTTGTACCAAATTTCGTTAAAATCGGACCATTTTTGAGCTTGCTAGAGCGCGAACAGACAAGCATATATATATATATATATATATATATATATATATATATATATATATATATATACACAAATTTGGGCCACCTATATTTTCGTGATGTATAGGGTCTGAAACGTGAAAGTTTCTAGTCGGCACTTCCGGATTGCGTCATGAGGTCAACCTCATAAGCGGGTTCTCCCTATGCTAAAAGCACAGGCAAAACCGCGGCTGATTGCGCCAAAACTTGCGACTAAAATCTCAGCAGTACAGTAAGAAATGATATCAGGAAAAATGAATTACGGTGTTGATCAGCCCCACACCCTTACTCATATTTGACTGTAGACACCAAGCCTCGAAATTTGAGCTCTTGATTCGCTCTCCGCCACACGTTTTGTGAACTTCCTTGGCTAAAAAGTTCTATTTTGCACTCAAGAATAAAGTAAAACCACTGTCAGTATTCAGCAGGATGGTTAACACTTTATTTTGCATAGCAAAGTATTTTCTATTTGTTAACTTGAATTACAAAAAAGTTCTTCGGTACTATTCGACGGCGTAATTAATTTTTCCTGAGATCATTTCTTCCTACACTGCTACTTATGTCTTGTAAGATGATTCTCTAGATTTCAGTGTCAAGTTTTGTGCAATCAGCCGTGGTTTTGCCTGTGCTTCTCTTAAAATTGATCTTTCATCACATACAGTGAGACTCTTCGGGCTCCTGATATGATGTTTTATTGCCTAAGAGTTGGTTGTACTATACTGATTTAATATATTTGATAAGGAGACATGACTGAAGTTTACAATTTTTCAAATTTCTTGCAAGCATTTGCGCTTATTATGAAGTGTAATTATATTTTTTTTTGCATTCCATCAGAGATTTGTCTTTCAGGTCAACGTCAAAAAACTGAACTAAAACAATCTGATTCTAACATATAAGATACCAAGTCATCCAAAAGGACAAAGTTCACCGATAATATTGAGTTAATCCCTTCCAATAGTAAAGAAATCAGGTGTTCCAATACTTTTAACGCATAGAATATTCCATGTTTTTTTTTTTTTTTTTTTTTTTTTTTTTTTTTTTTTTTTTTTTTTTTTTTACGGCGTATCGACATAAATCTTGGCCATTACCGCCGACGTCCAGGATGCAGCCAGGAATTTTCTCAGCGAGCCCTGAGATGAGAAAATTTCTGGCGCCGGTGGGGATCGAACCCACCATCTCCCGCTTATGAATCTAGCGCGCTAGCCACTAGACCACGGGAGACCCCTATTGCATGTTATTGTTAAAATGTTAATAAATAACACAAATACCATTGTTTGATGTTGATTTTCAGGGAATATTTCAAATATAGCTTATCACCATGTTATTAATGCCTCCTGTTTACCTAAAGCAACATTATTTTAGTCACAAATGTTAAATCAGTAAAATATTAATGGGTGTTCCAATACTTTTTACACTAACTGTACGTGCTATGCGTTTCCGCTCGCTAAGCTCGCTCAAGGAGATATCAAAACTCAAGTCAATCCAACTCGCAAAAGTTAATAGAATTCTATTAATAGTAATAGCCAATAGAAAAGCTAATGAGTTATGCGCACGCGCTGTATCACTGTTATAATCAATAGTACTTCGATGGACTATACAGTTCAATTCTGGCCTCAAGGATGTCCCATTCACGGTGAGGAATATCTTAAGGTTTGGACTATGCAGTCCGAATCTTGAGTTGTTCCTCTCCGTTTATGGACACCCTCAGATCGAACCTCAATGTTGAAGCTGCCACTGTGATAATAGAGGATATCAACAAAGATGGCTTGCACACCTCCTACGAACGGGAGATGGTTAGGGATAGCTCCGAGCAAAAATAGAGGGGAAGTAAGGAAGGGGTCGACCGAGCACTAAAAAGAAAGACAAAGTCAGGAAAGATTTTCAGGAATTGGAACAGAAGAAGGCAGTTGGTAGAAGACCAACAAACATGGAGAAGCCTGTAATGAGGACTCAATATGATTATAATCATGATATAATGTTTAATACATTCACTTCCCCAGAAGTTACCAAAATTGAGTTTATAATAAAATAATATAGTATAGACTGTTGTGGACATGTAAAAAACCTTCTAATCCTGGACTATAGCTTATACGAGTTTAGGAAACCAAGAATAAAGCTTATCCCCGTTTTCTCGAAAAAGTTCAAAGGTGTCACCATGAACAAGACTTCTTTTGATTTTCCACGTCAGATAACTATAATGTTAACCTAGAAATATTTTGACGTAAAACGTTTAGCGTTATAAATTGTTGGCACAAATATTTCTGACCTATATATTATTGAATAGCGACATTTTTCAACTAAACTCTGCGACATCCTATCGACGTTCTAAGTGTGCTCCCGGCCAAAAGGGAACACCCTGAAACTATTCAGATTAAAATATTATTTGCCAATAAAAATAGTTATTCTATCCACCCAGGGCGTTCGCCATCGGATCCGGGAAGGTATGGATGATACAACCTTGGTATACTTATTAAGGACACTAGCATTACTCAATGATTCCATTGTGAATCGATTATAACCGAATGCCAGTAAATCAGGTTACGGTATACAATTTGCATACTAGCGGGCCTTTGATCTAAGGAGAGGCGTGGGCTAACTACCGGCACCAGATCGGGTCTTTGTACACTGCCGCATAGCTGTTTTACAAATTCGGAAGTCGTCATGATTGTGTAAAATGTATTTTATATTATAAATGTATTTGCATTATATAAATATTTTATTTTTTTCAAAGAAGGATTTTACAAAGAAAGCAGTATTATAAGAGAAAACGAACTCGTAAGAATGCAATTTTAAAGATCTATCGAAGAATTACTTTGCGAAAGGTCAAGTTACTTAACTAACAGAATCTGCTTACCGAACCGTTACTTCGACAAAATTGTCACAAACAAATCCCTGCGCTTATGGTTTTACGGATATAAGCCTTCCGGTAGTTTTGTTCAGGCTTTGTGACGTGAGAATTCGATTAAACAAGTTTCAAGACAATATCTTTAACTTTTTACGGGAAAAATGGAAACAAATAGAATTTTGATTTTTTTCATTAAATACCTAGAAATTAATTGTGGCAAGTGGAAGATGAGAATTCGAAAGCCTGGTCAAATGAAATTCAGGTGTATTTTGGAATAAGGCGTCCTCAATCAGAAAAAATAGTTCCTCAACTTTGGCTTCGCTCTATTAAAGGTTTGAAATATTAGAGATTTTTGTTTAAGATCTCCAAATTACACCAGATGTCGCTTAGATAAGTAAAACCGTTATATTTATTTATTTATATTTTAACGTCCGTAATTATTAACTATGAATTATAGGACGGGTTATCTATAGGTCACCAGCCTTTTCTAGCCAGGATAGGGCTGATGCCTTTTTTTTCTGAAGAAAAGTCACCACCCCATAGTGGAAATCGAACTCACGACCCTTGGTACGGAATGTTAAGTGCTCAAGCCTTAACACTGACGGCTATTGGCCTCCAAACCGTTATATGAGATTTTATGTTTGTAATAATTCATTAAAAACCAACAGAATTTGCTAAATAGTGGGTTAACTGTCCATCGACGGCGCCGCTTTCTGCTTATGGACACATTAGAACGATTTTAGCGCCAAAATTATCGTTTTTGTGTAAGATTTCGTTCTAGCGGGTATGTACTTATCAATAAAATAAAACTTATAGATATAATATGAAGAAACAGGAAGAAGTTTTAATGCAAAAAACGTATTTAGAATTTTTGTTCTTTGCTTTTTAAATTACAAAAGGATTATATTATTGTTGTGATTGGATTATTGTGGGTTCTACCTTTATCATGATCCTAAATCGCTGTAGCTTATCGTTTAACATTGTGTCCTGTTATTCTAACGTTTAAAATAGTTTGCAGCATTAAATTCTCAGGACTCCTTCGACCCCTAAAGGGCGTAAAGAATCTCCATAGCAAATGGAGCCTCCTGACTCCTATCAGCTGACCGCTAGTAGCTGCAGCTGTGGGACGGTCGTCCAGGATCGGACACGGGTCGGATAATGTGGCTAAGACATGGTATATCAGACCGTGTCGGCTTTATTTCGCGCCAACTTATCTCCCGCCAAATCTCCATAGTCACGCTGCTTTACTGAGACTAAATAGGCAAGCCACTATCCCATAGGACCTGAATACTTCTACCCTTCGCAGGTTCACGTATTTCTTATTCTATTTCCTATTAGATTAAAAGTAGACCAATTAAAAGAAAATTAATTTAAAAATCCTTAACTTAACATACATGTTTTGTGCATATCATGTATTGCTTACATTAACTATGAGAGGAAGCCAGGAGAAAGAAAACAATATTTTTAATAGTATAAACCCTTTTCTCTTTGCCTGGATGAATATCCGAAAGATGGAGTGGTTTAAACTGTCATCTTTGAATATGAGAAGAAAGGCGCTTACTATATCTTTAAGAAGCTACTTCCACAAAGGAAAAAAAAAAACATAATTCCTGGAATGAATTCTATACCAAAATTAGCTACACTAACCCTTGGACATGGCCATATAAGTACGCATCAGGAATATTAGAAGAACCTTTCAACTTAAAAACTATAGAATAAGTTGATGGGACCGAAACGTCTGACGTAACTTCCACTTAAGATTACTTACTTGACAATCTTCTAAAAAATAACGACTTAACCTCTGACCAATTGAGGCGTTGAGGATAAGAAGGGCGAACTCATCATCCGTTCAAATTTTCTTTTTTTCTCGTCATCCTAATCTAGACGTTTCAGAGAATCTATGTTTTTCACGTGGAGTTCGCCCTTCTTTCCCTTTCGAAATTCACAGAGAATAAAGAAAAATCTGGCTGGACTCAGCAAAAGGAAGGATGATGCTATAAATAAAATGCTCTTTTCGTTCAAAGGAAGTTCACTCTAATTCCTGGTAAATTATTATATAATTTGAACAATCACAACGAAAATAAGTTTTGAATATACTCTAGTGGAGTTCGCCCTTATGGAAAAAATATTCAAACGCATTTTCCTCAAAACTAGCATTTGTTGAGTTCACCCTTCGTATCCGCAGCGCCTCAATTAATACATACATATAAGATAAAATTGCAACTACCCCCCGTCTACTAACAACGACATTATTTTAACAAAACACGACTCCTTTAACATTTATTATAAGTTACATTAAGCTTAAAAAATCACCAGGTATAAATAGAATATCAGGTGTCAGTTTTAAAAATACTTGCTGTTCTATTAAAATAAAAGGTCTATGGTTTACATGTTTTATTGAGAAATAATACAATTTAAATGCTCAATTCAGTTTGTTTAGTTAATTGAATTAAGAAATATATTATTCAATAAATTTGAATAATGAAAGTACTAAATGATTAATTTATGTATTTTTCTGTTTCATATCCATGAATGGCAGGTGTGTGTAAGTTGTACTATCTCTGCCTGAGTCATATGCCAAGGTTTTCGCTGTCAGTTAAATATGGAAACAGAAGGTCGAGCTGGATATTTATGTGTCGAATTTTTCATTCATCTCTTTCAATCATACTTTATATTTTGGCAGCCGCTGTATTCTTGATTGATTCAATGATTGCACAACGGATCCATTCTGTCTTCATGTAATGTCTGATTGTTTTATCTAATGGAGCTAGTTCTTTTTTAAATGGAAAACGTGAGGAAACGTCGATAAATGGTAATCTTTGAATGTGGGAGTTTATTTTTTAGATTCTTTCTGAAAATTAGGAGGCACGACGAAACCGAAACGAAAAAAAGTGCGACACGAAAAAAAATTTTTTTTTAGTAAGTTACAGAAATTAATTATTTTCAGAAATTAGAGATTTTTGTTACATAAGAAATTTTGAAAATTGTTAATTCTCCGTTATCATTGGTTTAGGCCATTAGCGCCAGGTTATGTATATGTTGCCACCCTTTCTAGAAATTCATGGTGCAGTGGGGAGCCTTTTCAACGGGACCTGAAAAGAAAAATTCAACCTGCTCCAGATGGGACGCGAACCCATATCTGCCACATGGGAATCCAAAGCGTTAACCACTGGACTTCGAGGAGACTCGTCTAGTAGTATTTTCTTTTTTTCCTTTTTTAATATGTTTTATTATTATTTTTTTTTATTTCTTTTCTTTTTTTGTAGAACTCGATATAGTTATCATCACGTCCAACTCATGAGAAAGATGTACTGTGAAAATATCCGTAAGTGGTGCATTTTTGGTAGTGTGGTTTACCAGAACCACACTACAAGCTAACAAATACATTTGAAGGGTGTCATTTGTTTTATCGTGAGCGAAACTAGCAATAAAGCATTCGAAAGTAATCAGTAAAATTAAGTACATAATTAACATTGCATTTTTTAAAATTATTGAGTCATCTGTAAAATAAAAAAAAAAAAAAAATAATAATAAACAATTGCTGAGAATGATAGTCGTACAAAAAGAGCAGTTCAGTGTTATATATATATATATATATATATATATATATATATATATATATATATATGGTATATATACATATAGAGAGAGACCACTGTCAACATTGGCCTTCCTCTGCCTCTAGGCATTTTCATTGCTGACGAAGGCTACCAATGAGTAGCCGAAACGTCCTAAATATAGATTTTTTTAACAAAAATCGTATTAAGGTTTCTTTAGCCGAATCCCAACCATTCCATCTTTACTTATAGAGAGAGAGAGTGTTAGTTGGCAATTCCTTATTAAAGTCCTTTCAATTTTACGATTAAACAAGTTTTAATCGTGCTAATAAAAAATAAAAAAACTATATATCAGCAACAAGGGAAGAAGTAGGTGACAAAAAACACATAATTTTATTATAAAAGGATATAAAAATAGATTATTAATTTCTAAGAAGAGACGCGTTTAAAGACTTTTAAAGTGATAAAATGTTGTTTCACAGTAATTTTTTGTTTAAATCTAGCAATACAACTTACGAGAATAATAGTTACAATACTTTTACTGTGGAAGTATTTCACTTGTAGGAATAGTTCGACGAAGAGTGAGTCAGTAAATACCGCTGATGATTTGTGGAAATTAAACAATAATAAGATAAGTATAAAACAGGGATTTGTCATGAGATAATCTCTCTATGATAAAGCGAGCGGGAGAAGGCCCGGGGATGGGGTTGTGACAGTAAGATTTCGCGGGCAATAAACCCTTTTCCCGCCAGAATTGGCCAATTAGATCCGGGGATTGGACTCCCCTCCCACCCTATTGTGGACTAATAGCTTCTCTTAGTCACGGACGTGTCACTATCGTGTCCTGTGTAACTGTGCATCCTGTTAGCCACGCGACTACCCATGGAAGCAGGAGTTTATATTTTCTGGGAACTATTTTTAGCATTTAAAATTATGTTTTTATAGTAAGTAGTCTATGGCAGCGAAACATTCCTTACGCCGATCTGCTGGACGTCGTGAATCGTGGTATATTTTGCTGGTTTAGTAAAAGTGCTAGCGTTAGTAAAAGTGGCCCGAATCTTTTAACGATCACGTTTTAAAACTAACGGCCACGATTCTAAAAGCCCAAAAGAAACTGAGAAAACATATGTTCATATATTGAGTTAATATATGTGCCAGTATTGACCTCAGGGGCGCAATTAATCAAGCACACAGATAACAGCTCTCTACATTTCCTCTACACTAATAGACAAACAACACTGGCTGCGTAAACAACAAATAACATCCATGGCGTATATAGAAAATAATTTCGGGGGGGGGGGGCTGGGACCATTTTCGGGGTATGGAATACGAAACATTTAAAAGATGGACTAGTCTACAATGCTATAACACCTAAAATAAAATATTTTTTATGAACTTATTTAATTTATTTTTAAGGGTTTTACATTTTTACCATCAAATAAAAATTTCGGGGGGGGGGGGGCTGCAGCCTCCTTAGCCCCCCTTATATACGCCCATGATAACAACAAAGACCATGCAGGCCTTTAAGGCCCACTTCAAAGATGTGACATGAGGGGTCTGGAGGTGCTTTGTCTGATTTTTTTTATTCCGCTGAGTTCAGAGAATTGAATTTATCAGGAAAACGCTTTTCTTTTTCTTTTTTTTTAAATTGTATTGATTTAATTTAATTAGACCATACTATTGGGTGAAACCAGTATTATGGTGAAGAGGGTGAAGTTTTTTTCATGTTCTTTTATTTATTGTTATGTGATTTACTATCTAAAAAACTGTAACAGTTGAACGTAAAAGGCATAAAGATGCTTGGGATGTGCAGAATATAACAATGAACTCACACATCGTAGGTTTAGTTCGATGTGGAAATAATAAAAAAAAAACAAAAAAAAAAAAAAACACGAAGAATTTAACGGCCAAGTTTTGAAATAATATCAGTATGAGCCATGGAACACATTTTGAATAGAATTTTCCAATCGGCAATCTGTTAAATTTCAGAGAGGTAAGCATCCGTGGATAACGCATGGATGAAACTTTGCTTGTGTAAGTAGTTGTACAGTTCGTATGGGCTCGGTCCTTGGGTGAATTATAGCTCGCAAAGTTTGTTTCTCAAGACACCTACAGTGTTTTCCCCAAATGAAATCAACGGACTTACTTCGTCACGTGATATCGCTTCCGCAAGAGGATCGGCATAACACTACACACCCAAAGACTACATGGCCTTGGTAGCCCCCTTTGGTGGGAAGTAAGTAATGGAGCTCTGAGGAGGAATTGTTTTCATTTGAATGTGCTGTGGGGAAATAACTCACAGAATCGACAACTCATCAGGAGAAATGTGATTTGGATTCCTGAATGTTGCGCAGGCCGTGGAAGATAGGGAAACTGAGACAAATGGAAATATAAACATTATTTATTTAAATTTAAATTTTAACGTCCATTTATTATTAACTACGAATTTTAGGACGGGTTATCTATAGGTTACCAACCTTTTCTAGCCAGGATAGGGGTGATGCCTTTTCTTTTTTCGAAAGAAAAGCCACCACCCCTAGTGGGAATTGAACCCACAACCTTTGGCACGGAGTGTTAAGAGCTCACGCCTTAACCCTCACGGCTACCGGGTCTCCTTAAATAAACATTAGAGAAGTTGCATCGATTTATGGAGGAATTTTCTAACATCAAGGAACTAAACGAACATCAGCAGTCAGACTCCTTTTCTCAAAATCGGGGACAATAGATTCAATCTTTGATAACTAGCTGATACCTGGTCCCTTCAAAATGAATATGCTCCAACGGAACGTTTGTAAAAAGAGGATTTTTAGCTTGATCTGAGTGATGTTCACCACAACACCACAAAAAGAGACGAGGTGTTGAAGGCTGGATCTAATGATGGAGGAGTAGAGCACATAATTACTCTTAGGAATCAGCTGGACAACAAGAGTGGATTGTCATAAGATGAAATGAATTTCTCGAGTTTACTGTCTCATAGACCACAGCAATATTAGCAAGAGATTCAGGAGATCACTTTAAGTAATTATGAACAAGAAATAGGCCCGTACAGTAATCATTCTGCCTACGGAAGATCCTGCATTTCTCTAATCAATAATTAGATTTGTTTACGTTTATATGTTCTATGAAAACATGAGCAATGTTCTTCTTCTCTTGAATATTCTCTGCAACCCTATCAAGACGTTTTACTTGGTCCACTGACTTGAATGTAGGTTTAAAATAGGACTTGAAATGAACTCAACTTCCATTACTTAGCATTTAAAAAAACGACAATATTACTGCTTCAGTAGCATGACTAGTATTTAAATGGAAATTAAAAATGTATCAGTCAGATATTTAATCTTCTAAGCCCTTGCCAGCTCCGAATGCAGCACCCCATGGACTCACACCGCAGGCCATATGCCGCACCCTTCTATCCCTATTAGGAACAATAAAACAAAGCTACAGCATTTAAGCCGATCATTCATAGTTTGATGGACACTGACATGAGTACAACTGGGGCAAAGTCTGGGCAAACAAACGTAATATTACACTCCCCTCTTTGCGGCCGATAGTACCTCCCCTCAGGAATTCATGCAAATTCAATATTTACCATAGGGCGACTGGGGCCCAATGGTGATCGCTACTTGCAGAAGCCGGTGCTGTTTCGGTGTCGAAGTGTGTGTTGCAGGAGGGTGGGGAGGTTGCTGATTTGCATTGGCTTATGTCACAGATGTAGCAGGCATGTGACTCCCATTGTATCGGTATGAGATCATGGGATATGAATTGTTACTATTACAGACCCCTGGAACATGTAAGCAAACTATTTGTTTGCTATTTTTTGTTAATTTATATTACATGGAAATAATCGTGATTGTATTACTTCCACCTATTGATTTAGCGAAAGATTCAAGTGGCTGTACCTTTACTAATTTTTGGAATCCTTATAACTTCTAAAAAATTAAATTTTAATATGAAATTAGTTAAGAGGCCTGGTTCCAGCCCCTCCCAAAAATAGTTTGCCTATGAAAGTTATATCATAGTATTAGGCCAAGTTTTAGACCCTTGATACCCTGACAAGAACCTAATAATACCAATTCACTTATTTGTGCTCTAGCTGAATACCCGTGCTCCGTCACGGCAGATAAGTAGTTATTTTATTACGTTAAATAATGTATCATCAAAATTAATGCTACTATGTATATAATTCTGTGCAGTTTATTATAGCTCGGTTCCCGTCATGCTATATGTTATTCATCAATTGATAAGTAATCAAAGTATAATGTTTCTGGACTTTGGGGCTCTCCGGACCAGTGTCAAAAACAGATAACCTAAAGATAACCGTTATCTATAGGTTACCAGTAACAGGAGTTTAAGGGTTCGGGATATTATTCCCGGGGTCTCGGAGAGACCATCACCAGGTATAGCGTAAACTCTATGAGGGACAAAATCAAAGTTTATTTCAAGTAATTCAAGGTCTGCCATCATAGTTAAAATGAAGCTCAAATAGAAATGATATTAAAAATAAATACAGTACGCTAACAGCTGACCTGTTGTCCTAGCAACGCTAGCTGCCTTGGCTTACCCACTCTCTAACCAAATACAAATTCAAACCCCTCTAAAAATACTTAAAAATTTGAGTATCAAAAAACCCTTTCTTAGTGAGTGCCTACGTTCTATAGGGAGAGTCCATGCAAAATTTCAAGTTTTTCTGTCGAGCGGCTTGGGCTGGGGGATGATAGTCAGTGAGTGAGTGGTATTTGACAAATATATAGTAGACTAGCTGAATACCCGTGCTTCACCACGGCCAATAAGTATTTTTTATCTACTATATATTTGTCAAATACCACTCACTCACTCACTCACCTATCAACGCCCAGCCCAAACCGCTCAACAGAAAATTTTTAAATTTTGCATTGACACTCCCTATATAACGTAGGCACTCGCTAAGAAAGGATTTTTTGATATTCGAATTTTTAAGCATTTTTAGGGGGGTTTAAAGTTTGAGTTGGTTAGAGCAGGCAAGCCTAGGCAGCCTGCGTTGCTAGGACGATAAAGAACAGGTGTTACCTTACATTATCTATCTCATAGTTTTATTTCTATTTGAGGTTAATTTCAACTATGATGGCAGACCTTGAATTACTAGAAATTAACTGTCCCTCATAGAGTTTTAATTGCGTTTCTTTTCTGTCTGTCCCCGTCAGATAGGCTTGCCATTTTTTTGGAGAGTTTGGGGGGGGGGGGAATAAAAAGAGTACAAATTATAAGCAAAATGGTTGGTGAGTTTTATGCCTAGCAACTAACGGGAAGGGGGAATCCTAAACTGTTAGTCTACACAAACCTTAAAAATAATAACGGAACTTTTTTTGCTACTTGATTTTCTTAAAACAATCTCTCAGCCAAATAGTAGTGTCTGGCTGCTGGAAGCGCTGTGCAGGTAGTTCCAGCGTTTTACAGTTAGATTACTTCTGATTTCTTTGACACTGTGAGCAGTAGTAAAAATGTTGATTGTAGAAAAGTAACCGATTTAAAAAAGATTCTTATAAACATGAATTCATTACTTTTTACATCTTACAGCCTTTCCCGGGATATTGATAAAATCGGGCGGGACACAGAAACAAATGCAAAATACCGGGACAGTCTCAGTCAAACCGTGATGTATGGCATATCCTTAGGTTTTCCAGGTGAGGTAATAATATCCGGAACCCTTGCAATGCCTTCTCGCCTGTAACCTTGGTAATACTCGTAAATATATTGGGTGTTACCAAATGACTTCTTGGAAACATAAACTTTTAAATTTTAACGCCCATTGAATAAAATATAGTATGACGGGAACCGTGCTATAATAAACTGCACAGAATTGTATAGTAACGTAATTTTAATGAAACATTATTTAACGCAATAAAATAACTACTTATCTGCCGTGACGAAGCACGGGTATTCAGCTAGTATTGAGTTAAATAAGATATGATCAAAATTATCTCTACTACATAATTTTGTACAGCTTAGTATTGCACGGCCTTTAAAGTTACCCAGGAAACACCGTGTGGAGGTAACTGTGCTTGTTTCGGTTGGAGAGTAAAAAAAAAAAAAAAAAAAAAAAAAAGAACTCGCTTAAAAAATGGTTTCATTCGTTTTCCTACGTTAAGGAATCTTTCGCACAAATTTCGCTCCAAAAACCATGTTCCAGTAAACGGATTCAACTGGTTAATGAACTTGACCTTTTAAATGAGAAGAAAGATTTTTGTACCAAATGTTATCAAAATCGAACCATTTTTGAGCCGATGAGGAACTTCTTAATAATTCAACCCCCCCTAAAAGTACTTAAACATTTGAATATCAAAAACCTTTCTTAGCGAGTGTTTACACTCTAAACGTATTGTCCTTGCAAAATTTCAAATTTTTATGTCAAGTGGTTCGGGATATTATTACCTCGGATGGGCCATCACCAGGGCGTAAACTCTATGAGGGACAAAATCACATGTTATTTCTAGTAATTCAAGGACTGCCATCATAGTGGAAATTAACCTCAATTAAAAATATTAACCTCATTTAAATTTTAATTAACCTCATTTAAATTTTAACGTCCATTTATTATTAACTACGAATTTTAGGACGGGTTATCTATAGGTTACCACCCTTACAATTGAAAATAATACTATGAAATAGATACAGTACGGTAACAGCTGTTCTGTTATCGTCCTAGCAACGCTTGCTGCCTAGGCTTGCCTGCTCTAACCAACTCAAACTTTAAACCCCCCTAAAAATACTTAAAAATTCGAATATCAAAAAATCCTTTCTTAGTGAGTGTCTACGTTATATAGGGAGCGCCCAAGAAAAATTTCAAAATTTTCTGTCGAGTGGTTTGGGCTGGGGGATAATAGGTCAGTGAGTGAGTGAGTGAGTGAAATATATATATATATATATATATATATATATATATATATATACTAGCTGAATACCCGTGCTTCGTCACGGCAGATAAGTAGTTATTTTATTGCGTTAAATAATGTTTCATTACGTTATTATACAATTTTGTGCAGTTTATTATAGCACGGTTCCCGTCTTACTATATGTTATTCAATGGGCGTTAAAATTTAAAAGTTTATGTTTCCAAGAAGTCATTTGGAAACACCCATTATATATGCGAGCATTACCAAGGTGAGGAGGCTGTGCAAGGGTTCCGGATATTATCACCTCACCTAGAAAACTCTAAGGATAGGCTAGTCATACATCACGGTTTGACCGGGACTGTCCCGGTGTTTTGCAATTGTTTCGGTGTCCCGCCCAGTTTTATCAATGTCCCTGAAAAGGCTGTAAGATGGAAAAAGTAATGAATTTATGTTTATAAGAATCTTTTATAAATCGGATACTTTTCTACAATCAACATTTTTACTACTGCTCACAGTGTCAAAGAAATGAGAAGTAATCTAACTGTAAAACGCTGGAACTACCTGCACAGCGCTTCCAGCTGCCAGACACTACTATTTGGCTGAGAGATTGTTTTAAGAAAATCATGTAGCAAAAAAAGTTCCGTTCTTATTTTTAAGGTTTGGGTAGACTAACAGTTTAGGATTCCCCCTTCCCGTTAGTTGCTAGGCTTAAAACGCACCAACCATTTTGCTTATAATTTGTACTCTTTTTATCCCCCCCCCCCGGTATGCCCATCCCATATTAATGTGTCTCGGTTTGACTCTCCAAAAATATGGCAAGCCTAGCTGACGGGGACAGGCAGAAAAGAAACGCAATTAAAACTCTATGAGGGACAGTTAATTTCTAGTAATTCAAGGTCTGCCATCATAGTTGAAATTAACCTCAATTAGAAATAAAACTATGAGATAGATAATGTAAGGTAACAGCTGTTCTTTATCGTCCTAGCAACGCAGGCTGCCTAGGCTTGCCTTCTCTAACCAACTCAAACGTTAAATCCCCCTAAAAATGCTCAAAAATACGAATCTCAAAAAATCCTTTCTTAGCGAGCGCCTTCGTTACGAGGGAGTGTCCATGCAAAATTTCAAAATTTTCTGTCGAGCGGTTTGGGCTGGGCGTTGATTGAGTGAGTGAGTGGTATTTGACAAATATATAGTAGACTAGCTGTTACCCGGCGTGCCATGCTACGCCTACTTTCTACATATAGAAAAGCCTAAATAAATTAGAAACCAAATAAGTTTTATTAAAATCTAGTAACACGAATCTGTAACTGTTTCGAACCTGTGACCTCCCAACTCTGAGTCCTAGACGACTTTGACATAACCTATAACACCCCCCGTATCAAGATATACATGTATGCCAAGTTTGGTAAAAATCGGTCTAACAGTGTGGATTTTTATAAAAAGAAACAACAACATACAGACAGCAGCTGGTAGTCGTTTTTGACCTGGCCTATGACAATCCCCTGATCAAGACCATCCTGTGTGCCCAGTTTGATCAAAATCCGTCAAACGGTGTGGGTTTGTATAAAGAACAAACATACAGACAGACATCTGGTAGACGTTTTTGACAACCTACGACACTCCCCACATTAAGATCTACATGTGTACCGAGTTTAGTCAAAATCGGACGAACGGTGTGGATTTGTATAAGGGACAAACATACAGACAGACAGCTATAAGACGTTTTTGACTTAGCCTACGACTCTCCCCAGATTAAGATCTACATGTGTACCGAGTTTAGTCAAAATCGGATGAACGGTATGGATTTGTATAAGAAACAAACATACAGACAGACAGCTGGTAGATTTTTTTGACCTAGCCTAGGAGATTTCTCGTATCAAGACTTACCATTATTCCAAGTTTGGTCAAAAACGGTCAAACGGTGTGGATTTGTATAAGGAACAAACAAACAGAAAAACAGACAGACACGTGATTTTTATATATATAGATGAAACATATAGTAGATTTCTAACTTGTGCCATTTTTCGTTATATTATGGCAGTTTTAACTTACCCGATCGTTTTAAGTCATCAGATAGTTTATAATAATCCTAAATCGTTACCCTAAGGGCCTGAATCTTTAAATGCCAGACATTTTATAATAAATTCGATCGTTATAGCGGCCATGATATTTCTATTTTACCTCTATTCTATATTTATTTCTAATTAAATATTGTACAATTATTTGCTATATTAGTTTGCTGCATAAGAGAAGTTTTTAAAACTTATTATAAGCAGTAAGAAATATATGTTTTAAGGAGTAAGCCCTGGACATCCTCTCGTAGCGAGTCACGCGACGACCAGCGACGGTTGCTCCCGGGTATTATGATCTCCTCAGGGGGCCTGCTATCGGTAGCTAGGGATAATATGTACACGTCCAGCTTGAAGGACGGCGAAATATCGCTCTTCAACCACCGCTCGCTCTGTCATTTCCTTAGGCTTGCTTCCATTTCACTTTGTCTCTTTCACTATTTCCTTTTCGTTTTTTTTTAATACTTTTTAGCCTAATTAGAATATGTGTTGGCTCTCTGGCCATAAATCACACAGGTGGAGGCCGTACCGTGACTAATGCAACGGAGTTAGATAAAGAACGGAAGGGAGAAAGGCAAAAGTTTAAAATAAATTGATTTTTCATGCCAAAACATGTTGTTTTGTACGTAATATTTTTTTACAATTAGTAAATTGAAAAAAAAAAAAAAAAAAAAAAAAAAAAAAAAAAAACCGACCGTCATGGAAGAGCCTTATGCCTAAGCTCGGCTGTTGAAAATATCCAGACATGAAATTCTATTATCATTTGTGATACAAGAAGAGTAGGAAGGCCGAGGATTAGATGGCTGCATAGCTTAGGCAACGATGTCAGAACTTTGCTTGGTGTTCGGAACTGGAGAGCAAAAGATAGTGCCATCCGGAAGAGGCTCAGAGGCCGGGCGCAAATGAGGACAGACGAGATCCGTAGGTTGAGAGCTGTCTCCGCAAATTGAAGCCAGCTCAGTA
Organism: Gonocerus acuteangulatus; assembly: GCA_946811695.1. Classification (NCBI taxonomy): domain Eukaryota; kingdom Metazoa; phylum Arthropoda; class Insecta; order Hemiptera; family Coreidae; genus Gonocerus; species Gonocerus acuteangulatus. The sequence goes on from OX328126.1 coordinate 48,498,682, forward strand.
ATGTGCCTGGTTCCGATGGACATGGAGGACGTTCTTTTACTCAGCCTTGAGACCGAATCTGACGAAGAAACCATTATGCATTTTTTGTCGTCAGTATTATTAAAAAAATAATGAGAGAAAAAACTAGGGAATTTTTGAAAAAAAGAGAAACTCAAGGCGAGTTTACTATACTAAAAAAGATTCCGGGTGAGTTATTTAAACGAAGATTTAGAGTGATGTGTCAACAAGTTGGTAAAACCCATGAAATTAAAAAAATCTGAAAGCAAGATCTTAGGCGCAACAACAGAAAACTGACAGAATTCTAAACAGAAATTACTCCATTTAAGCAATGATGTCTCCAAATGAGATCACCCTTTCAAAAATCACATAAAACCCGTATTTGCTAAGTGTATTTTATTAGATATATTATAATATATCCGAAAATCTCAGGAAAAATCTAGTTTTTTCCCCCATTTTTCTGGACAACAGTTACAGATAAGGCCTTGTAAATCGTTCCATTAGATTCGTCACGTCCAATTACTTATAAAACGTGTAACTAGTAACGCAAAAACGTAAGCGTTACGATTGCCTTATGCGCGAAGTTTGCGCAAATTTTGCTCAAAAAACGTGTTCCGGTGGACGGATTCTGCTGGTTACCGAACATGTTCTTTCAAATCACTCAATTTATATATAGTATACATATATATATATATATATATATATATATATATATATATATATATATATATATATACTATATATATATGTATATATATATATATATATATATATACTATATATATATGTATACATATATATATATATATATATATACTATATATATATGTATACATATATATATATATATATATATATATATATATATATATATATATATATATATATATACAGGGTGATTCAGGTCTAAGTAGGCAAACTCAAGGAGGTGATTGTAGACATAATTTCCAACAAAAAAGTTCATATCAAGTATGGCCCGATTCCGAATGGAAAAGGAGCTGTGCCCAATTTTCTCTTTTTTTAACGCAGTCATGTTTTTTAACGAATAAGAAAGGATTTCTCAAAAACTGTTCAAGATAATTAAATTTTAACTATGCTATCATAAAATAAACAAAATTTCCTTTAAAACGACAGTAATTTAATTCACTAAAATCATTATTAAAAGATACTTTCTGGACGTCCAATAACGCATTTCTGTTTTTATCAATGAATCAGAGTTTTTTTGCGATTTTTTTCCTCAGCCCCCTAACGGACTACAGATTTAATACTTACACGAAAACTTTTACATTTAATGAGCATTAAATCCATGAAAATAAAGTGGAGGTTTATTCCGGGATAAATTGAAAGATTGGCTCCCTTTTGTCAAAAAAATGTGGAATGTAGTTTTGTTACTTTCAAATACCTTGTGTGAAAAAATTAAAAATTATTCATTTTTTAATGTCCAAGCAGTGGGTATCTATTGTCCACTCCAGAAGCAATAAAAAGTAACTGAAAGAAATGATTGGAAAAGCTTTTCATTTGGGAGATCTGTTGCATATTTTGTTTAAACAATTTTTCATTGATTTATCTTTTACATGATGTTGTTGGCACTAAAATATTTGCTAATATATTTGAAAATTTACTAAATTTGCAATTGGACCTTTATGAACTTGGGCAGTGGATCCATCTACTGTCTAACAGCACTGCTGCTATGTGCAGGACAGCAGTCCATCAGGAACCATGAATCTATGTGCAAGCGGAACGTCTTCCAATGCAATAGGTCGGTCGTATTTAAATCGTGTTGGGGTTTAAAAATGTGTTGAATCAAACCTGTCAGGAATCAGGATTGGCTGAAGATGATATTCGTCCAAAATCCCGCACCACGCGTTAACTTGGAGCTGATACTGATTGTGTGTTCTTCACAGGGCATAAGGATTAACATGAGCCCAAGTATGCGAATTGGGACTGTTAAATATTCCATTCCGTGTGAATGTGGCCTTGTCTGTTCACAAAATGTTGCGGCCGAACTAAGGATTAACAATTTTCCTCCCGCAATGTTTTGCACAATTTTTAGTTTTATTTCAAATTTTATTTGAAAACACTTCAAATTATGTGTAAATTCTGGATTACAATTATTCAACTATCCTGCAATCTTTTTGAATTCTCCGCTCAAAATTTCTAGTCAAAACTGGGCGCCAAATACATCATATAAAACATAAATCAATGAAAAATTGAAAAACATGAAGTGTAACAGATCTCTCAAATGAAATCGTTTCATTTAGTTATATTTATTGCTTCCGGGATGGACAATGGATACCCACAGTTTGGCCATTAAAAAATGAATAATTTTTAATTTCTTTACACAAGGTATTTGAAAGTAACAAAACTACATTCGACGTTTTTTTTGACAAAAGGGAGCCAACCTTTCAATTCATCCCCAAATAAACCTCCAGTTAATTTGCATGGATTTAATGCTTATTAAATGTAGAAGTTTTCGTGTAAGTATTGAATCTGTAGTCCTTTAGAGGGCTGAGGAAAAAACTCTGATTCATTGATAAAAACAGAAGGGCGTTATTGGACGTCCAGAAAGTACTTTTAATAATGATTTTATTGAATTAAATTGCTGTCTTTTTAAAGGAAATTTTGTCTATTTTATGATAGCATAATTAGAATTTAATTATCTTGAACAGTTTTTGAGAAAACCTTTCTTATTGATTAAAAATCATGACTACGTTAAAAAAACAGAAAATTCGGCATAGCTCCTTTTCCTTTCGGAATCGGGCCATACTTGAAAAGGACTTTTTTGTTGGAAATTATGTCTACAATCACCTCCTAGAGTTTGGCTACTTAGACCTGAATCACCCTGTATATATATAGATTTTAACCACCGATAGTTTCGTGATATAGGTATGTGTTCCGAAATGGGAAATTTTCTAGTGGGTTTCCGGATTTTCATGAGGTTAACCTCATAATTGGCTTTTCCTCACGGTGGAGAACCTTTATTTTTGTTAAATTTTGTGATATATAGGTTGCACAATTTAAATAAATAAATATATAAGTATACTCATAGTAACTATAATAATACTAGACAACTCATTTATAATTTTAATGTATTTCCGATTATTTAATAGAACTTTATAATCTTTTTTTCAATTAAAAAATCGTTTGAAACGAAACGAGATTATAAAAGGCTTTCAAGCAATATTCTTTTGGCCTTGATAAAAACAAATTCATTTTTTGCCGAACGCTATCGGAGCGGTTTGAAAGAATTGAATATTAATTCGAGGCTCCACCAAGACCAATCAGCATTCTCTCCATCTTCCAATATATTTATATATTCAGACCGTATGTATTAGTGGAGTATGGACTCAGGGTCCAATCACGCCCCCGTGGGGCTCATATAGCCGGGGAAATAATTAAAATTCTGAAGGAAAAAAAAAGTAAACTCGAAAAAGTAACGAGGTTTTAGGGATCGGGAAAGCGATTCTAGCGCCCCTATATGGAGATTACGGTATTAGGTATACACGACCAGGGCGTATCGTTAGCAAGATGCCTTCGGACTAGTAATTAATTTACAGAAAACGTTGTGCCTTATCGTCCCTTCTGATATTTTTGTTTTACCAATTTTTTTCTGCTGACTTTATCTGATAAATTAGGATGTGCTTAGTGTTTTTAGAATATGTTCCAGAAATCAAAAATAATTTATTCTTAGAACTCAGCAAAGGGGTAATTTTTAATTTCGGAGCTTTCTCCTTCTAATAGTTCATAGGTAAAAAAAAAAAAAAAAATGATTTTCACTCAAGAATATTTAATAAAAGATACCCTTGGCAAATATGGACTGAGTTCAACACAGATCGCTCAGCCATGAAAGCTTAAAATGTTTGAGGAGAATCCCTTCTTCTTATTCCCAGTTAATATTTTATTTTCATTTTTCGTGAAAAAATTAAAATAATTACTTTAATGATAACGCGAAGGAAAGCGAGATTTCAGGCGCCACGATGCACACGAAACTTGACAGTTTTCAACACTAAGCGGAAATCAATCATTCCGCCTCCTATTTCCTTAACTCGATTTACTGAACTATTCATTTTACAGTTACATGCCATTAAAAAAAAAATAAAAAAAAAAAAAATAGAAAAATCTGAGTAAAACGTAAACTAAATATTTCATATACTATAGAAGCTAGAAGGCAATCAAATGGAAAAAATACAAAAAGATACTGTAGTATGTAGCAGAAAACATGTGTCATCGTTTATGAAGATTATGAAAACAAAATAAATAAATAATAAAATAATATTAATAAAGACAAATAAAAATATACAGAAAAAATTATAGGGATGGTTTCTAAAAAAGTTGGAACTTATTTTTAATTTTTAAATATATTAGAATATTATCAATGTGTGTACTGTCCTGTTTAAGCAATTCGTGTAAGTCTGTTGGTAAGTCAATGTCGTCTATTTCTCTGCAGTCTGTAGGTATGTGTTTAATTGTTAGTCAAACATTGCAATGTGTACAATTCGGTTTGTCTTGTCTTGTCATCAAATAGGAATGAGTCAAGTGTGAATGTCTAATACGTAGTCTAGTAAGCATGACTTCTTCTCACCTAACGTTCCGAATCCTGGAACTCCAGGCTCCTATTTTCGGCTTAATCTCTCGTAACTTGTTGTCTTGTGTGTATGTCCAGTCAGTTTGCCGTTTGTTCATTATGTGTCTTTTTATAGCATTTTTTATGTCATGTCTAGTCATCTGATTAATGTCTTCAGCTAGTTTTGCTTTTAAAAAATTTATAATAATCATACCAGGGGTCTCCCGTAGTCTAGTGGCTAGCGCGCTGGATTCATAAGCGGGAGATGGTGGGTTCGATTCCCACCTCCGGCAGGAATTTTCTCATCTCAAGGCTCGCTGGGAAAATTCCTCGCTGCACCCTGGATGTCGGCGCTAATGACCTAGAAGTAGATGCGCCGTAAAAAAAAAAAAAAAATAAATAAAAAAAAAATAATCATACCAAACAGGTGAAGAATAACCCTTCAAAAATTTTTCAAACTTTACATTTATTCCTCCATCACAACGTTTCGGACACACAGGTCCATCCTCAGGCAAATGTAAAGTTTAAAAATTTTTTGAAGGGTTATTCTTCACCTGTTTGGTATTATTAATTAATACCCTTCATTTAGTAATCGTAATAATTTTATAATAATCGTTTTTGTAGGGAATATAATACCTAAGCCTTCCACGTATTAAGATATCGCAATCTTTTTCGTGATGTACAATTGTATGAAAATCTCTAAATTTCTCATGTCTGTCTTTATAATTTGTTTTTCCTCTAATGGTCCTTCTGTAGCCAAAATGTTTAAGCATTAGTTTGGATGAATATCTAACCTCTTGAAAATATTTCAACTCTATCCTACGGATGAGGGATGGGTAATAAATCTCTATATTACAAAAGTTATTGTAAAAAACAACCCCTGCCCATGGTATGCAGATAATCTCCAAAGAGGTCCCCGAACTCAGCTCAAGTAAGCAAGTAAGGAAGGTATAGCTAGTTGAATGTTGGGTGCCCCCCCGCTGAGATGGCGCCCGGTAGCTGGGCAATCAGTCAGAAATGGGCCCCACCGGTAGGTGCCTCATCAGTAGTCCGGGGGCCCTTCGTCAGGTCATTAGTATTACCCCGTGGACTCCAGTCGGCAGTACTCGATTGATGTTCCTCTCCTATTCGGGTTCTCGGTGAAATTAGAACATGACGAGGTTGGCAATAGGCTCGATGAGAACCCAGTACATATTCTACTAAGGATGGTTTTTGATTATTATCGATAATCCTGATCGTAGAAAAAGTTAATAGAACTACATTTTAAAATGAAATTGAGTTTTATTGCCAACGTTTCGGCTGTCGAAAATGGACAGAGTTACATTCTAAATTAACTAAAGTATATAAAAGTAATAAAACATAAGCCTAGGGCTTGTCCAAAGGATGGGTATATCATTCCTCTATTAGGTTGCTGTTTTATTTATGTAATTTTCTTCTGGAGAAATTGGGTCTAAAGAGTGGAAAAGTAGTTTGGGTCAAACTAAACTATTTAACATTTAAAGTAATGTATGCCATCTAGGATATTTGTAATACATTCTCGTTTAAAATTTAAACTTAATATTTTGGCAATAATAATTTTTAATACTTGTTTGGACGTAAGGAGGTGTATGATATCACTTTCTATTCAACAAAATTGAAGAAACACAAAACCCTTTGTCCTGAAAATTTAGTTTAAACTGATTTACTCATCTGGCATACTGTACCTCTAAATTATGTCAGTGGTTGGCGAACTTTAGTTCATTTTTATTTAATTTTAAAACGTCCATTATTATTAACTTCGAATTTTAGGACGGGTTCTCAACCGGTTACCACCCGTTTCGAGCCAGGATAGGGCTGATGCCTTTTCTTTTTTCCAAAGAAAAGCCATCACCCCATAGTGGGAATCGAACCCACGACCATTGGCACGGAGTGTTAAGTGCTCATGCCTTAACACTCACGGCCTCCGGTGTTTTCATTAGAAATTACTTAACAGGAATTATTTGTTACATGACTAACGCTACATTATTATATCGTATATTTTTTTATCCTAAAAACGTCAGCCTTGCAGCTGTTGATGTGACGTCATTCATACTCCGTTCTTTACGTTTATATCAAGTTGATGTTATTTCTAATTGATGTTACAAATTGCTTTAGTAGATCATGACTTCTATCTAAACGCATCTTCGCACGAGAATGACCATGTCAGCCTACAGTTAGGTATTGCCCAATTTTAACATGACATCACCAATAGTACAATTCGTAGCTTAAGTAATTAGGATTTCCTAACCTCTTGGGACAGATTCTGTTCACAAACGATTCTTGTCCACGCCATCTTGATTATCTCGTGTAATCTACCACCAGTTCACTGAAACTGGCATTTCTTGTTCCTCTGTTTCAAAGTATTAAAATATCTCGTTTATTAGCTAATATTTATGTAATATCATTTTATTATTCCTTAACGAATTAGTATCTTCATCCAGCCCATAGTTTATTTGCTGATTATATTACTAAAAGTTGAGCAATCATTAGCTAACCTGCACTGTAAATTATAATATTATTTTCCACTTCCTGCCTCCATGTAGGAAGGGAACCTCGCATATCCCCTCGACCCGCCGCAATCCGATAATACTAACAAGAAACATAGATGTTTCATAATAAAAACCTGGCATTTAAATATATATCTTTATTTGTTCTTGCTTTTCCATGTGAAGTAAATTTCCTTAACTAGCAAAAGCCGAGAGAAATGTTTATTATATTGTTATGAAACTCGATAAGCATGGTCCTTTATTAAAGAGGAATATGTGTTGCAAAAAAACAAAGCATAAATAGGTCCAGAATTCGGAGTTTACTCCAGAATAGTATTAATAATTGAATCAATTATTTAACATGTTACTCTTTTGAGAGAAGGGTGCTAAAGACCTCAGCAGTCGATGCACCGAAAAACATGTTACTCTTTTGAGAGAAGGGTGCTAAAGACCTCAGCAGTCGATGCACCGAAAAACATGTTACTCTTTTGAGAGAAGGGTGCTAAAGACCTCAGCAGTCGATGCACCGAAAAACATGTTACTCTTTTGAGAGAAGGGTGCTAAAGACCTCAGCAGTCGATGCACCGAAAAACATGTTATTCTTTTGAGAGAAGGGTGCTAAAGACCTCAGCAGTCGATGCACCGAAAAACATGTTACTCTTTTGAGAGAAGGGTGCTAAAGACCTCAGGAGTCGATGCACCGAAAAACATGTTACTCTTTTGAGAGAAGGGTGCTAAAGACCTCAGGAGTCGATGCACCGAAAAACATGTTACTCTTTTGAGAGAAGGGTGCTAAAGACCTCAGGAGTCGATGCACCGAAAAACATGTTACTCTTTTGAGAGAAGGGTGCTAAAGACCTCAGCAGTCGATGCACCGAAAAACATGTTACTCTTTTGAGAGAAGAGTGCTAAAGACCTCAGCAGTCGATGCACCGAAAAAAAAGTTATAACAAAAACCTATTATTCTTTGATTTAAATTTTAAGCCTCACTTATACATAACACAGTTATTCTTCAACTGACCCTTTTCTTAATCTTCGTATTTAGATTCTTTAAACATCTACTGGTTCCACACCTTTCAAGCCAGATGGGGGTAATGCCTTACATTTTTTCGGAAGAAAAACCACTACTCCCTAGTGCGTAATCGAACCCCACATACAGTCTTGGCGTCTCAAAATTCATGGTGATCAGACTTCTTTGATAAGTTATTGACAACATGGTCAAAATGCAACCTAAACCAAAATAGAAGAGTCTTTCTCTTAAAATGAATTTCGATAAAGTTTGATAAGGAGAAAGATTATCAGTAATTAGGCTGGTTGTGTTTTGAGGTCCATTAGCCCGCTGGTGATGCCATCAGGATGATGTGATGTCTCCAGAGGAAGAGGGCCCCTCGTGATTACAATGCTCTCCGTGTAATGAAATCGCTCCCGTAGGGCAGTTTGCATGTTAACCCCCGCAGTTAGGAGAATCGCATCCAGCTACCAACCAGAGAGGTAGGGACAAAAAACAGGAACTCCAAAGAAAAAAAAAGCGATAGGGACGCTATCTGGTCGTCGGATCCTCCACCATGGCTCTCGGTCCATTGTGTTGAGGGTGCGATCTAGCGGTAATTTGCATGATTGGAGTACCAGCCTGCGTTCTAATGGCCACCGTGATTACCGGGGGATGGGAGGGCGCTTTTCTCCCTACAGACAATTTAAAAATGGGATCAGTTTTTCAGCCTTGAGGGTAAGCCCTTTAGTTTAGTGAGCCCTTACAGAAAATGTTTTTCTTAATATCAGAATAAACCAAACAACAATTAAATATGCGATCAATGTCAGTTGGGAGGTATATGCTTCAAAACTAACGATTCAAAGTTTTTGTAAGTCTTCTTCATCAGTTTTGTCTGTTTTATTATCCGGTACGCCTTAACACTTGGGTCCAATTGACGTATGATACTCTTAATGTATATGTTTTGTTCGATAACCGCTCAGACTCGTCACATATATCACACTAGTATTTCGAAAGTGACACAACTCAAAAATCGGTTTTATTCATACCGTCATAGTTATGACTGTAAAAGACATGATTAATATCTCTTTATCAACCATCAAAACTGTATGTACATAGCTTTAGAGCTTGTACACCAGAGTGCACTTGTGTCTCCCTTCCTGTCTTAATGCCATGCCCCCTATATAGGCAAGAGTGACACATTTTCAGTTGAGTTTTATTTTGAGTTGTGTCATTTTAGAAATACTAGTGTGATAGTTTTACCCTGGATTACTAATGACAGCTGTGTCTCTTCATGCACTTTTCTAGCGTTACTTAAGAATGACGAGTCTTAAGTTAATAACGGGATTCTGACAGAGAAAGAGTGATCTCCTACCACTTTATTTTTTTATAATTTTTTTTGCGCAGTTCCTCCCTCCCCATTAGTGGAAGGTAGCCGTTTTAATGCTTGCTAAATTCTCTACAAAATGGTTCTGAAGTAATTTTCGAAGGGGCGATGCCAATCGGAGAATAAGGACATGAATCTTCGAAATCGTTTACCGAACGTTTTAATTGGTTGTAGCTTATTTCAATTGCATTTAACAGTAAAATGAGTATTTTACTAAAACAAGGTAAGAAAATGTGAAAGTGTTTTCAAGAGCGAACGTTGAGAAGGTGGTGGGAGTCACTTATGATACTGTTAGTGGCGCTATTGTGGTGCCTTAAATCCTTTTTTTCTTCGAGATTTTATTTTATGTTTTTTCACGAGAGATCAAACCCCTCCAATAACTGCTTCTACTCCTTTGCTAATGACACTAGGGTTATGAATTGAACCGCGCTAAGATGGCGCAGTTCCTGCGAGTCGGACTTTTTTATTTAAGGCATATCAACTTCTTGGCTACAAGTGGTTTTCCCTGGTGGTCACACATCCAACTACTTGCCACGCCCGAAGTCAGGGCCGCCACATCTCCGAGCCGGACCCGGGACCAGATTACGGCCCCCAATTCTCAGAGCTAGTCTGAAAATTTTAGTACTTTGCTATCGGACTTTGGACATTTTAAAATGACTTTCATCTTGAGTTTTGAGCGAAATGAGAATAAAAGCCGACAATCGGTGCAGTAGTTCTTTTTACAAGCTCATAACCTATACAATTTTTCCACTCAGCGAGGCCCGGCCCGGGCCCCCACGGCGCCCGGGCCGGAACAACTGTACCCGGCTGTCCCCCCCCCATGTGGCGGCCCTGCCCGAAGTAGCATAACATCGATGATCTACAGGAACCGGCCGGTATATTCAAGCTGGCTATGCCCATTGACACTACTTTATTGACCAGATTTTTAATTATAAAGCGCTTAAAAAATAAAAATCGTATTCATTAGTCCTTGGACGTTTTCCCCATTGGGTTAATTAGCCACAACCCATATGAAAAAATTAGCCTCGAGTTGCAGGTTCCACGAATCCCTCCTCCCTGTAGGCAGGTTTAGGCTTAAATTTGCTAAGTATCGGATCAGCAAATATTGATAAAATTCTTATTTTTTTTTTTTATTTTTTTTTAACGGCGCATCAACTGTTTAGCTATTAGCGCCGTAAAATTCTTATTATTCTTATTCTGAACACTATCCGGCTGAGACAATGCTTCCACAAGGAATAAATTTCGTGATAACACCATTGACTGATTGAGTATTAGTGTGAAGAATTTTTTGTTTAGTTTATACACTTACATATGTAAGTGTACCAAGAAGGAAAGACAAAACCAACTATGTTAAGCGGAGCTAACTGACAGGAACTGAAAGCACAAGAACACAAACTGACTGATCCGCTATGACTGATCAGAATTTTTTTTTTGTTTATTTTGAATTATTTTAATTGTATTAGTTTTATTTTATTATATTTCCGACTCAACTTTCGAAACGTTATAATAATTTATGAGATATGATAAGCACAATAAAATTGTTTTAATCTTACTTGCTAATGTCCTCAGCACAATAGTAATTTAGATTATGTAATTTTAATATTTCATGAGACAAATTGTGAAGTTCCTCAAATAAATAAATAAATAAAGTGTTTTTTTCTAACAATCAATGAGTGAGATAGCTAAAATGTGTAAGATGCAATATCGCCCCTCGATAGGGGAGTCGCCCGTATCTGTTTTCCATCAAATTCATATTCGTCGCCACTTAATACCGAGCAATCTGTGTTATTCTGCTCATCTTCTCTTCCTTCAATATATTACGCTGTGAAATTGCTAAGCAATATTGATTTGGAACAATTTCCTTCAGTCCTTCTTTAGGAGAATTGCCAGAATTATTTATAAAAATATTTCTAATAATATGACAATAAAACCTAGAAGTTACGACAAGTAAATATCAGAACCTGTAATGAAATAGGTGCGTCAGTAATATTTTAATACTTCATTCCTACAAAACTTGGTAGAAAATTATATGATGACAACTGGAAAAATCAACTCTTCTCTTTCTTTCCCTTCCACGTGAGCCTTTCAGAGCGGGGGTTCCTTTAGCCCTCTCGGGCTTTATCTCGATAAAAAAAAAAAAAAAAAAAAAAAAAAAAACTCTCACTAAACGAACAATGTTAACTTAAATGACCAGATCTATCTTCTAATTGGAACAGTATAAACCCCGTCTTTTTAATCTTCGTACGCCTAACAATCATCAAAAAATAATTAATCATAAGATATTTGGAAGGATGAAGGTCGTACTCATGAAAGAATTAAAAGATGTCTTTAAATCTTCATCACTCCCCCCTAACAGATACCGAAAATGATCCTTGTTAAAACTTATGTATATAAAACATTCCAATAACAATCTATTGTGGGTGTTTGTAAACTAAAAAAATCGTTTTATCAGAAGGGGGCGTTTAGTACAAACTGAAATTATTATATGCCACTAACAGTCCAAATACTTGTTATATTTGAAGACCCCAGAGGTCAAGGGGTCTAAGTAACTTCAATGTATTGAGGAAAATGTACTTAAGTTGAACATGTGTTGTTGAGGCAACATACATTCATAGTGTAAGTTCAAATATTATTATTTTGCGTCTGTATTTCGTCCAAGTTCCGCTCGGCTTGGCTCGGCTACCCTCGGCCCCGTATCAGTAGTGAGCTTAACAGGACAATATGGCCAGGCCACATGTTTATCGTAACCCCGACTACCAGTGTCATTCATCTCAGCTGAAGGTGATTTCTACACCAACTTTGAATGTAGTTCTCAGAGGACTTTCATAAATATTCAAGAGTGGTGAGTCTACATTCATAGCTGCTATAACATTATATATGTCTATTGAGTCGAACAATTTTACTGTGTAAAATTTTTATTAAATTTAATGAAATGATTGGTGAAAATAGCAAGAAAAGTTTACAGCTAACTCAAGAAAGTAATATTGAAGCCCCAGGAATAAAGGCAATGTGGTACAACGAAGAAGAACCCGACAATAACCAGATTTTTCCAACACCGAAGTTCTTAGTAAAGGAACGCTCCAGAGAGGAAAATGCATCGGTGCCCGCAATCCAGGTCAAGACGGACCAAGGCGTTCAGTCAAGAAATCGCAGCCCAACAGAACCATCCCTTGGGGAGAAGTCATCCGAAGAAGAAGATGTTTTGGAAGATGAAATATTTGTTAAAAATCCACCAAATATTAAAACTCCTAAGGGCAAAAGGTCTAAAAGTGGGAACAAAGCTAAAAAAAAAAGAAACAGGTAATTTAAAATGAATTTAACAGCTGTTATATTTTTTAATCAATTTAATTTATTTTATTCCCTAATTAATTATGACTATACTCCAGTGGAACATAAATGGCTTAAAAACGCATTTAAATGATTTAAAGTGCCTGTTGCGACATAAACCATTACAGATAATAGGACTCCAAGAAACACATCTAGTACCAGGTAAAAGCGTTAGCATACATAATTATTCCGTTTACAGAAATGACTATTGTTTGGGAGGTAAAGCATGTGGGGGAGTTGCTGTGCTTGTTAAAGACAACACATACAGCGAACCCATTCGTTTATTGACAATATTACAAGCTGTAGCTGTCTCGGTGTACCTTCCTTTCCGTCTCACGGTTTGTTCTCTGTATCTTCCACCAAGTGAACCTATTGATGTACATGCGATTCATGACTTACTGACCCAACTTCCAACGCCCTTTTTATTACTTTCTGATGCCAACGCTCTCAGTACTATGTGGAACTCATCAATTACAAACAACCGTGGACGACTTTTACAAAATATATTTGAAGGATTGGACTTACTCACTCTCAACACGAACTTACCGACCCATCTATGCCCACGGACAGGTACTTATTCAAATATTGACATATCTGTTTGCTCCTCTTCAGTTTATACTCGATTCGAGTGGGAAGTGAGCGACGACACCTACTCGAGTGATCATTTCCCTATATTCCTGACACTAACTTCACAACCACCGATATTCCAAACTCAGACTAGATATAATACAAAGAAAGCTGACTGGACCACATTTCAAGACCACATTATAACCACACAGAACTTACAACACACATACTCAGTGAACGAATTAACAGAATTAATATTAGACGCAGCTGAACATAGTATACCTAAAACCACAACTAAATACGCAAAAACTCCGGTTCCTTGGTGGAATAATGACTGTAGAATGGCCATCAGAGAAAGGAAAAAGGCACTTCAATATTTTTGCAGGCATCCGTCTGATGAAGCCCTTATTGATTACAAGAAAAAGAGGGCTAAGGCTAAGTGGGTGATAAAAACTGCCAAAAGAAATTCCTGGATAGATTTCGTTTCTCAATTAAATTCTAACAGTGCGCCAAGCGATGCATGGGCAGTTGTAAACAAAATAATTCATAAAAAATACAAACAACCCATAACTGGACTCCAAAACGACGACATAATCATAACTGACCAAAAAGATTTATCTAACCTATTAGGGACTTACTTCAAAAAATGTTTTAGTGACGAAAACTTCAACAAAGAATTTCAGGAACATAAATGAAAAGTAGAATCTGATACATTAAGAGACCAAACTGAAAACGATACGACTTTGAACGACTCTGTAACATTAAACGAACTTAACTTTGCAATAAAGAAATCACGTACAACTTCACCCGGACCGGACAGAATAACATACGACATGATACAATACTTACCACCCACTACTCTTCCCCTTCTTCTGAATGCATTCAATGAGGTGTTTGAAGCAGGAATCTATCCTCACTCGTGGAACGAATCTATCATAGTTCCGATTTTGAAATCAGGCAAGGATAAGAAAATCGAATCCAGTTATCGTCCAGTTTCTTCAACCAGTTGTTTGTGCAAAACCCTGGAGAGAATATTAAATCATAGGTTAACATGGTACCTAGAAAAAAATAATCTTCTTTCTGGCTATCAATGTGGGTTTAGAACAGGGCACTCCACAATGCATCATATTTTAAGGCTAGAAAATGACATTTTAGAGGCTTTTGACAATAAGCAGTCATTAATAGCAGTTTCCCTCGATATCGAAAAAGCGTTTGATAGTGTTTGGAGGCGGCTCATATTGCTGCAATTGCTAAAATGGAATATTGGTGGAAACATTTTTAATTTTGTCAAAAATTATCTAAGTAACAGACGGTTCCGAGTGAGAATAGGTTCTACTTTATCGGACGAATTCCTGCAGGAAAATGGAGTGCCACAGGGAGGTGTCCTCAGCACAACGCTTTTTAATATTGCAATAAATGGTATGATTGAATGCATACCTCAAACAATATCATACTGTATATATGCTGACGACCTGCTTTTGTACACAATGTCCACCAAAACAAGACAGGAAGAAACTACCTTACAGACAACATTGGACTCACTTGAAAATTGGGAAAACTTCGAGGATTTCGTTTCTCCCAAACCAAAACAAAATGTATCATATTTTCCAAGAAACGATTAAAACCTAACCCATCGATCACCTTAGCCGGAAGAGACGTAACAAAGACTGACATGATACAATTTCTAGGCATGACTTTTGACGCGAAACTTACGTGGGTACCCCATATAAAAGCTATTCTCAATAAATGCAAAAAATCACTGAATCTATTGAGGATCTTAGCCAACACGAAGTGGGGTGCTGACAGATGTTCTATGCTGACATTTTATAGAGCTTACACGAGATCAATCCTTGATTACGGATGTACAGCATATTCATCGGCCAGTCCACCTGCCCTCAAACAATTGGACACAATACACAACACCGGTATACGACTAGCAACAGGTGCATTTAGATCAAGCCCATGCAAAAGCCTATATGTTGAAGCTAATGAACCTCCACTAGAGTATAGACGTCAACTCCTCTCCTTAAAGCAATTCATAAATCTCAAAGCCCTCAATAAGCCTTGTATAAAATCTATAATTGACGATAACGTAAGGCCTTATCGAGCCAAGCAAGAGCCTTTGAATAAAAGAATTTTGAACTATTCACGTAACTCAACTATTCTTCAAATACCATTGTTTTGTAATGAGCTCATTCCACACCCGCCTTGGAGAATTCATCAATTTAGTATAATTAAAAAATTATCGAAATATAAGAAACACAATCCCACATCAACTCATTTTTACAAATATCATTTTTCCAAAATAGTATCTGAGAATCCTAAAGCCCTCCTCTACATTTTCACTGACGGATCCAAAACACTACACGGGACAGCATCTGCAGCACTCATTGACAACACAACATACCACTCAAAATTACCAAATGACACTAGCACATTCACAGCAGAACTTAACGGAATTATTTTGGCCCTTTCAAATATTCGACATACTAACAGACACTGCATTATTTTTACAGATTCTCTCAGCTCACTTCATTCCCTATCTGACATGTACAGTACACATCCATTGATTACACAAATACTATCACAACTTTACGATCTACAGGACAGAAACATTCATGTAACTTTTGTATGGATACCTGGACATGACGACATACCAAGAAGTACGGACGTAGACAATGAAGCGAAATTAGCTACAAGACGAACAACTGAAGACATTAATCAGATGACTAGACATGACATAAACAATTTAATAAAAATACACATAATGAACAAGTGGCAAACTGACTGGACATACACACAAGACAACAAGTTACGAGAGATTAAGCCGACAATAGGAGCCTGGAGTTCCAGGCTTCGGAACTCGAGGCGTGAAGAAGTCGTGCTTACTAGACTAAGAATTGGACATTCACACTTGACACATTCGTATTTGATGACAAGACAGGACAAACCGATTTGTACACTTTGCAACTTTCCTTTAACAATCAAACACATACTTACAGACTGCAGGGAAAGAAAAGACATTGACTTACCTACAGACTTACACGAATTGCTTAAACAGGACAGTACACACATTGATAATATTCTAAAATATTTAAAAAATAAAAATAAGATCCAACGTTTTTAGAAATCCTCCCTATAAATAATTTATTTTGTATTTATTTATATATATATATTTTTTTTATAATTTATAATTATAATTATTATTTTATTTTGTTTTCTTGAACAATGATAAATCTTTTCAGCTACTATACTATCTTTTTGTAATTGTCTTTTTCATTTAGCTTTGTATTTCAACATTTAGCTTTGTTCGCACATTGAATTTAAGAGTAAATAGCCTTTGTTGTGAACTCTAAATAAATAAATAATAATAAAATATATGTCTATTATGGTTCTTGGATTTGAAAACATAACAATACCCCATTTGGGATAATTCCAATAAATCAAAGACGCCAAATATATGAGTCTTGTATAACTGACTCCGTGGAGTAGTTTCTACGGTTACAGCGCAATATTCCACTAAATGGCCAGCGGATCGAATCCGGGCTAGGACAATTATTTTTTTTTTACTGTTTTATTTTTTTTATGTAAATAATTTTATTATTAGAAGTATATTATTCTCCTTTTTATATAATTAATTTTAAAATTAATTTAATAATTAACAATTATTCCAGACCATAGTCTGCATCATTTAAATAATTAATAAATCTTTTAACTTAGAATTTCTTCTAAATGTTCAAGTCCTTTTCTTTATATATGTTCAATTTAAATAAAAGATAAATTTCTTCTAGATGTTTAATTCTTTTCTTTATATATATTAAATTTAAATACAAGATAAAATTGTTCTAAATGTTTAATTATTTTCTTTATATATATTAAATTTAAATATAAGATAAATTTCTTTTAAATGTTTAATTCTTTTCTTTATATTAAGTAAATTTAACCATAAGATAAATTTATTTCCTTTTTTAATATTTAATTTAAGGGTAATATAAACTTGTTTAATTCCTTTTTTTTTCAACATTAAATTTAAGGAATATTTATTATTTATGTTTATTTATATGTTGTATAAAGGGTTCAATATTTCATTTAGTTTATGTTGCTCAATAAATCATATACAAGTCATTGCAACCGGTGTTTTTAATTTTCTTTTAACCCCTGTTCTCTCGAACCATTTAGGGGATGGTAGTAGGGATAGGAACGGCTCACTTTGAACCACTACCCGCTACAACATATGTGGTAATAGCAAAAACAAAATGTTTAGGGGTCTCCCGTGGTCTAATGGCTAGCGCCTTGGATTCATAAGCGGGAGATGGTGGGTTCGATTCCCAACCTCCGGCAGGAATTTTATCATCCCACGGCTCGCTGGTAAAATTCCTCGCTGCACCCTGGATGTCGGCGCCAATGACCTAGATGTAGATGCGCCGTAAAAAAAAAAAAAAAAAAAAAAATGTTTAATGTTGCGATCATACTAGACGAATCCTGAGGTCCTTAGCTGCTTATTATCGATGTTACACAATAGGTACATCATCCGGTTTATGATTAATATGCAAAAGAATTGGAGAATCTGCACTTGGACCTCTTAATTACCTTCTGGACTTAATATTTCAAAAGTGACAACACTCAACAGAACAGAAGCTAGGTGCCAGCAACTGTCAAGAAAATCACTTGTATCTCTTTACCACCCACACGATTACGGTGTTCACAACCCAATCCTGTATCTAAATAATTTTTTTCATTTCACTTAAAACCATTGACTTCTGGGGCCCTCGTTTCATCGAAACACACTATTCACCTCCCGAAATTGATGCCAAATACGGGAAATTAGCCTAATAGGAATGGGGGCTTCCCGATCAAGTTATTCTCAAATCCAATTTTTGCCCTTGTGGTCGTAATTTTTTTTTTGAGTGGCATGAGACTACCTGTATGTCCTTCGAATCATGTATTATTTTAAGATGATTACATGGAAGTATCTACATCTAGGCCATAAGCGTTGTTTGCTTATTATTATTTTAATAATTGAATCAGCTGCTAAAACAAATATTTATTTATTTTAGTACTTCTAAGTCATTAGATAGTTAAATCAAATATAAAATAGCAGGACTAATTATGTTTAGCAGCTACAATGCTGAAAAATGTGCTGAGTGTTCGCTAGTCTTGCTGGGATGATGACCCCATGTTCTGAGTCCTGGCCTAGAAAATCGTTACTCACCGGTAGCCTTTTATACACAATTAAAACAATTATTTGTGTTCTATTACCAGAACTAATATCAATACCTCCAACAGTGTTAGTTATAAACACACACCAATTTATAAACAATCAATCCTAAATTGGCCTACTTAAGTTAAAAGGATTTAATACATGGCGATTGCTAGTTCAAAGAAGTATGTTGAAAACTCTATTTTTAAGGATTATTATTTAAAGAGCTTACACAAAAATAAACTTAAATGCCTATAACATAACACAGAAGAATAGCACCCAGGCAAAATGGAAAATCTACGAGAAAAAACTTCGTAATTCAGCTAGAATTTTAATTATAAGAATTATATTTAGCTAACGATATGGCCTCTACAACACAAGAAAAGCACCGATATAAAGCTACAAGCAGAAATAGCTGAATGAAGATAAAGTTTATTAAAGAGAATGTAATAATAATAATTATAATTGTTCAGTGCTCCAAGTATCTTAAATTGCCAGAAGTCTTAGTATTATCCCAGGAAGCAGTTCTTCTAGACACAGCTAGAATCGTGAGCAAAAATTTCTACATGCCCAAAATTAAAAAATAAATAAATAATTTAATAAATAAAAATAATATTTTGGTTGGAACTATCCCCCAGTAAAAATATTCTCCAGTAATCTGAGAAACTCCACACACAATAATAATTTTATATATATATATATATATATATATATATATATATATATATATATATATATATATGTAACAATAGATAACAAGTTCTTTTCAAATCTCTCGGTAACTAGATTTTATTATTCTGTAAAGAATACATAAATATATTATAATAAACAAACAACAATAATAACAATCATTAGCGGTAACCAAAATACATACCTGTAAAGAATAATTAAATTACAAAGTCCATAACTCAAAACTTAGCATTATAACAATCTAACTCTTGTAGTGCTCTGAACACATGTTCCAACACACAGATATACACTGCCTATCTAAATAGACCCACTGCCTGCATGATCACATGCCTTCATGATATAGTCCTAGAGTGAAGGAACTTTACACCTCCCCCCCCCCTGAAGTCACTTTTTCACCGGAATAAAGTGACAATTTAGAACTATTATTATTATTATTATTGATTATTTTATGCATCGCTTTGGTAGCGATGTGCATTTTCTTCAATACGTTTCGGTAGAGGGCAACAGAATTTAGAACTATGGAAATAGTTTAAAAATTTCCTTCTTCTTCCACAGCCAACTTCATACATTGATGATGATTCTCACTTTATCCATCTTCCGACGATTTAATTTGCTACCATTTTCGATGTAGACCAGGTCTCCAACTTTAAATGCGTGATTTTCCTTATTTTTGTCAAATCTGACCTTATTGATTTCAAAACGTTTCATGGAATTTAAAAAGGCTGCTTCTCTGCCTTTTTGAAGATTTTCTTGATTGTGAATATTAATCGGAGAGATGGTTGACTTTTTCCCAGTCATCGAATATTGCGGTTCAAATTTAGTTGAACTATGGATGGTCCTATTATATTCCTTCACACACTCTTGTGCTACGCTCGGCCATGCTCGTTTTTCTCCACTACCATTCAGCTTGCATCTGATTCTATTAACCAGAGTCTGATTGAGTCTCTCGTTAAGTCCATTTGACTGAGGGCAATCTATAGATGTGAAAACTAATGTCGTTCCCATTTTGTGCAAGTACTTCTTGAGTTCGCCCGATTTCAAACCAGAATACTGGTCGGCCAAAATCATTCGTATCTTGTTCTGTTTGGCAACTGAATCAATGAGCCTTATAAAGTCTCCTGCAGATTGTCCCGTACTGGTGGAGATCCATGCGTATCGAGTAAAGTGATCGACCAATAAGAGCATGTACCTTTTCGGCGATCTATTTCCTCCAAATCCTCCGACCGTATCTATGGACATGATCTCGAATGGTTCAACAGCAGGACCTAGTTTCGACATCAGACCGATGGGTCTTCCTCTCCGGACTTTATTTTCCATGCATATTGGGCAACTTCTGCAAAAACTGTTTATAAGCCGGTCAAAGTAAACAAAATAATAAAATGGTCTTATAATGTCCTTCATTTGTGCGATACCAACATGCCCATAATGATCATGGACTCTTCTTATAAGTATTTTCCCAAATTCCTCGGATAAAAATATTCTTGATCTTCCTCTGAGTTTTTTGAAAGTGATGTTATGGTGAGTTTCAGTATTTATAGCAGATTTCAACTCTTCTATATTAAATTTTTGATCATTTACTATTTCGTCAAATTCCACTAAATTAACAACTTTTATCTCATCTTCATTTTCAAAATATTCAAGGACTGGACGTCTAGACAAAAGGTCTGCGAGCACATTCTCTTTTCCTTTTTTATAAATAATTTTGAAATTAAATTGTGATAGATAGTTTACCAATTCTCCAAGTACAAACAGTGAATTCCCGTCCTATTAAATAATATTGCCAATATTTTATTGCTTCTTTAATAGCTTTGCATTCCAAATGTATGATGTCCGTCTTTTTCTCTGTTGCCGACAATTTTCTTGAGAAGTATGCAACTGGATGCAGCTATATATATATATATATATATATATATATATATATATATATATATATATATATATATATATATATATATATATATATATATATATATATAAATATATATATATATATATATATATATATAAAATAAAATATATATGTATATATAATAAAATATAACTATAGTAAAATGAATCACCCGGAAACCTGGCCACCAAAAGCGGTCTCGAAAACAGCAGGCCGTCGAGCTGGATACAACGAGAACCGTCCGATACTTCTTAAATATCCAGCAAGGAAAATTATTTATTTACACCCCCGATCGTAATTTAAGCTTTTCAAGCGGGGATTTAAATTTTTAAAAAGTAAATTATTTCATCGATATACATGAAATAATTTAATTTTTAAAAATTTAAATCCCCACTTGAAAAGCTTAAATTACGATCGGGGGTGTACATTAATAATTTCGGTTTCAGGTAAACCTCGTCTGCTATCGTACGGATTACGCTAGTTAAGGAACTCTTCATTCCTTATCTTTTTTTAATGAAGTGATCGTAAATCAAGTTTCATGGTGAAGATGCAAAATTTTGGAGGTTATCCGGTGTAAATTTTAATCAGGGTAATTTTGGTGCTTAGTAGAAAGAAACGACAAAGGATTAAATGTTCTTTTAAAAAATAGTCATGAGTGCAACGTCAATAGTTACATTTTCCGAATATGCTACAAGTGGAGTATAAACTTGGAATAAAAAAGTCCGACTCGCAGGAACTGCGTCATCATAGCGCGGTTCCGTTCTTATCCCTAGTGTATTTTGGAAAGATTAAAATAGAAACAGTTATTATTTTGGTTCGACCATTCTTGAAAAGGTTTTATGATCTTACCTGAATGGGTAGGCCAACCCCAGAAAGGCCCCCCATAAAGGCAGTTCGATCTCTCTCTTATCAATATCAGTCGAATCTCTCTCTTTGAAAGCTATATTTCTAATAATAAATTGTTTTTCTTAATTTACTTAATCTGTTTTATTGTTAAATACATTATCAAACTATAAGCAATTAAAAAATAACAAGGAATAAAAACAGACAAAAAGAACCGTTCGAATAAACAAAATCAATTACTTCAAAGTTTAAGCACTTATTTCTCCGATTGACATCGTCTAATCAAAACTTTCTTTAGAATCTTTTTTGTAGAGCATTTAGTAAGCTTTCGAATGGTAACCTTCCGTTTATCAAGATTTTTAACAGTTTTCGAGATATTAAGGAAAGTATATGAAGTTCCCAAAGCTTTTCATGTCTGTTAATAAAATATTTTATTCTAACCCTTCCTTAACTCCAAACGTAACCAAAATTTCAACATATTAGTTTTGATGAAATTCGAACATGCAGAAAATGTTTCAACTGAATCCCATGATTCTAAGTACCCAAACCAAAAACGATATTCAACAACTATTTTTCCAATTTATATATATATATATATATATATATATATATATATATATATATATATATATATACAAATTTGAACCACCATTATTTTCTTTCTCTAGGGGTTCTGAAACGCAAAATTTTCTAGTCGGCACTTCCGGATTGCGTCATGAGGTCAACCTTATAAGCGGGGTTCCTCCCTATGGAGGGAGGGAGGAACCGCGCTAAAAAATATATATTGTAAAAACTGTCGAGGAGTGAACATACTTTTCCCAGCCTTTTAGTAGAGAAGAAACAATGTGAGCTAATTCTACCCCTAGCCATTCATAGAGTTGTATGCTTATAAACATGGCTGTTATTGATGTTAATTGGGGTAACTTCATTGTGCAATTATTCGGTCAAGAAGCGGAACAATAACGCCCTCTTGCGGTCCATTAATTCGGATAAATGTGTCGAGCGGTGCCACTCTTGCAACCTCCTCTATAATTATGTAAGGGGCTCGGTAGTTTTGTGTCATTTTCGGCATTATTTTGAGAGGGAGGGCGAGCAACACTTTAGGTGTCAAATTGCAGCCGATCCTAACATACGGCAGGCCTATTTCTGAGTTTTTTACTATTTTTTTGCCCGCTTTCTTTGCTTTGGTTTTTGCCAAACGGCCCACCTAATCGACCGCGTGCAGAAAAAAAATATTCACACCTTTCTCTTAGGTCTGTAATCTTTGAAGTCGTTAGCAATGTGTCTTTTACTGCTATTTAATGTTCCTTTTTCTTGATGAGTATTTAATTATTACTTTAAGTAGCTCTAGTAAATATCCACGGATTCTTTTTAATGGATTAGATTGCGAAACCAAAATATACTCGAATTTTTGTTATAGGCGGAAGGTCAACAAATAATAAATTTTTACCCTACATGATTCGCACCCTTATGGCGATTATGTTAAAAACGTCATGACTGGTCATGGTCTGAAGGGGAATCCAATATGTTGGAAAATAGTCAGCTGATCGATAATCGATATGTTTCAAATCAATCTTCAGAAGAAATATAGCCTCAAAAATTGAACATCCACCTGTTTTTCGTCTAATTAAAACATACCTTTTTATTGTTTGTCAAATAAGTTAATAAAAATATTATTTAGATGTTGAATTTCAATTTTTTTATTTAACAATTTCTTTCTACTCAATTATATTTTATATCTAAAACATTTTGGATACAATCTTTCTATAGCAATGATGTTTAATGAGTTTTATTATTGCAAGAACAACAGCGTTATTATTGCCCGCAATTTAGATTTTAGCAACCTTAGCACTCAGTGAAACCCGGGCTCCTTATATTTCTAAATTTTATTTTATTTTTGAAATTATATTTATATATGTTTGTATCCTTCGATACAAACATATAGTGTCGTTGGGAATAGAAAAAGATGATATTTTGTTTTCAATATTCTTGTTATCTTTGTGGAGAACTGATATTGATAAACTAATTTGACTTTATGTTCTTAAAAACATAATAACAGTAGTCAACTGTAAGCAGGGACATGTTTGTCTTTCATGTACTTTTTGTTACAGACAGATTCATTTTCTACTAAAAGAAAAGAAAAAAGTGGGAGGGAGGGAGGATCACGTTAGGGTGCGCCTACATTGGTCCCGATCCGATCCGATCCGATGACAACCGATTGTCGGCCGTTCAAACTTGTTTGTTCTAGACGGATAACGGAATATGAATACTAATGATTCTCTTATCTTAGTGTATCATTTAATTTTTAACTATTACACTACGATTTTTTTTCGGGGCTGATATATTTCCGGAAGATTGATTGGTCTCCTCCTTTATGCCTCCAACATTCAATTTAATCGAAGGTTTTTATGCTTATTAGGTAGTATTTTTTAAATTAATCACTCATTTTCACTTCACTGACAGTTCATTTCTGATGAGCTGTGACTAGATCGGATCGGATCGGGTCGGAACCAATGTAGGCACTCACGTCGGCCGTTGACGGTCAAACGATATCGGATCGGATCGGGAGGAATACGGGTCAAATGTAGGTGTACCCTTAATTGCCCAACTCGCAAGAACTGCGTCATCTTAGCGCGACAGATTTTGCTCTCAAGGAAAATTAAAGCTAGTCAGAATAAAATAAGACAAGTAACCACGCCGCTCCCTGAGGGTCACATGTTGCACAGGATCTGTGGGGTAAAGTAGATTATAGTATTTAGCAGGAGTTGGGCCTTGAACGTTTTTTTATAATATTTTTTAATTGTATTTCTTTGTTACAAATTGAGGAAAACTCGCTCAAGGAAATTTTATCAACACCAACACAGGAATCTGAACTGATCATTAGTGATTTAATAACGCTCTTCCTGACCACGGGGCTATTTGCAACTAGAGGTCAAATAGTGGTTGAACACTATCAACATCAAGTTCATAAGTAATGGATGTTAAAATTATTGTTCAATTTTGTAGCTTACGTTTCGAGCACCTTAATACGGAGCAATTATTTTCAAAATTTCCAAGCCAATCGCGACAAACTTTCCAACAAAATTATATAACCAAGTGCAGAGTGTCCAATGTACTTACCAGTAGTACAACACGGTAAATTGAACCAGTTCGTTAAAATGAGTCTACTTCCTTAAAATTAGATATTGCATCAGCGTTTAATTTTTTTCATATTTCATCATATTATGCTCTTATCATAATCTAATATTTTTATTTAATAAATTTAATGATATGAAAAAATTAATTGGTGGTTAATTGCTAAATTTAAAAGTTCATTTAAAAAGAAACACCGACTCGCAGGAACTGCGTTATCTTAGCGTGTTTCCGTTCTTATCCCTATTGTAGTTTGGGAAGCTTAAAACTATAGCCCGTTCAATTAGATGGAATGTTTCTAATCCCGCATGCGCAAAATTCCGAGGGAAATATTCCCGACAGTTCCATTACAATGAACAACACGCTACTTTAAGGTCAATAAAAACTGATTATGTCTCGTTTAGGACCAGGGAAGGGCTTTGAGAGCTCAGGCAAGGGAGATAGTGTTTAATATTTATCAATACTTAGCCAAAGCTAAGGCTAAAAACAATAAAAGCTGTTCAAAAATATGGTTTAATTGGAGGGAAAAAGGCATGGCCTATATTCCCCGTGCATGAAATTGGCAGCAAACATTCTCTCTATTATAACCTTATCACTAGGAGGTTTAAAACGTTTCTAGTCTTACCTTTGCTTAAGTATTGATACATATTAGACACTATTTCCTTTGTCTGCGCGCATGCGGAATTGAACTTTTCCGTCTATATGAACTGCCATAATTAACTTTCAGTTTGCTTCATTGTCAATACTGTCTATACCTAAATTTGAAGAAATTTCATCTTTAGGAGGCAACATTATAAATGATTTTGTATTTTAATAATTGTTAATTGTTCAGTTTTATAATAAATTTGTTAAAGGTAAAAAAAAACATGATTGTACATTTCATCTTTGAACTGTATTAGACGCCGGCGCTGGAATCACGACGGCTGAGGAGGGGGAGTGACAGGATTGCCTGAAATACTGCCATCTAGATCTACAGAACCTCGGATATAGAAGGCACTGCCCGGCGAAGGGCGGGAAGAGGAAAAATACCGCCAAAGGAGCGGCCCTCTTATAATTAAAAGGCGCGAGAAGGATATCTTACTAAATGATTGCGGTCATTAGAGACCGCGCTGACGACCGGCCCACAGATTTATGACCAGCGGCTATTCCTATTCATGACTTCCCGGGTCCGATCTTCTCTCTCTCTCTCTCTCTCTCTCTCTCTCTCTCTCTCTCTCTCTCTCTCTCTCTCTCTCTCTCTCTCTCTCTCTCTCTCTCTCTCTCTCTTCACGCCTCATCGCTCCGCCTCCTCGCTCACAATACCAAACTCACAAATAAGACAGAGCATTTTTATAATAACTTATCACACTGTAGTAATCTCTCCTTAATGATGCACTTTCTAGCGGGAGTGTCCTGTTATTAATTTTATTTATGTCGTTACGGCAATCACACACGGCTTAACATCTTATGGGTTAAAGTATCAGATATTGGTGGTCTCATTTTTCAATATCACGATTCGTTTATGATTTATTTCGTCTCCCTTGCAATAATTAATAGTCTTTTTGGTTGGAGTCGTAATAAGAAGGGTGTTATAAACATAATAATTTTCACTCATTATCTGCCGCCAATATCACCAACGGTGATTCATCATCGATGCATTTAGTACAAATTTTTCGTCTGGGTTGGTAAATGACAGCCAAGGGAGTGTATATTGGCGAGTTAGAACGTTGTCTTTGAAGGTAAAGAGTAAAAATCAGAATTTTTAAGTATATATCAGTAGGTATAGAGTATATCAGAGTAAAGTTATCAGAATTTGGACTGCGTTGTATAAATCTTGAGATATTCCTCACCGTGTAAGAAACAGCGTTGAGGCCAGAGTTAAACTGTCCATCAAAGTAGAATCAAAACATCAATATATTAACTGTACAGTCCAATGAGGCCGGGCTGTGCAGGCCGAGCCTGACGTCTGTGGACAAGAGGATATTTGCTTCACATACAGTTGGTCTACTATAACTGGACTGTGCAGTCCCCGCCTTGAGATTTATTAACTTATCGTGTTTATGCTAGATCCGTACTGTCCAAACCTTGAAGCCAACCTGTGGAGTCTCTGCCTTGAGATTTGAACTGAACGTGTACCTTTAGAGTTCTTCCATATAATACTTATAATAGAAACTCTAACCTTTTCCTCTTCACTGGAACGAAAGTAACACTTCTAAAATCTCAAACATCTTTTTACCCCACCAATCCTATAGATTATTTTTATGAGAAAAAAAAATAGTATTCTGGTGTTAAATTCGGTCCATTAGTTGCAAGGCTTACTTTTAACTCAGGATTTCAGGCAAAATTATTAATTTCTCTCTTGCGGAGGTTATGTGTGTTTGCTTGTAATGAAACTCGCTATCTAATAAGCGAGGGCCGAGGTTAGCTCTATGATAGAGCACTCGACTTATGAACTGGAGGACTTGAGTTCAAAACCCGAGCGCGCACTAAATATTTTTCTCTTCTAGTGTCTTCGTTCGAGGGTTCCATTCGGGGTCCCAGATCGTCCCTAGGCTCACCCTGCCTTTAATTAATTTATTAACGGGTAGCTGCAAAGGGAAAAATAAGGCGGTCAGATCATAGTACTGACCAGACTATCTCCCTTGTGTGCCGTATTACCAATAATCAGATACATCTACAGTATTTGCCCCACTGGGCCTTTGTGGCCTGTCACGGGACTGATTGATATAATATTCAGAGCTAATGAAAGATGCATTTTGATTATAAGAAAAATATATCCACAAAGAGTAGGGGGCTACTCTGTAACCAAATTATTTAACTGCTCGGTACGGGGTGTAATTTTAGCTTCCGAAACCAAATTCCATATCATTGAGATTAAATTATAAAAAAGTCGTGGTGTGAAAATAACTATAATCGGTACAATGTGTAACGAACATGAAAATTGAAGATCATTTATTTGGTGTCAATCAGCTGTTAGTAGTCAAATTTTATAATTATAAGTATCGATTTTCAAATAAAGTAGCAGGATGGATTATTACAAGATCCAAGATTTAGGGGGAAAAATCAAACATGTTAACGTATTGATGATGGCGAATGCTGAAACGTCTCAACGATGCATAAAATAAAATTTGAAGACCCCTAAGCTGGCGAATGTTTATAGATAAAACGTTTTATTACAGTTGAATTCCATTCCCCACAATTTACTTAATTTCGGCAAACATATAGTTTTCTGAAACGGAATCGCTTGAACAGCGAAACAGAAACTAGATTAAAATGTTCATCGTCATTGATGCGGAGCAAAAAACTAAAATAAATAAATATTAAAATAAATAATTTCGTTCTCTTGGCCTTTTCTCTAGATAGCGAGAAAAAGAAAATTTCTTTTAGTTTATTCACTAGTGAGCTGACCAAAATAAATTGAAAGGAGGAAACATTTTCTATCTTTCAATGGAGTTGGTCTGTTTAAGTACATTTCTTAGCAATTGTCGTAAACCAAACATGAACGTCATTAGTTTACACGGTTCCTACGGGGTTAATGCATTTATTATACACTAGCTGTTCCCCGGCTTGTTATGCTATACCTACTTTCTGCCTATGAATCAACCCGTATCAAGATCTACCTGTGTACCAAGTTACGTCAAAATCGGTCAAACGGTGTGAATTTGAAGTAATTCGTGAAGCAGCCGACAGAGGCCAGCATCACAGCCTACGAGTAGATAGCTCTTTTCAAAGAAAGGCCAGCATTCCTTAGTTAGACAGGGACTGCTAAAATAAAGTTGAAATAAACTGCATTACATGATTATATAATGATGTAAAGTCATCAATGAGTATGAGTTATTCTAATTATCAACAACATCAAAAAATAAATTGTTAGACATTATTCAAAATGGCCGAAGTAATTCGTGAAGCAGCCAACAGAGGCCAGCAACACATCCTCCGAGTAAGATAGCTCTTATCAAAAAAAGAAATATTTTGACCAAATTCTGAACTATTTGACTATTTTGACCTGGCCTAGGAGATTCCCCGTATCAAGCCCTACCTTTGTGCCAAGTTTGGTCAAAATCGTCTAAACAGTGTGGATTTGTATATGGAACAAACAGATAAACAGGCAGACAAACAAACAGACGGACAGGTGATTTTTATATATATAGATTATTTCTATTCATTAAATCTGTTTAACTTTTTGAATTTGATATATCTAATGTGTTCCTAAAAATTCATTATTAGTTTCGTTTTATTTTAAAATTATACCATAAATATAGATTAATTTTTTTCTGGAACGATAGTATCCTATAAAATCTAAGATTCTACAGGACGAGGGAAATTGGACATTAAAAACGACATTATCGTGGCCCATCATCCGAAATACTCCAACGCACGGAACAGAAAAGAATAAAAGCAATTCAGCTCGAGATTTTTATGTTAATATAAGGGGCAAATTGGAGAGCGTTTGCAAGGTGGAAAGGGAGGGGATAGAATTGGATTATTTCATTGGCTGTAGGTGGAAAAAGAGGGGCTAGAGCAGGGTGGAGGGGGTATCCCGATAAATATATATGCAAATCTACTAAAGGATTACTTCCACTTTAGCGAGAAACACTTTAATTATACTACACACTCCCTCCTTCTCTACTTTTTTTCTTCTTTTTTTTTATCGTATACTATTTTTTTTTTTTTTTTTATCTCTTCTCTCTTTAGTTGCCAAGTTAGGAGCAGATTCTGTAAAGAGGTGGTGCCATTGGATTCGTAATAGCTTTTATTTCACGGACTAGAGGATAATGTTATTTTATTTTTTGTTTAATGGCTTAGGGAAGACCTCCCTTCCAGAAGGTTTTTCTACTGTTATTCTCAAGAGACCTAAGCACATTCACATTGTCTATGTATGCTTAATATTTACAGCTGTAAATAAGCCCATGTGGACATTTTTGACGATCGTTTTCTTCCGAAATTGAGTACTTACTTTAATACATTTTAGATAGAGGGTTAAGTAAATAGCCACATCTAAAATCACAACTGAACCACATTTCGTCAAAGGGAGTGTCTAGGAGCAAGGCTCAAGAACCTTTGCATGGGAATTGAAAATGGGGCCGATATAAGTCCTTGAAAACTTTTTGCAAAAAAAAAAAAAAAAAAAAAAAAAAAACCTAAAGAAATGTTGGACGTTTTACATTATTCTGAATATCAACGACCACCATCCAGCAATTCCTACAATTATTTCATCAAGTAATATGTCAACCGTACCGGCTAGGCTTATCAAAGCAACTCTTCAAAAATGTTACCAAACCACCAAGACGGAAACTCAAAAGGTTATGTTGTAAGTGATCTATATTTTGATATTTCCTACAAATTAATTAAACTGAAATACTACAAATATTGCAATAATTAATCATAATATATTCCCTGTAAACTTTTTAAAAATACTTATACATATATATATATATATATATATATATATATATATATATATATATATATATATATATATATATATACTAGCTGACCCGGCGAACTTCGTACCGCCTAACAGTCAATTCTTTAATTTTTTTTAATACTTATTCTGCTATTTGGGACACCCGGACAGCTAGTAAGATAAAAAAAAGAAAAAAAAAACTTAATAAGTCGGCAATTAAATAAAAACTATAAAACACTAAAATTCTTTTAATAGTCACTAAAAAATCACAATCAAAATTACAATATCAGATTTCTTATTATGATACCAACTTATTATATTTCATTTTATTTTTACTTATTCTAAATTAAGTTTCACTTTTACTGTAGTACTTAATGGTACACGACATTTTTTGTTTCATTACCTGACGCGTAAATAAACAGAGCAGATGGTTTTCCAACACGGGAACAGGCAACATACAATTGACCATACGAGAAACACGGGTTTTCTAGATTAATACCACGAACACTTAATGACTACCCTGGGATTTGTTTATAGTCAAACTGTGTTCATAGGTCCAATAGCAACACAGCTGCAGGCACTGTAATGAATTCACATCAGCTCCATTTAAACTTGCACCATTATTAGTCGAATGTCGCGCTTCGCGGGTCTGTCTTAACCAAATTCTTTCACGTTCATTGCGATCTTCACGTTCCTGGGCAGTACGATTAGATTGATAATTAATTTGATGCGTTGCATTTCGAGTTCTTCTGCCTAAATTTCTCCGCCGCCTTATAGGAGGCATATTTAGAAAGTCACAAACACACAACACTTTAGTAATTTTATAGAAATTTGAGGCTTTTAGATTTAGTAATATTATAGATGCACAGCAAAGAGATGTTTACATTTTACCACAAACAATTTACATTTTACCATAGTCAATTTGTTTTTGATTAATGTGACCATCGTATAAATATTGACATTAATATTTATACGATACTAATGTCACTCAATTGGTTTGCCTTCCCAGAACCCCTCCACTAACACTTTATGGTATGGTATTAAAGTTCAAATTGACCTTTAAGTATTATTACGAATCTTTTGTATGGGAATATCGAAAAGTGGGGTCATTTCTCTTCGTTAATGCAAATATAAATTAATTTAAATTGTATTATTAACATGTTATTCTAATGTCACCTAGTGAATACATGTTCTTATTTATTTTTTTTCTTTGCTTATACACAAATAACCAAATACGTTAGCTGTTAAAAATATTATAATTGAGAACATATGTTTTTATTTAAAAATGAATTTGCGTTAAGGAAGTGAAAAAGACCCGAAAAGTGTTGTTGTTAGACTTTTTCAGGCAATTTTTTTAATTTTTCTCTCCGTAAGAACCATCCTCGTACTTCAAGGAATATTATAAAAAAAGAATTAGCGAAATCTGTTCAGTTGTTCTCGAGATTTGCGCTTACCAACACATTTAGCGATTCATTTTTATATAATATATATATATATATATATATATATATATATATATATATATATATATATATATATAGATTTTATTTTTATTAATATTTAAAAAAAAAATTAAACACCTAATTCGCAGAAGGTTAGAAAGCGATAAGACTTAATTTTCAAATATTAAATATTAACTTGCCAAGCTGTTAATTGATGGCCCAAGTTAAGCAACGTCGGGCGTGGCCAGTACCTGAATGGGTGACCGACCACATGCCGTTATCTCTATAAAAGGGTGGCAACCTGTAGATAGCCCGGTGTTAATTGCACAAAAATTGATACGCCGTTAAACACACACAAAAACAAAAACAACTTTGTTCCCTTGAACTTTGCCCCCTAACACCTCCATTTCTTGCCGATAATTAAAAACGGTTCTTAACATCATTATACTCGGCACAATATCTCATATCATAGTCTGGGCATCCTGGATCAACTTTGTCTATGTTCTGTGCAGTCACCTGGTTGCAGAGGACAAATTCCCGATATCCACTCCATCCCAATATCTTAGTTTCGTCCTTTTCTTCTTTTCCCATTGACTTTCGAAAATTATCTTCTTGGGGACTGCTAGATCTTTCATTCCCTCCAGATGATCAGCTCAAAGTAATCTTTTAACACCTTGGCTGTGGATGACGCCGCATGTGTGTCATCAAATACCCACTCGATGTGGCGGCATGGGAGCTACCTGGCCAGCTGGGGAGAAAATGTTAAAAAGTTTCGGGGATCGCCTACAAACCTCCAGGCTGGTTTATTCGTTCCTCTGTCGTCTCAGGCAGTGTTCCTAGTGCCTTTTTCTGGAATCGTTTCGGGCTCAAACGTTTCTGTGAATTTTTGCAGGAGTTATTTCGCCACATGTGCGTCATGGTAAAAAACATGTTTCTGAAGGAAGTTATCCAGAATTTACAATGGATAAGTTATTTGTTCACATTAACAAAAAAAATGAAATCATAAAATGAAAAAAAAAAAAATTTTTTGGATGGTTTGGGGTTTACCACTTCCGCAGTCTTGTTCATCTTCTTTCCCTCCCCCCGTGTGCTTTTCAGCGTGGGGGAGCCTCTAGCCATTGGACCCATCCATCTCGGTCCATAGCAAGCGCCTTCATACTTGGTAACCTTTTCCACCGGCCTGTCCAAGCCAGGATATGTTGTCATCATATGACAAGCGGGGTCGTCCTCTTGGTCATTTCCCAGTTGGCCTTGACTCCATGATACTTCTGGGTCCTCGGCCTCCCTCTTTCAAAGTATCAATACATTCAAATCCGGAGAAATCGGGCTCCTTGTACATGGTTTTAACTTTTTAGGCGCCGTCCTTAATAAAGATATGCTGTAAATAGAACACTGCAGAAATTTCCAGCAGTTATCTTCTTATAGTGAAAGGAAATTATTTCATGCTGAAATTCTCTATTATTCTGATGGAGTGGGGGAAAAACAATTCTTATGAGTAATAGCTACAGGCTTGAAACTGACTAAATTGAATTAGACAAATAAATTTCAAAATATTTCTCTTTATTCTTGGAGCAGTCTCCTTTAAAAGGAGAATGAAAGAAAAAAGAAAAAAAAAAAAACTTTAAGCGTCTAATTTATTTGTATTGTAGGTGACAGAGGCTCAGGTGTACCCCCAGGAGACGACACTATTAAAAGCTGGCCAGTCTCCTGTAGAGAAAAGATACGGTAACCGTAAGAATTAGGGTGGATATGCAATTACCCGAGGATAAAGCCGAACCACCTGAGCACAGACATTACTACAGCCCTCTCTCAAGGGTTTTTCCTTATTTTCATCCGCCACCTTGGCTTATTTTTCTCCGCAAGAGTCCGCTTAATGCGGTGCTTTGTATACGCTCACGAGGGGAAGCCTTCTTGCCAAGGATGACACGAGATTTTTCTCGAGACCCTACCTTGAGGAGTAAATAAGATTTTCTGAAGAAGGGGGGAGGGTAGTGGATTTGGAAGTGTAATTTTCCTCTTATAGAGTCTGAGGTCTAATCCAGCTAAAGCCTTGATGACGAATGGAATATTTTTTGTTTAGTTTGTTTCCTTACCTTAGACGATAAAGATAACTTTTCACAATAGCAATAATTTAAAGCACAATTTCCCTTCTATCTATCCTATTTACAATAATATTATTGCGATTACTAATTATTATTATTACTAAAATCTTAGTTTATTTTATTTACTATTAATTATAATTAATAGAAAATTTCGCAAATGAAATAAATAATAATTATTATTTATTTCATTTGCTAAATTTTCTTTTAGCACTTTCCCAAGAAATGTAGATATTTCAAGAAGAAGGAATTTTTCAAAAATGTCTTCAAATCTTCACCGATCCTACCTACTAGATACCGAAAATGACCCACTTGAAATTTACACACACACACACACACACACACATCTGTTAACACGATCAGCTAGAGTTTTTGCTTTTTCGTCACGAAACTTGTTAGTACATATTGTATTGTTCTAGCAAACGATTAAATGAGTTCGTTAAACACCAAATTTTTCAACCTGGAGGCGAAGTTTACTCCAGACCCAAATTACTAATTTGCCCATACCGGTTGTAATGTTTATTATAATACAGCGACATTCGGTATACGAAAGAGAAAGATTTGTTGTAAATATCAACTAAATCGGCCCATTAGGAGGAAGGGGAGGGGGGTGTTTACTCAGAAACCAAATTAATAATTTGGCTATACCGGTACAGATTTAACAAAAATATTAAAAAGATTCATAGGTCCCTCCTCCCTATGAAGGGAGGGAGGAACCGCGCTAAAAGATAAAAATGTATAATTATAAGTGCATATGATTATGGTTATGCTTTTTATACAACCACTGTCCATATATTTATACAGTTTTATTAATACTAAGGCGGCAATCATGTAAAACAATAAAACATTTACAGGGTATATCAAAAATAAATAAATGAATTAATTTGTTAAACAATGTTTAAAAAAATAAATTATCGCTTGGGCAATGATAACCATTCAGTTTTTTGCCCTTAAACACAAATAAACAAACAACTTATTTTAAAATGGGTTTGCCGGTAAAACAGGATACGTAAATTGAGAAACAATTTTCTGTTGTTTGAAATTTCCAAGCGGAATTCGAAGATGTTTTTAGTTACTTCGGAAAAAAAACAACAAAAATTAAATAATAATAATAATATTAATGATAATAACACTTTTGGAAGAAGCCAATGAATATTGGCACTCCCTAATTTGGAATATGTTTTGTTGTCCTTCAGTCGGTTAGATGGTCAAGAGGCCAATGTTTCTTGAGCCTTCTGGGCGGGTGTTTTTGAGTGGGTCTGGGAGGAAAGTGTTTGTGCTCTGGGATTAGGATGGAGGGACAATTTGAATGAAAAATTTGGAAACGGGATTTTGCCGGTTCTTGAACGAAAGGGATGTTGAGGACATTATGAAGGGTTTTATTGGAATGATAGAAAGGAGCATTGAGCATTGAAAGGGGGCATGCGAAGGACTTTGAGATAAAAGATGGAAGAAGTTTTGTGGCTAATATTCTATCTGCCTCAAAGGGAGCAGGGAGTAGCTAATTTTTTCCGCCGTCCTCAGCCTGCCGGCCTACGATATTCTGAGGGAAATACGACTTCCGGCTGTCAGTCGTTCAGCCGACGCGTCCGGAACCAAATCGAATTATGCCCGGAGATCTTATGACGACTTAATGCGAGCATTTAAATGCGTGTCCGGGTAATAGCCGTGGCAGCCAGCTGCCGGGGCGTTTTCCACCAATTTCTTCTTCACTCTTCCGATTATTTATACTGCATTATGGTTGACTATGCCACTCATTAGTCAGGCATTTTATGCACTCGAAGGCTGTTGTCTGCTTCTACCTTACTCATTTCAGGTAGGATTATAAATTCAGGGTTAACAAGATGGAAATGAAAGTCCTACTGCATCATCTTTGCGCATAGCCTTAATAATTCATACTCCTAGTAAGATTTTGAAAGCTTGAAATGGGCTGTTATTAATTTTTAGTCAAACTTCTTCGACTATTCCTACAGGATTGTTACACTGATAAACAAATTTTACTCTTGAACAAATTTAAATAGCTATTTCAAAGAAATAACCAAGAATAGTACTTTGAGTGGTCAAAATCAAAGTAATTTTCTACAATTCATGAATAACAAATAAATCAATATTTTTCAATACTTTATGTCATAAGTTTTAAGTGGGATGTTAACCAAAAAGGGAACCCCAAGTGGGATACCAAAAAGAATATGTTTTAATTCTTCGAAAACAAAATGTTGGCACTGTGTCTGACGAACGGAAACCCTCTTTTTTCACGGTCGATAGTCTGCAGGTGGCAATTTTTATTCTAAAAAAAACTTAATTATTTTGAAAGAAGGAGGTTAAATTTAGTGAAGTACTCCATAGGATTTTTAAGAAATATTAATTTTTTCAAAAATGGGGAACAATTCTTCATTTTCTATTAAAAAATCCGTCAAAAATCAGTCATAAAATCGTAATAATTCAACGAATGGAAAATCCCCTATGTACCTTACTAGTAAATATCATTAGGAATCTGCAGTTAAAATTTTAAGTTGATGGGTGAAAATTGAAAATGCTAGCGTATAGTTTTGAGAAAATCGACTTTAAATGTACCGAAAAGTTCATTTTTTTTTAGTTTTAATTTTTTTTTCATAATTTCTAGTAATAAACATGATTTGTAATTTTGAAATGTATATGGACTTTAGTTGAAAAATCGAATTTCTGGCACATTTAAAAACGGTTCCGGAACGTAAACACTCTTGGATATCATTTTTGATTATGATGAAGTATTTAAGCCCATAAAAAAGAAAATGGCAAAAAAAAAAGTTACATGGTAGTATTACCCCTTAAATGGCCAAAATGCGCTGAAAATCGTAAGAAGCCAACTTGAAGCGGAAGTGATTTGTCAGCTTCCTATTGGACTTCCGCTCTTTCTTAAGAAACTTTTTATGACAAACACCAAATAACACATCCTCCTTTTTCATTTTCCCTCTCTAGTTTTATTGACAAACTAATTTAGTAGTAAAATAAATTTAATAAAAGATCTACAAAAATCAGTCCTTCATTTTAGCGAGGTTCCTCCCTCCCCCATAGGGAGGAACCCCGCTTATAAGGTTGATATAATGAAACAATCCGGAAGTGCCGACTAGAAAATTTCGCGTTTCAGAACCCCTAGAGACCGAAAATAACGGTGGTTCAAATTTGTATATATATATATATATATATATATATATATATATATATATATATATATATATATATATATATATATATATATATATTTGTCTGTTCGCTCATTTCTGGCTTCCCTAATGGTCCGATTGTGATGAAATTTGGTACAAAAATCCGTCTTCCAATTTGAAAGGTCAAGTTCGTTAACCAGCACAATCCGCCCACTGGAAGATGGCGTTTGGGGCGAAGTTCGCGCAACAAAAAATCGTAACGCTTACGTTTTTGAGTTCATAAGCTTGTAAGTACTCGTTTTATAGGCTTCTTGGGCTAGGAAAACGAATGAAACCATTTTCAAGGCGATAGCTTTAACCGTTTTCGAGAAAATTGGAAAAATAGTTTTTGAATACCGTTTTTGGTTTGGGTACTTAGAATCATGGGATTCAGTTGAAACATTTTCTGCATGTTCTACTTTCACTAAAACTAATATGTTGAAATTTTTGTTACAAATTTTTGTTAAGGGTTAGAATAAAATATTTTATTAACAGAATAACAAATTTTGGTCACTTTGTACACTTTCCTTAATATTTCGAAAAAGGTTGAGAATCTTGCGTACCATTACCATTACCATTAGAAAGCTTACTAAATGCTCTACAAAAATGGTTCTAATGAATGTTTTGATTAGGCGATGTCAATCGGAGAAATAAGTGCTTAAACCTTTAAAGTAATTGATTTCGCTTATTCGAACTGTTCTTTTTGTCTTTGATTTTGGTACTTATTTGACAATAAAACAGATTAAGTAAAATAAGAAGATCAATTTATTGTTAAAAATGTAGCGTTCAAAGAGAGAGATCCCAAGGCTTTCCAAATGCCTCTGAGCGGAGGCCTTTCTGCCCGACTTATGGGATAGCTGACCCATACAGGTAAGATTGTAAATCAAGACCTTTCAAGACTGGATTGTTTGAGATTTCATTTGGATAGGTGTTTCGTTATTGATCTAAACAAAGTAATAACTGTTTCTATTCTATGCCTTCATAAGCAATAGAGATAGAAACGGAACCGCGCTAAGATGACGCAGTTCCTGCGAATCGGACTTTTTTTGTAGAGAATTTAGAAACCTTTCGAATAGCCGCCTTCCACTTACTACGATTTCCCAACCGTTTTCGAGATATTCTAGAAGGTATACTGAGATTGAGGCAATTTTTGTACTTTGCCAAATATTTTAAAAGCTCGATTTTTTCCCGAGCTTGAATGAAAAAAAAGTCGTTTAGAGCTTTCTGCTTAAATTCAGGAACATAAATATGCTTTAGGTCTACCCGACAAACCTATGTAATGTACTGTAACATACAGTCCAGAGAAGGTGATTCTTTTTTTTTTTTTTTTTTTTTTTGATGGAGGTACAGATGACAAACTGTGTCCCTGCAGCATGGCTGGTGGTCTCGCGGCGGACTCGGTGTAAACAAAAAATCTAGGCGCTAATAACCTAGACGTTGAACACCTTAAAAAAAAAAAAAAAAAAAAAAAATCCCCTTCAATAACTTTCGTAATATCATCTTAATACGAATAAATTCATAATTTATTTGCGAATTTTATTGTGAATAAATTTTTATTCACAAATTATAATGTGAATAAATTTTTATTCGTATATTTTAATGTGATTTTTTTTTATAATCACTTGATTTTTTGTAAATATTCACATTTTTTGTGATTATTTACAATTTTTTCTGTGAATTTATTTTTATTCGCAGAAAAATTTGTGAATAAAATTTTATTTGTATTTTTATATTTAATATATGTGAATGAAAATAAATTCGTATTCACACTTATGAATACGAATTTATTTATATTCGTATTCACAAATATATGAAGTACGAATTTATTTATCTCCGTATTCACAAATATATGAAATACGAATAAATTCGTATTTTTATTTATAAACAAAATTATGCCCATCTCTGACACATCTTCTTTTTCGTACATGGCCACCGCTCCATGCGCGAACGCCAGCGGACGCTTTTTTGTAACGTTTAGTTCCAGTTTAGTCATAGCTAAAGTATATTTATTAAAAAAAAAAAAAAAAAAACAAAAAAAAAAAACGAAAAATATTATTTTAGCTCCTTAATTCACTGACAATGGGAGCAATTATTTTATAGTAAATTATTCTTCGCTTTATATTGTATTAATTTGCAATAAGATGCATCTAGCCTGAATGCTATTTGCTCTCATATTCGACAACTTTGATAAATAATTGATTATTATTGTAAACCATTGAGTACAGATCAATAACATGAGTATTATAGTCGTATATGTGTTACCGGCAAAGTATATAATCAGGCAATGTAAAGAATGCCTAGGCATTCTACAGAACGCCTAAATCCAGCCGGCAATGTATCAAATAAAGCGTGTTTCATACTTTTCCTAGGCATTTTATAGGATGTCTACTGTGCTTTAGGCAAAGTATGAAAGTCAGAATATGTAGCTTCTAGGAGTGAATAAGTGTCAAGAGTACAGAGTGTAAATGTGTAAAAGAGCAAAGAAAATGGAATTCTAGGTGTCACAATACTCAGCCCTGCTGCAACAAGTAGCTCTAAATATGTAAATAACAATCTCACAATTTTTAAAGTTATTCAAATTATCTAGGTTAAAATTTATAGAGTAAACTCAAAACCTTTTTAATTTTATACAATGCCAAATAAGGAACAGACATTCTATAGAATACCTCGGCATTTTATACAATGCCTATTCAATGTGTGTAATATGTTGTAAAAACTAATACTTTCTGTACTTTGCCTAAACTGCTTAGGCATTCTATATAATGCCTGGATTCTATACTTTGCCGGTAACATATGCAATGGCTTGTAATTAATTTTCCTTAGACGCTAATATGATTTTATTTCAAAAATTGAAAAGTCAGGAAGGGGTGAGTCAAAAAATATGTTTCTACTTAGGAGGGGAGTGAGTAGCACTCCGTAGTTTTACATGAGTAAACAGTGTTGCCTATGCGAAACCTCCCTTTCTTACTTTTATTAGAATGGGGACGGCTGACGATCCACCCCCTGGAAAACCAATAACCGCTAACCACTCGAAGGCAGAACACGCTGGTTCAGGGTATTGTCCTGCCCTAGGGGGGAAGACTTTACATATAATCCCGCTAGAGGGGAGGACGCAATATGGCGGGACATCACGTAGCCCAATAGGAAGACATCCTTCCGGAGAGTATGAGAGGGCTTGGGAGCACTTTGCAAAAGCTGTGTCCGGACTCTAAGAAACGCCCGGTTCGACCCTCGACTTCCTGAATACAGAGTGGTCAGAGGAACAGTTCTTGCCGTCGGTTGCTTTTGACAAATGTTTCCTACGAGACGTGAAGGAAGGACGGCTCTATTAGGACCAGTGCTATCTTAGTAGCCAGCAACTTCTTAGGGCGGTATCAGGTCTTCAGAGCTGACTAAGGCTATCATATTTATGGGAGGTTTCTTTAGGCTTTATTAGACCATTCCATCGAATCTTCTAAAGTAAGCAAACAAGATATTAAGGGATAGCTTGCTTAGATCAGTAACAGGGGTCCGCCGGGATAGACAGACTCGTAAATTCTCCCTGTAATTGTTACGGCAAAGTACATCAGAATCCTTCAATTGAAACAGTGCAATCATCTAAAGAAGAACAAGCCAGTCGAACTCACAACAAGTTTCCATTTATGGAATGATTTGAAAAGTATAGAATAGATACTCCTCACATTTCGCCTTTTATTGGAGGACAACACTTCCAACAATTCAAGCAACGCCTGGTGGAGTGCCCGGTGCTCGACCATGCAAGGTGGAGGAATCTCAAAAGAATTGTTGAAGACAAATTTGCTACCCTGATCTATTCAGATTCTGACGGCCATTTTGAATAATGTTTAAAAATTTATTTTTTGATGTTGTTGATAATTAGATATAATCATGTAATGCAGTTTATTTCAATTTTATTTCAACAGTCACTGTCTAACTAAGGAGTGCTGGCCTTTCTTTGATAAGAGCTATCTTACTCGCAGGCTGTGGTGCTGGCCTCTGTTGGCTGCTTCACGAATTACTAGACATATATAAGCAAATTCACACCGCGTGACCGATTTTGACGTAACTTGGTACACAGGTAGATCTAGGAAAGGGGGGTGTCTTAGGCAGAAAGTAGGTGTAGCATGGCACACTGGGTAACAGCTAGTACACTATAAGATCTGTTACAACTAGGACATTTAATTTCGGTCAAGTTACAACTAGGACTTGGATTTTCATGCCAATACATATGCAAAAAATATTTTCTGCAATTCTACCAGTAATGTATGTTTTTATTATATATTAGTAAAGTATAGAGTTAGTGGGAATAAATATGAATAATATGTTGTCCATCCGTGCAATATTATTTCATTAGCGAATTATAGTATTTTTTACAATATTCGACTATTTTTGATCATATTTAATCTGAAAATTGTAAAAAATTTTACAACAGATGAATTGATGAAGGGGCCATTAATGATAGTCCCATTCCTGATGAATTACGAGTAATATAGCCCTATTCCTATGTTTTATTCCTGACACCTTCAAGTCCATCAGTTGAACTGAGTGCTGGTTCAGCCGCCCGAAAGGGAAAGCAATGTAACGTTGAAATGGGAAATGCCTTGATTCGAGAGGACAACAATTTTTATTGATCGAATGAAATCAAACTGGATGTCCAAAAACGGTTGATGGCGATGCGGTGTTTTCAACAGCCTAATAATTTCAACATAAAATAATATTTTAGCTTGAAATTCAAGCCTCCATCAGGGCTATGAGAAGATGGAGAACTATGCCTCACGGATGTATAATCATTTCTGAATAAAAAGTCGGGAAATAAAAAAAAATAATTTTCTTCTAAAAATGTAGTTTTATTATGACACCACGACCGAACCGTTACAAATTCTATCTTTGCATAACCAAAAATCAACGATCTCCTCTCAATAAAAATATTCTTGTTCGTTTTAAATTTATATAGATTATTTTCAGCAAATTATTCAGTAAAATGTAGCGTACACTACCATTTTTTTTAGGAATGTCCTTAGTAATGCAGCTCTTGCGTGACGGAGCTTTTCGAATAATGAGCAACCACCCCCTAGTGAGAATTGAGCCCAAAAACGTATGCACAGAGTGGTGTCTTTAAAATAAAAGAATTGTACATGTTAATTCTATTTTGATTGATTTTTTTGCTTACCTATTTATATTGAGGTATGGAAATGTTGATCGATAGGTTGCATTGAGCTATTAGATTATCCCTAAGGAGGAAATCCTTCTAAATCAGAGCTGTAGGGCTTCACTAATCCCCTGGAATAAACTCGACTAGCTATAATCTCCACATTTTAAATTCCGCTGACGAAGGTCTATATGAAAATAAAGCCTCACACCCACGGACTGTTAAGAACGGAAGCCTTTTTTAGGCTTTTACGACATCCGTTTTCACTATGATTTACTGGGTCCCTGGAATTTTTATTTCGTAATTTTTATTTAACCGAAAAAGATGGCGTGTCTCCTGGTCGCCCGCCGAGAGGAACATGGTTGCACCTCTCCTTCTGGAATATTTTATTAAAATTACTATAAAGTATGAAGGCGCGTGGGAGGCGGGTTCCCACCTAGAAAGGCGAAAATTTACATATACTATATATTTTTATTTTTAATTGCTACTCTTCTGTAGACTTTTTCTTGTTTATATAGTGGTTTATGTTTATTGTTGTTTGAAAAGAAAGAAATTGTACTCCTGATTGCAGTACAATCTTGGAATAAAATATGTATCCTCAACAAATCTTCTGACAACTGTCCTTTTCCATTGGTTTTATCCTTAATATTCGAAGCACATTTTTTTTTTTTTTTTTTTTTTTTTTTTTTTTTTTTTTTTTTTTTTTTTTTTTTTTTTTTTTTAGGGCGTATCAACTGCTGGGCTTTGTGTAGGTTGCCAACCTTTTATAATGCCAATGGCACGTGCTTTTCCCAGATGGTCACCCATCCAAGTCTCTCCATCCAAGACGTCTCTAAACCTTGGTGATCAATAAGAACTGGTGTATTCAACGTTGTGTAGTCGTCGGCCAGCACAACTTAATGTATTTGTTTGTTTGCATGAGTCCTTCAATTTTGGCGATTGTCTCTTTTACCTGTTTAATTAATTTGGAATTCAGTCTCAGTCGTAGAAAATAAATATATAGTTAAAAATAGCAATACAAAAATAAAACAATAGGAAATACATAAATAAATAATCCTGGGTTCTAAGATACTTAAGAGGAGGTTTGATCGGAATGTAAACTCAGATATTTTATGAGGTATGTTATTAAAAGGGAAGAATTAACAGAAAATAGGAATTATAATCATTTTTGTATACAAATACATGTTGTTTGTAGGTTTTCAAACTTTTTCATAATCAATTTTGAAAA
The DNA here is from genome assembly GCA_946811695.1 of Gonocerus acuteangulatus. NCBI lineage: Eukaryota > Metazoa > Arthropoda > Insecta > Hemiptera > Coreidae > Gonocerus > Gonocerus acuteangulatus. The sequence goes on from OX328126.1 coordinate 48,542,252, forward strand.
GTGTTGATCGACGTTGTCACGGGTTTCCGGGAAGGTCCAACTGTATTCAACCAAATTGTGGCATCTCTGTGATTGAATAAGCAACACGTGACTGGTTAAAGGAAAAAGATAAACATTAACTGGATATTAAATAGGCAGATTAAGTAGGCAACGGGATTTGGATTTATAGAGGAGATGACTTCTAAGAGTTCGACTTATAGAGGTAGAAGTCCTAGAAGCCCCCTCACAGAGGGTCTCAACTTCCCTTTCTTATTTAAATACAATTCTACAATTTTGGTCAAAAATCAACTTTCTTGAAGTGAAATTTATGCCGGGCCACAGATTCTGTTCGACCTATTTAAGGATTCGACATATAGAACCTCTAAGCGTCAAGAGTAGAGAGCATATGAACTAAGTATTATGGTATACATGTACTACGAGTAAATTTCGGACGTCAAGACGATATATAGTAGAGCCTAACAGACTGGCTTGCGGGACTCCATGCAATTATTGTCTCCTGGAGCTAGTAAGCCGCGAGACTAAGGGAAAGAGGGGCAAAGCTGTCTAGATAACACCACAATTACCTGAAGCAGAAATGCCTGCCACCTGCGGCACGATAAGGACAGTTAGTCCCATCTGGATTTCGGAGCTGCCACCAGGACAGGCTGATGCCTATATCTTTGCAGAAAATATTTATATGTATGGGCTGTCATTAGGATGAACGTACAAAATTATAATCCGGTATAATCTACAACACAATGACATTACTAGATGTATTAACGGAATCATACAAGACAAATGGCGATTTCATTTGAATACTGAGACTGCCATACATGAATAACCCATGATTACCCGAAGGAAAGACACCCGAAATTTTAAATGGTAACAAGTCAAGGAGTGATTCTGCTAAGAGAAAACGTCAGATTTTCAGAATAATATATAGTACGAACGTTTCGGCATGCTCGTTGGCAGTCTTCTTCAGCAACAAATTCCAAGGGGATGGATAATGATCTTGCCGAAACGTTCCAAATATCGACTTTGATGAAAATCTGACCCTTTCTCTTAGCCAAATCACAACACTTTTTTTCCTTGTTATTGCCTCAACGGCTAACTACCTGCATCTCCTTAGAAACATAAAATGTTTCTTTCTGCACAAGATATCAGGACCACGGAAGAGAAATGGCGAATCTCGAAATCCGGATGTTGGGAAATCGAAGTCAAACTGCTTAAGGATAGCATAGACGAATGTTTACTCTATAGAATGCTGATTTTATGATTGAAAAAGTATGCAATTGAAATTCATTGTTTTAATTTTAGTTTATACGAGGAATGCTAGGAGGGGAGTTTCAGATCTGGGATTCGCCCATTAAATCGGACATTGAATGTTTCATACATGATGGTCCCATTCACTTTAACTTAAAACTGTGAGAGAACTAAAAAAAGCGAGCCAGAAAAACAAGGCGAATAGTCGCGTTACCTACATCTTTCTATCTCAGGAAATAAAATAAAATAAAAAAAATTGATTTTTCAGATTCGCCCTTTCACTTTTATGGTCCTGATATGTTAACTGGCTTTCAGTTAAGGCTGAAGATTCAACATGGCCTCATTGATCTGATTGATTCACTAAAGGCAATTATATTAACACAGTACTGACATATTTGAAAAACATTCAGACCCGTAACTAGACTTCAGCCACCTGACTTTCTCCTAAGCAGGTACACATTATAGGCTGGGTGAGCGTTGGAGGGAAGGTCTATTTCTTCATGTTCACATAGCCTTGATGGAGGCTTGAAAATAAGTCGAAAGGTTAGAAAAACTTAGGCGAAATGTCTACAATAGATCATAAAATATACATAATACAGCCAAATGTTGGTATAGTTTTACTAAACGCTCTCTTATCTTGACGATCCAAACGCTCAAAAAGGTGCCCTGAGATTTATTTATTTGGCTTTTTAGAGCCAAATAAAGGAGGAGGAGCAATTCGCTCTTTTCGTAGAAATAAACTATTTTTGTCCATATAAAATGCATTCGTCTGTGATTGAAATATTCCTGGAATCAAACAGGCATGGAGGCATATTTCCTGGAAAACATACATGGCAAAAATTTCCCAAGTTAATTTTTCCAGTGGAGTCTTACTTATTTATTATATCCAATTATGTTTTACCTTCGTCTAGCATTAGCCACCAAATTGCACGGTGATTATAGTTGGACGGTGAGAAAGCAATCTACAATGAATTAATTAGTACTGGCGAATCATGATAAGCCACCAAAGCATGGCTGGCGAGCATATTCACCTACTTCTGATCGCATTCCCAGAATCGCACATCGCAATCCTCCCTCTGTCCATTCCACCGCGCACACCTTCCTTATTAAGAAGCTAGGCATGTCTATAATTATAGCGAACGGACACCGAATAGCGACTCCTGGAATTAACCTTATCATCGAAGGAAGAATAATTAGCTCAGACATCTGGGTCGAGATTTAATCATAAATTGACTGACTCTCCAGTTCTACTAAATGTGCACTAATGAAAGAGAGAAAGGAAACCCCCCTAGCTGGAAGATGGAGATTATTGGAGAGAAACACTTGTTCCAGAGATATGAGGTAGGTAATGAGTATGTTCTCCAGGGATAATCATATGTTGCAGGTTTCCTTCAGATCTGACCGCCAGGGACTATGAGGTCTAATGGGGTAAATGATAGAGTTGAGTCGGCGAGTTCTAGCTTTTACGGCCGTCTTCAATGGGAGAATTAAATTTGGAACCGCCTTATAGATCATTTCAGTTACATTCTGACATTGATGGACTGCGAAATTACAAGGTTTCAATGATAATAAAAGTCCGATTGGGAGGAACTGTTGCCACTTAATGTGATTTGGGAATCTTGATATTACACCTTCAGTAGAACGAATGCCCGACTCGCAGGAACTACGTCATCTTAGCGCATTTCCGAGAAAGGTTTGGGGTCTTCCTGACTTAACTCACACCAGTTACTTATTTCTAAAAGTATCTATGTTATATTAAATTAATACACTATTATACATAGTGAAGAACTGAAAGCACTAGCATTTCTAAAGTGACACAACACAAAATAAAACTTAAAATATTTCACTCTTGCCTGTGTAGGGGGCATAGCATTAAGACAGGAAGGGTGACGCAAGTGCCCTCTGGCGTACAAGCTCTGAATCTAGGTACATACAGTTTTGATGGTTGATAAAGAGATATTTACCATGTCTTTCTTAGTCATAACTGAAAAACATCGATTTTTGAGTTGTGTTAGTTTAGAAATACTAGTGCGAGATGATTAAAGTACCTAATGCATTTAAAAGGCTTCGAATGTAATCAAAAATGTTAGTTTAATATACAATTTGTTGACTTATTCATTAAGAAGGCCACTATACTTTCAATGATTTTAAGATACAATTAAATCATATCCTAATTCTTGTATCTTCTTCTGTAGGCAAGTGTCCTTTTTTACATTTCCGAATTTTCTGCGCAATGTTCGGAACCTTTGAAATCTGCTTTAAGAACTTGACTCAATTGTATCAAATTCAACATTATTAACAAAAACAACTTCAACGTTTCTTAGAATCTAGGCGCTAATAGGTAAGTAACCTCCTTCATGTATAATTGTTTTTCTTTTAAAATTGGCATATTTTATTAAATAACGTTATAATAAATCACTAATAATATCAAAAAGTAACTGGAGTGGCTAAAGTAAAAAGACCAAAGCTTGGAATAGAAATAAATGTTTCTTGAACAAATTAAACAGACCCTGCAGAGCACAGGGATCTGGCAGTAGCGAGATCTAAACGGATATTACTTGCTCATCGACTACGATTCATGCCAAAAGTTACCTCTATTAAAAATTACAAGTAATACAAACAAGCTTCTCATTTACATGTTTTATTGAAAAAAAAAAAATGCATTAAAGTAACAACAACCAATTAAAAACTAAGGGGGTCTCCCCGTGGTCTAGTGGCTAACCCCTTGGATTCTCAGATGGTAGGTTCGAGTGACACCGGCAGCAGGGATTTTTCTCATTTCAGGGCCCAATGAGAGCATTCGCGGCTGCACCATGGATGTCGATGCAGATGGCCCGAGACGAAAAAGGCAAAAAAGGCTGTCTGTTACTAAAAGGCAAATAGAGTAAAAAAATCGAACCAACTACTTCAAAGTTTTATGCACTTATTTCTCCGATTGTGATCGTCCGATCGAATTACTTCAGAAACATTTTTGTAGGACATTTATTAAGCTTCGAATGATTACTGCTGAAATCCCAGCAGATTTGGAGATATTTAAGAAAATAAACGAAAACTGCTCAACCAGGTATATTCTTAAACTTGGCAATGTTTTTTTTTGTGCCGAAATTATCTTTAGAGAAAAACTAAACATTGCCAAGTTTAAGAATTTACCTGGTTGAGGAAAGTGATATTTTAGTAACTGGATATAAGTATTTTTATTGTTGTTTTTAAAGGTCAGTTGAAGTGTCTTTACTGTTCTTAGTAAGTAACTATGAGGTCTTCCAAGTAATGAACTTGGACATTTCTTTCTTGTATCATCTCTTGTATTGGCAAATATTTTTGGTTGAATTTATACACCAACTCATACTACTTTTTTGGAGTGTGGAATGGTAAGGCGTTTTTGGGGGGGGGGGGGGGTTTAGGAGGGGATATTTTTGAGGAAGGGAGTGTTTCTTTGTGGGGGCAGGAACTTGGCCTCTATTTCACATCTATGTTTTTTTGGGGATCTCATTACTTTTTTCTAAGTATTAAATAGAATTTAGTTGCCGCATACCTACTGGCTTTTGTACTTCATATAAAACCAGGGTCTTTGGATTCGCATAAGGTTCTCCTTACTGCTTGATATTTGATACCAATAATCAACCTACATACATCTAATCACTAGACTAGAAAAGTTAGAAGCTCTTCCAGATGACATTACTCTAGAGGACAAATTGATTGCTCTCCTTAACTAAACTAAACACTGTAAAACACAGGAACCTTATCCCGAGGATAAAGACCACAATAGGGAAAGTGCAGAAGGCCTTCAAGAAAAATATAAGAACAAAGACGATACACTTTGGGTTTGTGATCCTAAACTTTGTAATTTAGATGGCTCGACTTTGAAAAACGTAGTATCTGCTTTGAAGTATATTATGCAGTGAACCCCTGCGACTTTATTTACTACATTTAAGAAAGAAGTCACATCTGCTTTTGTTAAGATGCGTCGAAATGTTTTGTAAAACATCAAATATAGGTTCTCCTTACCAAGACGATTCATTTGATACCCCACATGATAGGTTTCAGAAGGAATGATGGCATTTCGATGGAACAAAAAGTAGAAAACGTCATAGGTAATATGACACTCCCGTATCAAAATAGGCCAAGTGGTGTGAATTTGTGTAAGGAACAAACATGCAGACAGACAGCTGATAGACGATTTTGACTAGCCTATGACACTACCCGGATAAAGACTGACATGTGTGTCAAATTTTGTCAAAATCGGTGTGTATTTGTACAAGGAACAAACAGACAGACAGACAGCTGATAGACAATTTAACCTAGCCTATGAGTCTCCTCGTATCAAGACCCATCTGTGTCCCAAGTTTGGTCAAAATCGGTCAAACGGTACGGATTTGTAAGAGGAACAAACATACAGAGAGACAGCTGGTATAAGATTTTTACCGAGCCTATATGCGTCTAATTGTTTCTTAAAACATCAAATATAGGTTCTTCATGCCGAGACAATTCATTTGATACCCCACATCATGGGTTTCGGACAGAATGATGGGTTTCCGAAGGAAGTACAAAACTGGCACGCCCCCACCCCGGAAGCGGAGTCAAACACAACTTTTCGCGATTTTTCGATTTTTTTCTTTAATAATGTCTTCTTATCTACCTTCATGCAAAATTTCAAGTCTCTAGCTTAATGGGAAGTGCCTAATAATTTTGATGAGTGAGTGAGTGAGTGAGTCCTATAAATCCCGATTTTCGATCGCTTATATCTCAGAAACTATTCGATGTAGAATTATGTTTTACTCACATCTAGTAGTATAATACCTGTGTAAAATTTCATAACTTTATCTTTACCTGGTTGAAAGTTATGAGAGGGTAAAAATCGGCTCTAAGACCTCCTGTATAATACACACAGTATGCTTAGGCCGGCACTTGGCCTGGCGCACTACCGTGCGCCTAGATATTTATTTCAAATACTTCCTTAACTCGAAATGTAACCAAAATATAAATATCTTAGTTTAGATGAATTTCAATCATGTAGAAAAGAGTTCAATTGAATCAACGATTTTAATTATCCAAAACGAAAATCAGATAGAAAAACTAGTTGTATCCACTTTTCTCGAAAACGGTTACAGACATCGCGTTGAAAATATTTCATTCGTTTCCTTACGTTAGAGGAGCTATAAAAAATGTAGACAAAGCCTTAATATTATTTATATGCAATTTAGATAAACGATAAACCGGAAGAGATTATATACACACATTCACATAGACAGCTAACCGAGAAATTGAATTTCTGAACATAAATTAATTAGTGGACAGGATAATATATTTTATGATTATTTGTTACTTGCAATGAATACTAATTTCTCATTGTCCAGATATGCTGCTATCTTCGCGGGTTATATTACACCATCTACAGTCCGGGCAGTTATTATCAGATCTGTGTTATGAGTGCTTTAAGGAAGTGTAGTTCTTGCCCGAAGTTGCGGTCAGTCTCTGCTAACCCATTCTTGAGATCTCAATCCGATAGTACAACAGACCTAATAACTAATTGTGCTTTCTGGTTGTGATTAAGGTTCGTAGCCTTAATCTGCTTCTTGTGCCGTATCTAGTGGGGGTAATTATGCTCCTTGGATAACGCCTAGTTACGTATTCAGCTCTCGGATTTAGAATTGTGTGGGTAAGGGTTTGGCTGTCCAGGGATTACCATTAAAAAAGGTCTAGCCCGCAGCAAATGGACCACCTTAACGCATATTGACTTCATCCATATTTCTGATGCGATTTTAATAGCTTAGAGTACTGGAGAACTGCCTCAAGAGAAAACTAGCTACGTTTGTTGGAAAATTATATTGATAAACCCATTTTACTGCGGAATAAATGGGGAAAAATATATAAATTCCTTCACATAACAGGGGGATAAACGTAGCACACTCCGCACAAAGTCCAACACTAAAATTTGGACGATTTTTTTTGGATGGAATTGAAAGGAAAACAAATATCGGAACATGCTGGTACAATGGTTTTACTCAAAAAAATCGTTCGTTTACAGAAACATCAAACAAACTTCGTTTATGTAAACATAATGACAACAGTATACAAAATGTACAGTTTGCATACTGTTTTCATTATTCTCGTTTGCAAGTTTGTTTATTTTTTTGGGCGAAGAAGGGTGTCACAGATCATGCCGAAACGTTCCAAATATAGATGTTTCTGTAATTTGAATTTTTTCCATGCCGAATCCCAACCATTATCACCTGAACGCACAACTATCTGCATATCTTAATGCTATTAAAATTCTTCTACAAAATTAGAGAATTTTCTCGAAATAGTTTACTAATATCATTAATGGTAACTCACGGATTTTAAGAAAATTACCAATTCAAAAGTAAATGAAAAAAAAGTCTGACTCGCAGGAACTGCATCATCTTAGCGCGGTTCCGTTCTTATCCCTAGTCTAATTTTGAAAGATTAAAATAAAAGCAGTAATTATTTTGTTGAGAGGAGATCTTTGACCGTCGATGATGCAAGGTAGGGATTGTCGGGGTTCGGTCACTGGTACTTAATAAAATTACATTTTATCGTAAAAATGGTTTTATTGTTCCGACGTTTCGGCTTGAACTTCAAGCCTTCATCAGGGCTGTAAAAACAAGTAGGACATATTTAACACTAATATATATACACATATCTATCTAAATATACCTAACACACACACACACACACACACACATATATATATATATATATATATATGCATATACACATACACATATGCACGCACACATGTGTACATATATATGCCCACATACATACCACATATGTGTGCTTGTATATGTGTATGTGTATATGCATATATATATATATATATATATATATATATATATATATATATATATGTTAGGTATATTTAGGTAGATATGTGTATATATTTGTGTTAAATATGTCCTACTTGTGTTTACAGCCCTGATGAAGGCTTGAAGTTCAAGCCGAAACGTCGGAACAATAAAACCATTTTTACGATAAAATGTAGTTTTATTAAGTAGCAGTGACCGAACCCCGACAGTTATTATTTTGGTTCCACCAGTCTTGGTGTTTTACGATCTTACCTGGAACCCCTATGAAGGGAGGGAGGAACCGCGCTCATAATGGAAACGGCCATTTGTGGAAATGTAAGATATGTATTTGGTCCTTTTATATTATAATTGACTTCCTATCCAGTAAATTCACGAGGCTAGAGTTATTAAATGTCGAGACCCTATTACAACAAGGAGCTATGAGGAGCCCTGTTTTAATCCACAGAGAAAATGTTTCCTGAAGAAGATCCGTCGGTCGGTATATCGAGTTTATTCTAATGGGCCTAGCTGATGGAGGGATTAGGGAAACCGCCCCTTAGATAATCCCACTCAAGCACCCCCAAGGAAAAAAAAGAGGACAGCAAAAAAAAATTAACAAAAATGTTTAAAAAAAAAAAATCCGTCGGACTTCCACTTTGCTCGTAGCTCGTCAACGTGGTCTTCAGTCACAATGACAAATGGTCCCTCGCGGCTTAGAATTTCACATTTGTGGCCAGGGAGGTATGAAAAAACCAACCCCTTGTCTTCCCGCCTAAATCCCAGGAAAAAACCCGGGTAAAGGGATTAAACCGCCTTCCCGCTGTAATTATTTACCGAGACATAAATAAAACGCTGACATCCGAAGGCTTTATTCCACCTTATGGGTATACCTTATAGTTTATGTTATTTTTTGTAAAGTCAGTTTATTTGCAAAACGTTGAGTTATTTCTCCATCTTCAAAATCATTTAAATGATTTGATTTGTATTAAAATTCTTATGAAGAAAATAATTTAATTAAAGCCACTACTAATAACACTGTTCTGCAAAAAAAAACTTTTCTCCCCTCCCTTGAACAATTTTGCCTGTTTCTCATGTTTTCAGGTGTGCTGAGTCCGAATCTGAACTCAGAAAAATTCTATCACCCTCTGATTTTGAGAGAAAAGAGGAGAAACTTGGAAAAAATGAAAAATTGTATTTGAAAATTATTGTCTTTATTATAACAGATTTTTTTTTTCTTTTTCAACGGTAAAATATAATTAATTGAATCCTGCATGCTATCAGGTATAATACTAGATATGACAAAACTCAAAAAATATACACACATCGTCAATGAGTATTTTTTTTTTGTACTCTTCCTCCTCTGTCTCCCGCAGTAATCCGCCAGCATCTTCTCATTCCATTTGCCAGTATATCTTTTTTCCATTCTGGATATGTCTTGGTGGAATCGTTCTCCATGTTCGTCCGAAACTGCACCCAAATTTGGGGCGAAAAAGTCTAGGTGACTATGCAGGAAATGTATTTTTAAGGACATATTGCATCCCAATGTTTTATAAGAAGTAAGCAGTTCTTGGACTATTTTTCTGTAGTCTCTAGATTTTTCGTTTCCCAAAAACTTAGCACATACCTCTCGAAAAGCAATCCAAGCCATAAAAGAGAAAGGAAGGTCATTCCCCTAAAGATCCAGATAGAGACCAAATCCCTGCCTCAAGATCAAAAACCGAAAAAACACTTTTAGACATATTTCTTCAACCACTTGTAATATTCCCATCAAATTTTTTTTCCGTTCAAATATACTTCATTGCGCTCAAAATCATCGGGCTTTTGAATTTTTTTCACTATGTTTTGATGCCAAAAAAAATCGTCAAATTTACAAAAAACTCACATTTTTGGATAAAAAACTAGAATTTCTCAAGAAACTGTGCGTGATAGACAGAATCTGACTTCAAATTCGTGTTCAGCACATTTGAAAACAGTAAGAAAGCATGTTTTGGTTTGAAGGAGGATTTTCGTGCAGAACAGTGTAATAAGAAGTACGTATAGTCTAAATGTCTCCTTTAAATTTTTCGTCACGGAGAGAATTGAAGATGTCTCTAAAATAACGGTTTATTTTTTACGTTCTTTTGCGATTTACGCATTACGAACGCGCGGGATTAAAAATATCTTCAGAATATCAGAAGTCTTATTAGGAAGTAAAAACTTATTACGATGTCCTTAGTCTCATAAATAGTTTGTACTAAGAACAACTTCAGCACTTCCAGTTTGCGAAAACGTCTTATTGAATTGAACTAAAGAATATATTAGTTTTCTTTATATTATTACAGTCACACACACAAAAAAGTCTGGCCTAGAGGGCAGACCATGTTTTCTAAGCGTTTTTGGGGTCGCTGAATCCGATTCCGGTTTCAGAAAACCCCCAACGCACCTTTGCTTAGGCTTAAGCGTCCCAAAACTCATAATTTAGGCTACTATACTCTATACTCTTGATATTAAAGTCGATAAACAAAATAAACGACTTTTTCCTTTTAGTCCTAAAAATGTTGTGAGACCTCAAAGTACTCGATTGGTCTAAATGGATCCAAGTTACTGCCCTTTGAATATAAGACTTTTTTTTTTTTTTTTTTTTTTTTTTTTTTTTTTTGTGCATCTGCTGCCGAGGCCATTAGCACATAATATAAGACTATTCTCATCATTTTCATTTTTGTTTATGTTTGATTATTTAATATGTTGTCCGAAGCAAATAATCACTGAGTTCTTATAGAAAAACCCTTAACAAGTTGTCATTGTTGTCAATATTAAACTAACCAGTACCGATGAGAACTACATCAGTGGTCAATGTTAAACTAAGAACACAACTGCATTTTATTCGACTTAGCAGATGGGTCATTATGCCCCGTCCCCAAGGGAGTTTTCTCAATCGCACTGATAGATAAGGTATGGAATACAATTTTATTATATTTTCGCAACATTTAAGTCTATTTATCTGAATGAAAAAGGTTATTCAACCCATTAAAATAACATTAAAAATAAGTGTTAGTCAATGTTTCGCCCTAAAGGATTTTATAATTGAACGGGATTTTTTTCTTCGTTTTTATATTTGGGGTGATTTAAAATTAAAGAAAGCCTCAGATTAAAAACATTAGGATAGATTTGATATTTTAATTTAAAATTTAAATTTTAAATAAATAAAATACCCCATCCCTATAGACAATTTTTAAGAAAGGCGCAGTGGAAAATTCTTGAATCTAAAAGAGTAATCCACGTTAAATGACTGTTGTATACACGCACACATATATATATATATATATATATATATATATATATATATATATATATACATGTATACACTATAAGAGGCCAGTCATTTCGTCTTAATTAAGTATGTTAATGAATGAGCAAAGCTGATCAAACTGATGGAATAATATTACGAGATGATACAACTTGTCTGGTTAATATTAAACGAGCTGGGGGTGTTGTACTGAATAAGGGGAAGATGGAGGGAATTTTTAACGAAAAGGGGATGGGCTTCTGAATTAACAAAACAGCTCTTTAGCATCTTATCCCCCTCTGCACTTTAATATCGGACCCTAATCCATAAAATGTATTAGTCTACCTTATAAGATTTTCTCTTCACTTTATCCTTATCCTCTCTCTCCCTCTTGTTTTTTTTATTCGTTTTTTTGTTCTTGGAATAAATTTACTCAAGATGTTGTCGCAAGAATTGATGAGGCTAAACATCTGGATATCAAGCTTTTTCTTCGTGCAAAAACAATGTTTTCAAATTCAACTCAGATGCTCAGTTATTACTCGGTTTATGTTTGGCAAAAGAGTATCAGTCTATCAGTCTAGGCATGTTTACATATTTTGTTTACATTACATTGTTTCATCACGTAGATCACGAAGAAATATATGTGTGTGTGTGTATATATATATATATATATATATATATATGTATAAACAGGAGGGCGTCGGTTTCCCGTTGGTCACCGAAGTTAAGCAACCTCGGGCGTGGCCAGTACCTGAATGGGTGACCGAGCACGTTGGAATTATAAGGCAGGCAACCTACAGATAGCCCGGCTAATAGCCTAAGTATTGTTACGTCGTTAAACTCAAGAAAAAAAATATAGGAGGAAGAATTAGGAAAGATAATACCAAAAAAAGTTTAGATGTAATTTTCGATGGGGCGATGTCAATCCGAGAAATAAGAGCTTACAACTTCAAAATTGTCAGTCTTGTTCTTTTCAAAGGGGTTTTGTCCCTTTGATTTTTGTACCTTATTGATTTTTTAATTGCATTTAATAGTAAAATGTAGTATTTTAATAAAATAAGGTATGCAAATGAGAAACGTATTTGAATTTTGTTGAACGCTGAGAAGTTGGGGATGTGATTCCCGCTAATTCCCGCTATCAGTTTCCTGTTGTGCCGCCTTAAATCTTACTGCTCTTTGAGATGTCATTTTATATTTTTCACGAAAGATCAAAACCGACCACTAACTGCTTCTATTCCTTTACTAATGGCACCTGGGATATTAATGGAAACGCGCTAAGATGACGCAGTTCCTGTGAGTAGGACTTCTTTCGAGTCTGTATATCTACGGGCAACCGTGTGTAAGGATATCGAAAACACGACCCTAAGCACGAAGTGTTCAAGTCTTTACTGTTCTTCAATAATATTTTATGAATGAGAAACTCCATGCCCATAGAAGCTACATTTTAAGAACCCACATCCTGTACAAGACTAATGCTTCCGAACCCTTATGCCTATAAAACGTATGAATATATGTTAATTCGTTTAGTTTTGATCATTTTTAATCAAACTATAATCAGTCCTTGGTATTGATTACTCTGTCATATTCATGAAAGAGGCTTTAGTTCTTCAACTACTATCTGCCAATCCCTATACTAAATACTGAGTGGGACAGTCAAACCTCACGATTAACAAAGGTTGTTTAGTTGTAGGGGTCTGAATTGGGGGAAGAAGACGGTGACCTAACCATTTCTGCACATTTAGAAGTTTGTTCTTTTTATTTATTTTATTTTATATATTTATTCGAAGCCACTTCGGCATCTACGGCATTAGCGCAGCGCTATCTATAGTTTGCCACACTTCCTAGGCATTCATTGTGGAATATTTTCAATCTAGTGAAAGCTGCATTCAACGGGCAAGTCAAACCGCACTTTTTTAGGGATTAGAAAAACAAACACAGAAACATTTTTCCGGTCGTACAATTACAACAAATCTTAGAAAATTAATGGCGTGTAGAAAAAATTAATAAAATAAAACGAAATAGAATAAAATGAAGTCAAATAAAATATCATAAATTAAAAAAAAACTTCCAAATGTGTAAAACGGTTGTCTCACACATTTTGGATTTCACTATTTAGTTCATTTGCTCAAACATATACATATACATAACATAAAAATGTGTTCCGCAGGGGCTGCCTAAACTTAACATATTCCTACCATAGCCAGCTACTAATTTTTATCATGTACTGCTACTGCGAATCATTTATTTATTAGGAGTTCGCCAGAATGCATTTTTGTTTAATAAATAATTTACTAAGCTGATAAATATAAAAGCGCAAATGTTTTGATTTATTATTGTTTTATTGAGTTAGCATATAGAGTAAATTTATGTTTTTGGTGCTTGAAAAGCAATGTTAAATGTTACATAACACGACGATTCAGGATGTCCAGGAGCTCGGCATTGGGGACACGATTTACCTTATAATTTATTGATACCTTATGATTATTGATTTAACTTATAATAAATAAGATATAAGTGTTACTTTTTTGAGTCTTTTTTTTGTTATTGAGCCCTTCTGAGCAGTCAGAACTGAATCACTTGTATATAAAGCCCAACTCCATGTAATTATTTGTGCCCAAACCGCCCAACTTACGAGACAAAACTCCAGATTTTGTAAATAAAAATGTTCACAATTTCGTTGTGATTAGGTAGAATTAATATTAAAAAAAAAAAAAAAAAATTAAAAATCAATCCCTTAATAGGCAACAAGGCCCAGAAGGGCAGCTACTGTATCTGATTCTTGTCCGCATTGTACACTAGGGAGATAGTGTGGTCATTACTAAAGCTGATCGCCTGATTATCCCTTTTGGAGGCACCCATTGAATTAATTAAACGCTAAGTATGCCGTAGGAACGGTCTTGGACTCTGAATCCAACCCTCGAAAGGCGACACTAGAAGATAAAATATTTAGTGCTCGCCCGAGTTATGTACTCAGGTCCTCCAGAACATTAGTTCAGTGTCCAACCACTGAGCTAATCTCGCCCCCATATTTATATATATAAATGTTAAATTCGTCGATTTCAAGTTAGAGATAACTCATTTTATGTATTAAATTATAAAAGTTGTAATTCGAACTGCCAATGTCTCGATTCAGGTGCCCAGCCTTGGTCAGAAAAAAATATGACAAAAAAGTGTTATGCGCCGTGAAGGGAGGGTTTTGTTCTTTATAAGGGTAATAAATGTCCTCATGGCTCTATTAGGCAGATAGTCAGTGAGTTCGAGAACAATTACAGATCAATTTTAGACTGCAGCACCTGCTCTTAACCTGTTTCCTGTCTATGCCGTCAGGCAGCGCTGTCATCTTTATTTACTGACATTTCTATATATTTTCATATTTTTTTTTCTTTTAATAATTATATTTGATCATTTGCCAGAGATAAAGGGTAACCATTAAAAAAAAAAAAATGATGTATCGTGTAACATGTTGAGAGTTTACACGATATCTATTGATTTCACATTAATGATTAGGGTTGTCTTGTTTCTTTTTCCGGTTGTCGGAAATAATGAGATTGCTATCTTGGATTTCTGTCTTTTGCTGATATGCTTCTGTTACATCGCCTTCTTAATATATGACTTCCTTTACGCAACGTTTTCCACCGGAGTATTTTTTTTCTAGAAATTGATCATTTAATGTAAGTATGCCTTTTTTTTTTATGTTGGAAAAATATGTAATCATTATATAGAGCAAGAAGACATTTGATGACATACATTATAAAAATGTTCCATATTTGAATGCATTTTCCCGAATTAAATAATATAAAAAACAACTGCTAAACCGAAATTGATTTTCGGGATCCTTTTGAAAAAAGTCTCAATATATTTATCAATCCTACCTATGAGATACCGATTTTGCAGTAAACAAGGTAGCGACCTTATTTTTTGTTTTTTTTTTCGGCTCGAAACTTAGCCTATCGCGTTCCCAACAACAAGCGTTCAAACGATTTAACGAGTTCGTTACGCAACAAAATCGATCCATTTAGACTTAGGCCGGAGTCAATATGCCCCTAACGGTTGAAACCCTTGTTGTTTAGCAACGATCAGCATAATTAGAGCTCAATTAATGAGAAAGAGGTTTTGTAAAAAATAAGAAAAATCGCTTCAGTAGGTGGGTTTTACTCCAAAACCAAATGATTAAGATGCTCGTATCAGTCATTATTTTTACTTTCTTACAAGGTAACTCTCTAGATACCATGACCAACTAATGCAGAACTTGTTTTGAAAAAATATATAATAATAGTTCTTGCTCATAGTTTTTATGACAAGAATATAAAATACAAAACAAACATAGCAAACTGGCGTTAATGACCCCAACGGTTGACACGCCTTAAATTCAACCAAAAAAGAAACATAGCAAAAGCGTAAATTGTGGGAAATAAACATCCTTTAGTTTTTTGCTCTAATGTTTGAATGAATATATTAATGCTCTTAAAAAATTACAGTATTTAGCAAAGAGGTAATTACAGTATTTAGTCCAACACTTTAACATTGATAAAAAGTCCGTCACGCAGGAGCTGCATAACTAAGCACTTTCCTCAGAATTTTTGTAGTGTAGACTACATTACTGAATAATTTGCTGTAAATAACCTACATAAATAAAATAAAAACGTGAATAGTTCTGCTCATTTACATTTCTTATGAGGAGTGTTCAATTATTAATTTTGTAAATAATTTGCTTCCAGAGTTATGTTTATACATGATACTGTACTACTTAATAAATAGACAAAAACTTCATTTTCCGTACTGTCGCAGGAACAGGATACAGTGGAAGATAGCGCTCCTGGTGGCGGCTTTGGGAACCTACGTCTGGCTGGATAATTGTAATGAAACAGAGTTTAAAGTAAACACTCCTTTCCAATAGACCGATTTACTTCATTTTTACAACACTCCTTTCTCATGAGATACCCACGACGTATACCGCGTTCGTTACAATGCAGCAGAAATTACGACCGGTATGAGTACATTAGTACTTTAGGTCCGGAGTAAACCCCCCCCCCTCCAAATAACCCGATTTAGTTTATTTTTACAACCCATTTTTCTCTGTTGATTACCACCATGAATATTAGTGTTTTGGGTTCGGGGTAAACCCCCCCTTCCGGTGGACCGACTTTGGTGGTTAACGAACTCGTTCAATCGTTTGCTAATTGAATGCTATATACCAAGTTTCGTGACGAAAAAACATAAACTCTGGCCGCTATCGTGTTAACAGACATATATATAAATTTTAACGGGGGTCATTTCCGGTGTCTACTAGGTAGGATCGATAAAGATTTGAAGAAATTTTTCAAAAATTCCGTCATGAGTCCAACCTCAATAGCTACTTTCTTTCCTTCGGAGGAAAGTGCTAAAAGGGGGAATGAATTTACTAACTACTGCAAATACTTATTATAAAAAATATTTAATTAAAATAAACGTCTTTACACGAAAAAACTGAAAATAATAATATTTATAATAATAAAACTACTGATTAGATAACCTACTTAAAGAAACGTACTACTTATAGTAAGTTATAGCAATGAAAGAAAATAAATAAGTAAATTATAAAATAAGATAATATTAGGAAATAAAAATGAAGGTTTGAAAAATATAAGCGAAATCAAATAACAATAATATATATGTATATATTTATATATGAATGTCTGTCTATTAATTATACGTAAATTAAACTACATTAATATAATTAAAAATCCTCTATAAAAATAAACCTCATGCCTCTTTGTTCCTAAGCTAAGTCCTCATGATGAGTTTTAATAAGGTCCATGCTCCCTTTACTTGAAAATGATTGCACGAAAATTTTTCCCTTAGAGTTTCGTGGCTTAAACATTCTATAAAGATGTGAATCAGACTACTCTTATAAAATCCACAAAACAAGCAAACGATCAATGCAGTAGATTGGAAAGGATAGATTCTGCATTTTAACAGTCCTGAAAGCTTATTTGAATATGGGTAACTAATAATAATTTTGGAAGGTAAAGCTATTGGGAACTTATTAACGACTGTGAGTCACAATTGTGACATATAAAATAAAACTTACAAGAAAGTAGAAGAGGAGTATTGGAAAAAAATCGCAGGTGTGCATACAACGGAGGTGTACACAACTGTATAGCATTTAGACTCTGCTAAAGTACATTAGCATGCGTGTAGCTAATAATTAAGGTGTGCGAAATAAGCCTGCCTAAACTGGTGGTAAAAGCTTACTAACGACTAGGAAATTGCTCTTTGTGTGGCAATCCACAATTGAAGTCACCAAACCGATGTAGATAATGATCAGGCCTACTGTAATGGAAACCACGAGGGTCCATCCTAAAAGGTGTCTGACTTGGAGGAAATAGGGGAGGGTGGACCAAACCAGTGAAGAGAGGAGATCCGTGTAGACAAGAACACGGAACCCGCCTCTCGATTTAGGGATAACAATACAACAGTGGGATACCCCGTGGGGTTTTGGGTAAACAGATACCACGTGCTCCCATTGTCCATTCTGTGTGGTCCTTTGAAGACATATATCTGTCCGGACGGAGGCTTGAAAAGGCAGGCCACACCTGTGGTCCTAGTCCTCTTTCACCGGTGTAAACAGCGTATTTATAACGAACTAACCATCAAGCAGACAATGGACCCTGGGCTTCTAAATGATCTCCGAGGCATTACACTTGCTGACATGATAGCCCTCGCTCAATGCCTTCTGAATCGCGCCGCTTGTCTTTTTTCGTCCATTCATGGCGCTCATTCCCTTTATGAGCCAATGTTTTCTTCACCCCCCCCCCTTAAACCTCCTCCGACTATCTCTCGACGACTAGTGAGCTCTGAAAACGTTTCAATCCACTAATGAGCGACAAGAGTCGGCCCGGCGGATTGTGAAAGGCGATGAAGCACTGTGGTGGGTCTGTACACTTTCTCCCCTCACTCCAAACAAAGGGCTCACAATAACCCTAGAAATTCACAACATTAACGAAATTAGAATTTAAAGTAAATTCAAGAATATTCTTTTTACAACAAAACTTAAAAAAAAATACTATTTTTAAATTAAATTAAATTAAATGCCATTTTTTTCCGTGGTCATTAGAGGCTTCTTCTAAAAGAATTGACTTTTTTTCTGGTACTTCCTTCGGGCTGAGCTAAAAAATATTTCACACGTTTGTCATTTATCCAAACTAAGCTAGGTAAAGTTTGGTTTCTTATTGGTATAAAAAGGAAAACTACAATCAAGTTAAGTTATTCGTAAAGTACATAGATGATTGATAGGCTTGTATTTTTATTTTCTTTTACAAATATTACTTAGTAATTTTCATGGCGAAATAAAAAATGTTACTGACACTGTCTCCTATGTACATTTGAATATATATATATATATATATATATATATATATATATATATATATATATATATATTCAAATGTACATAGGAGATAGTGTCAGAAATATTTTTTATTTCGCCATGAAAATTACTAAGTAATATTTGTATAAATTATTTCTTCTTGCAGTTGGCCCAAAATATTTCTAAATCGCTTTTAAACACATGTTTTCAACTACTTTATTTATTATCCACGCCACACACATGATTCGTGCTCCTCAACAGTGGTACTTCTAAAATATCTCATATGGGCTTGTGGATATATATATATATATATATATATATATATATATATATATATGTGTGTGTGTGTATTGATCACTTTATAGTGATTTTGATACATAATGGGTATGATCGATGACAGGTTTAAATCGTTCAAAAGTCCTTTCACTAGGGCAAACTCAAAATTATATTCATTCAGAAAAGTCCAACTCGCAGAAACTGTGTCATCTTAGCACCTTTCCGTCGGGAGGTTTTGAACTTTCGTGAATATAAACGTTATCTCAAATAGAAGACAGATTTTAGACGCCACAATAAGAAAATCACAGTATCCTAAGTGGAAATTACACCATCCTCTTTCTCAAAGTTCGCTCTAGGGAAACACTAGTACTAATACGTTTCCCATTTTCTTACCTGATTTTACTATAATACATTTTAACTGTTAAAAGCAATAAAAAAAATGCGAATTAAAAACTAAGGTCAACAAAAATTCGCTCAAAAAGACAAATCTGACACTTTCGAAGTTTGAAGCAGTTATTTCTCGGTCTGACATTGCCCCATTGAAAATTGTTAAAGAAAGTTTTTGTAGTGAATTCAGTAAGCTTTCAAATGGTCACTTACCACGATTTCTTAACCGTTTTCCATATTTAGGAAAATATAAGAAGATCCCAAAACTTCTCATGTCTGCTAATAAAATAAATTTTTTTCTTATGCTTTATTAACGAAAGTTGAGATAAATGTCAAACTTCTGGATGAATTTTAAACTGAATCAATTGTTTCTTAATACCCAAACCGAAAACTACTTAGGAAAACTAGTTGTAACCGTAAAAGTTTAGAGATATTGCTTTGAAAATAGTTTAAAACATTTCAAAAACAGTTTTTTGATTACAACAGTAATAGCATATCTTCGAAATTTGCTTTAAAATTAGCCTCAGAAATGTTAAGAAGCCCTAAAAAGTGTCGATAGTGTTGTGGAGAAATGGCACCAGAGCTGTAAATAATGTATACCACTAGTCGGCATTTCCTCGGTAGTAATGCGCGCCTAGGTAATACAGACATAAATAAATTGGACTCGCCATTATGATAATGCAACTCTAATTGGGCAGATGTACTTATTACCTAACGCCTTGTTAGTAGTCTGCAGACAATACAGGTATTCTTGTTGTACAAGACACTCTCCTACGGGTATAGGGGCTTTATAGGAAACGTGTAATTGACTCTCAAACTCTGTTATTCCAACATTCTTACTCAAATTATGGGCCTTTTTACCAGATGCAACTTGCTTATAGGGTATATCATTTATTTCCGCCTCGTTTATCATTATTTCTGTTGCGCATTGTCTTGTTGGTTTTTTTATTAATTGTATCCTTGAATATGAGTCGTTGCTTATGATAAGTATTGGTTTGATAAGAAATAGCACAAGTGACAAGAGACTTCTTCGTACTTCTTAGTTTTTCTCGTTAATTATGTATCCCTAGATTCAGGATTTAAAGGACTATCTGATGGTATACTCATGTTTGAAATAGATTCTACCCCTATTAAAAATGTTGACTCTGTTCCAAGGTTGTTCATTGCATACTGCGAATTTTAATCTGTTGAATAGTTTAAGCTCAATTTTTTAAAGCCCAATGTGCATGGTTTTGGTTTATCTGTACAATTTCTTAAGTAATTAATACAATTTTTTCAAAACTCATTTTGCAATTTTTTATTATACTAAGACTGAACTAACCACTCCTAGAATTCCATATGTCAAGACCAGTCCTGCTGTTCCAAATGAATTCTTATCCATGCCCTGTAGATCCAAAAAAGTCCATGTATTTTTCAAAGTGACTGTTCTACAACTTACTTTTGCTAATAACTAAGCATGTATTATAGGAATAGCAAAAAAAAAAGTCTTAAAAACAGATCCGTGGTATTTGTTTTAATAATTAAAAAAAAAAAAAAAAAAAAACATTCGGAAAATTCTAAGTTTAAACCGTTTTCTTGTCTTCCTAGAAGTTTTGCGAAGTGGACATCACTCACTTTGGAACTGAGCGACTCGATTGATCTACTATTACATAGGTATTAACTTCATATTATGTTTTATTTATATATTATTCAAAATTATTTTTTAAAGTCCTATGTATGTTGTTCTTTCTATTTGCTTTGTGTAGTACTTATTTTCCGAAGTGCATAAATGTTTCGTTAATAGTTTTTGTCCAATCTGAAAAGGAATTTATCTATTTTACCCGAATATAGGTATATATCCTAACCCTGCTGCTCGGACCCGAAGACCCTAAGATGGCGCCCAACATCCCTCCCCTCGCGATACTATCTATTAATTGACGTTAAGCCCCCTATAACTGTCTCCACACGCGGAGGGGGGGGGGACCCCTTCGGTAAGATTTCTCAGCGCCCACAGATCCAGAACCGGTCTTCGTTGCTTTTGTCGTCCATGGGTTTGGCAGGATGATGTGAGTCAACGGTTATTTATGAGATGAACCTCTCATCTCCTTTCATATCGTGGGGGCATGGTGAGATTTCATCCCTTAAGTTAATATATGTTCAATGAAAACCCCAGAAAAAATAGCGAACGCCATTAAGACAGACTATGTCACATTAACTGAATGCAAGGAAAGAAGCAATATCAAACAACCAAATAACCTGAACGAACTTTTGACTGCCACAGTCCCCACATTAACACAACTCTTACATGCCTCAGTGAATGAAATATCTACACAAACATTAAAAAGCAATACTCAAATTCAAAATTTAGAAAACATACATGTGCTGCCAACGGCCATAGCAACGTTGAATGCACCGGTCCCCGTAGATCACCGAGGTTAAGCAACATCGGGGGAGGTCAGTACCTGAATGGGTGACCGACCACGTGCTGTTGGCATTATAAAAGGGTGGCAACCTGTAGACAGCCCGGCGCTAATAGCCAAATAGTTGATTCGCCGTTAAAAGCGAAAAAAAAAGAAAAAACATACATGTGCTATCGAGAAATGATATAATGTGTACTCTTGGTTAGCAAAATACACTCTGAAATTAATAATTGGTCTACTCGTGAAAATATTAAGATGCAGGGATATGTCGGAATTAGATCAGATTTTCTTTTCTGTTGTTTATATATATATATATATATATATATATATATATATATATATATATATATATATATATATATATATATATAATATAAGAAACAGATTGTCCTTTTTTTTGCGGCTCTACTCTCTATTCTTTGAAGAGCTTCTCTTCCATTGCAGCTTCAAATAATAAACATTACCTAGATTATTTAAGGTTTACTCAATCTGAAAATAGACCTCTTCCTCAGAGGTGAAATTTTCACGAGGTCTCTTTTTAGGAAATTTAATAATCATTCGAATCATGATTTTACACTTAAACCTTCTAGGGAATATTAAACAAAATATACGAAAAGTCCCCAACTGAGTTATACGTCATATAATTAACTGAAATTTAATAATTTCAGTAAATTTTAGAAAACCTTAAAGTCCTCTATCATTATAGGACGAATGAAAGCGAACTTTCAGTTTCCCCTATTTAAAAAAAAAAAATCAAAAAAAAATAATGATGCCTTGATTTCTTTGACGAGAAAGTTGTTTTACTTGATTCCTTGCCTCAAAGCACCAACAAACATGTACGTCCTATAATTCCTTAACAGCAATGCCATGTAAGTGTTACACTTTTTTTTCCGTGCAAAATCCGCCAAAAATAAAGCAGAGCTACGAAGAGCGATTCCTAAACTTGATCTGATTTAGATAGAGATTCAAAATAGGATATTTTCTATTTGTCGGCGCAACGCAATAATTCAGAGAGATGTTTGCCAAATAGATTTTTCTCTAAATCAATTGAATCGATCCATGCAAAAAGAGCTTCAGTCCAAAATCAATAGTTTTGATAAAACTAGACTGAACCCCCTTCTGCATGGAATAATAAAATTAGGACTATGTTTCTATGGCAAGTATTTATTGGATTGAAGTCCTTCTAACATAGAAATGTGAAGTTACCTTTAGATACAAAGAATTCATCACTCATACTAACGAAAATATTATCGGAACTCATATTGGGAAAAAATGGACTGAAGTTCTTTTTGCATGGATCAATTCAATTATGGGTATTGAATTCTTCACTTATCTAATAAAAATACTAAGACGACTTAAAATTATGAAAAAAAAAATAATGTAAAACTAAAGATTTAAGCATGTATACAAGCTGTTCTTCCTAAGAGCTGAAAAGAGCGGAAACATAAAAAGCTGTTATGTGCAGGACCGTAATCTAGCAGGTCATTATGTTGAACTAATGAGAGTTTTTCTAACCGTGGCAGATAATCCAGTAAAATGGCGGAAATATCATGCCTTCAGTAGCTTCCTTGTTTTCTCTGACAAGCATTTTCCACGTTTAATGGCACTTTCTCTTCGTCAGTAGTAGCTATTACTCTACAATTCTCAACAGCAACGGAACTAGAGGTATTTATTTATAAATATCTTCTAAAACATTGGCGATTAACTGGTCAACGCGTAAGTCATAACTAGGTAAAGGAAAACTTAAAATACCATAAGATCTCCTTCGTCCAGTATATGTTACAGGAGCGTATATAGGAAATAATTTCAGAGGGGGGCCTGGAAGTAAGAGTAGGGAACATTTTAAATATTTTAGTGTACAATGGCTAGTTTTGAGGTCCTCTTGACACCTAGTAAACCAGGGTAAAGGTTGAAGACATTTTTCGGTTTTAGGGTGGGTTTACACTTGCTAGTTATTGCAGGAAATTTATATCAGACAGAAATTGCGACAAGTGTAAACCATGAGCAATTTATGTCTGAGATATATATTTCTATCACGAACTATAAGTGTCGACACTTCTATACCACCAGGTGTAAACACAGATTTTTACGAGAAGAATTTAATTTCAGAGATAAATATCTTGGCTACTAGCTGTATTGTCGACACTTCTATAGCAACAGATGTAAACACTGATTATTTGTGCTTTTGGTGAATTTATCGCAAATTAGAACAAATCCAGAACTGTCCTATACATATCCATGACATAAATGTCTAGCTATTTCTGTCAGTATGTAAACCTTCAAGAGAATATCTATCCGACACCTGACATATATTTCCTGCGAGAAGTGTCAGATGTATAGGGGTTTTTACCCCCGAAATGTTCTCACCGGCACAAAATTCCGTAGGGGAAGCAGCCTCCCTTTATATATGCCCCTGATATGTTAAATTACTAGGACAAAATGAAGAAATCAAAATGGGATGAAGACAGTTAGCCTTTGAGTTGACAGGAAATCAAGGTATGGTTAGGATTCGGCTGAGAGAAAACGCCAGATTTCCAGAAAAATCTATATTTCGGACGTTTCGGCTGCGTTCTTCAGCTAAAAAATAAATATAAATAATTATAAAAAAGAATTATCACATTAGAACGAAACATTTTACATCATAAATAAGTTAGAATTATTTTCATCTTGAGTTTTGAGCGAAATGAGAAAAAGAACAACTTTGGAAGTGATTATTAGGCAAATAGAGGTTTTTTTATGAACAAATTGATCAGTAGTTTTATACAAAACTTAGTTGAAAGGATGTATAAAAACTAACAGAGGTCCAAAGTAAGAAAATGGCAGCGAAACACATTATTTATTTATTTCTATTGCTTGACCGCAGCGATGGCGATTTGCAAAAGTGAAGGTTTGTAAGACAACGTCAGCTTTTAAACGTTTAGAGTTTTAAAAATAATCACTGAATAATGAATAAACTATAATTATCATAAATATAATTGTGAAAAGGTATAAAACCCAAATAAATTTACTTAAAAATAAAATGAAAAATAAATAATATTTTAAAAATAAAAATAATACAAGTGTATTTTAGTTACATTTTGTCATATATATATCTATTATTGAAGTGTTTAAATATTGTGTCCAAGTAATGGCTACCATCAGTCAGAAGTACTGTAAGGTCGATGGGTATGTGTAAATGTTCTCGTCCTCTGAATTCGTAACACATTAGAATCAGCAAAGTGGCAAAGAAGCATATAAGCACTAAATTAAGTCTTTTTTGAAGAAACAAATAATTAATTAAAAAAAACAAAATCCAATTTCCAACACTAATGTATTACGCACATATGATGAAATTTATATATTTAAAATATCCTGGTATATGGTCTATGGTTTACTCAAGACATTTTTATTTGTTTTGTGGGTAAAAGATGAAGCTGCTGGAGGTTCAAAGTGTTAGATGGTATTTTCGCACTAGCTTTTCCATGTGAGTGAAAAATGGCCTCCCATTCTCTGTGGTGCTTTTGCAATTTATTGTTAATTCAAATTTGAACGTACAAATGCACACTTTTAACAACATTGAAAACTCAAAAGCGAGATATCTTGACACAGTCGAGAAATTTCATCCAATGATATTTTCATGTTATTAATTCCATTTTACAGTTAAAAAAAAAAATGATCTGATTGTGCCATCAATGAACATGTCACCTATACAATACTCTCCTTCCGTATATTTAAATATTAAGGACTGACATTTCGACAGCGGGGAAAATGATGAGAGATAGATTATAATTTTGCTGTAATTGTGGCTTATTATAGCCCGATAACGATTTCTGGACACGTACTGATCGAACGGATGATAATTCCAATTTAAATTCAAAGCCGTCTCTGGTCGCATTATATATAACTTACTCAATTTCATGAGCTATTTCAAAATGGCCCGTTATTCCCGCCTCGGGTTAACGAATAATAATAATAACTAATTATTTATTCTCAATTGAATTACTAGGTTATAATCGGGATGGAGCATGAAGTCTCAAGTTCTGTATGTGCGTATGTGTGTGCTTGTGTGTGTACATTGCACAATACAAGATCAGAAGCGTAGGGTAGTTGGGGAGAGTCAGAAGTTTGTGAATGTGATCAAACTTAAAGATTATAAGAGATTATTTATTTTTTTATCTATCTCAATTATTGCGGAGTGTCATTGTATCTAAATGTTAGTCGTTAAACGAAATAAATAATTATTAATAATTACAATCATTAATTATAATTAAAGAATAAATTAAAAATACAAATAATTAATTAATTACATAGATGGGAAGAATAAATTATCTTTATATGGTGACTAAAATTTAATAAAAGTGTTTTAAATTTAAGGAAATTGATCGAAGATGCTTGTTATTAGGCCTGTCATGTAAATAATTATTTTTAAGAACATTTTTTTTTTTTAATTACAGATTCAATAGTAACTACTAACATCTGGTAGAATTTCGCGCGGAGGGCTGGAAAATGTAATAAGAATAAATAATAAGAAATTAAAAATAAGGTTGCGTTTGGAAAAGATAAAGAATTAACAAAAAAAAAATAGTTTTAACAGGGACGAGCATTTTTCGACTCCACGTATTTTTGTTATGTATATGAAAACGGTTGAGATATCTTGGTTTCTATTTCTTGACAATTTGAATGCATAATAAAATTCTTATTAAGACGATTCGGGCGTAAGTAAAGATGAAAGGAGGGGTTTTTGGATGGAACACCCAAAGTGCTGGTCTCATTCTAGGTGGATTGTCATCACTAAAAAAAAAAAAGAATGTCCAGACATTTTAAATCGAATTATTCGTTTTGTAAAAATCACACTTGGGATAGGCAGTTTTTGGAAATATCCTAGGATGTCACAGTTGGTCGGATTCCTGCTTTATTTTTTCTTTACTCGGTAGCTCCATTTGAGCAAGAAGATATATTAATGAAAATGAATAGTTAATACTATGCAGGACATGTCAAATAATCAATACGAATTTTTAAAATGAGCTACAATGTTTGACTATTGGCGTTATATTTAGCCTTTGACTGCGTCGGGGATAAAAATATTCATGAAAGAAAATTCCTTTTTTGTTGTTTGGTTTTGTTATTTTTCCCTGTTTCTATGAAATATCGCCTTAGTTAAATTTCTCCCACAATTTCTTGTAAAATGTCAACTTCTGCTCGGTACAATTCACTTACTAATTCAAATACAGCAAGTTCTAAGCTGTCTCCTAAACTGAAAATTGGTCTGTAATTTCCATGGAATTTCCAATTTAAATATCATGAACGAGTCCTTCAACTTTCAAACTACGGGCCGGTACAAATCGATTCAAATTAATAAATATAGAGAGTTAATTCGTCGGCTATTATCACCGATATGTTATTAAACTAGTTTGTTTTCAATCAATTTTTCAATCTCTGTAAAAAAGTTTTCATCGGGGAAGACCTATTTACATCAGTTATGTATAAAAGCTGAATAAATTAGCGTTTCTCAGTGATAAGTATTGATTGAAAGGCTGGAGAACTTCCGTGGTAACTCCTTTTCAAATTTTTATCTCCCCGTTTAATATTTTGACGTTTGAATCAATCCGGATCGGAGATTGTAGAAATCAAGTAAAGAAAAAACAAATACTATTGATTATAGTATTAAATGTATTACCTAAATACTTTTTGTAGCGGCGGAAAATCATTTAAGAAAACTTATAAATCAATTAATGACAACAATCACAAAAATTTGTAACAGAAACACAAGAAATTCGAAATAATAATAATTTTAAACAACAGATTACTCGAGAAAATAGCACTTTTAAGGTAACAACATCGGATGTCATAAATATTGTGTTGTCCGGAAAGTTTGTAGACATTACCAAATTAAGGTTTTTTCTTGATTCTGTCAACTTTTAATAAATAAAAAAAGACTACTTCTGTTTATTTACCTTCCATTGAGAATTAAAAGTATGTAAACAAAAATAGCCTTTGCTTTGTTAATAAATAAAAGAATTAAGATTACAACTTATTTCCAAACTATCTACGACCTTTCCGAACAAACAAATGTCACTTTAAACTATACCCCCGTAAACAAAACAAACTGGGTATAGAGGTAATAAAAATAGTTTCACAGGAATTAATGAAACATTAATAATTAAATGACACATTAAAAGAGATCGAATATAAGAAATATTAACTGTAATGATTGTAATAAATTTTATATTCGGGAATCATGGCAGTTGCATTAGAAGAGAATTAAACTTCATGATAAAAATAGTGGTCAACAAGAAATAAAACGGCTCTTGCAAACCATGCGATTGTAGTGAACGCATATGAGATTCCGGTTCGAGTAGATGCGAGTTCGAAACCCACTTGAGTAGGTTGAGTTTTTCATCTATGGGATCGCTCAAATAATTCCCTGGTCCGCTATGGATGGTTAGGAAGATTGAAAACCTAGACCGACGAAAGAGAGTTCCGCCATAAATAATTATTAACATATATATATATATATATATATATATATATATATATATATATATATATATATATTAGACTTCACAGCTGTAATAACAAGGAAGAATCACGATTAACGCAATTAATTAATTATTTATGGGGGATACCGTTTATTACTAAAATTCTACCCCCACACGAGTGAGGTTACAATTAGACAATGATTGGCTTGCTAGAGAATTTTTAATGTAATAAGTAATAGAGAGGACGCCATTATTGAAAGGAAACGGAAGATATTAATTTCCAAGGTATTGACCACTATCGGACTCAATCTCGATGATGATATAAAACCATCATTATTGGATAGTTTTTAGCTCTTGATTCTAGTGTTAATTTATATGTTGTAGAATCATTGCATTTCACTTTTTCGAATTTCCCGTAGAACTTCCCGTTTTGAAGTCATGATTTTAGAATTTGTGATCTAAATACATAATTCTCCTGTTATCACAAATTCAAAAAATCAAATATCAAAATGATTTCATTAAAAAAATTGCAGGAAATTTGAAAAACTTATGTACAAAAAGAACAACATTTTGTACTGAAATATATATATATATATATATATATATATATATATATATATATATGCTCTGTATGTGCTTTTATGTGAAATCTGCCCTAAAAAATCGAATGGCTTACGATTTAGCTTTTACCAAGTACAAAGTGGACAAAATCCTTAACCATGGGCGAAAAAAAAAATCCTTAAGCAATTTGGAGGAAGTTGAAAATTACTAGAATTTTTGGTTTCTGGGTATTTATGAACGTCCCATTCACTCGAAACAGTTTTCTCTGAGCCCGCATTCATCCAAATATTTTTGTGAGAAATAACTGTAAATTAAAAAATGAATGTTTCTTTTTTCATATTCATTAATTTGTACGTAGATTTTTCGGTTTACTTATAACGTGAACCCATAAAGTGATGACAAATTGCTTTCCACAAATACCAAGTTTATTTCTTTTTCTTTCTTTTTTCTAATTTCTAGACAAATAATGATAATTATCCCTAATTATCCTCCACAGAAATAATATGATTTTTATTTTTTTTAAGACAGTATTAATATTATTCTTCCTAGCGGTGGGATTGACAATTCCTGACAAAGGATTTTTATACTCCGAATTCTAAAATAACAAAGGCAAATGAAAAAGATAAGTTAATTGAGGATCTGATAATGTAATAAAATAAATAGGAATTATCAAAAAGGTAGATATATGGTTGATTACATTAAACCTTTCCTCTTTAAGATAATGGTTATTGGCCTAGACCTACTCTAGTAGAAGTACACAGGAACATCCTCCGGAAACGATCACCAATAGTCCACAAAAACATAGAGGCTTAAGTGATTCTTGATGTGCTCGGCTGAGCTTTTACCAGCGTGAAATGGACTGAGGATGATGGAACACGCAGCCTGTTTCTGTTTATTTATTTAGATATTTTTTGCTGCCTGGTCTATAAGCCGGGAGAGAGGGACCTCCTGACGATTCGTCACGGGACGTCCAGGTAGCCGAAATCTACGGTAGGCCAAATTCGATTTGCTCATATTGCATGCAGTCTTTATTTTCATATTCATCGCTCTTATGAGGTTGCGTGAGGTTTTATTATCAAATTTGCCTTTCATGCGTAGTTTGATTCGATATTTTAAAACCTCATTGTCAGGGAATGAAAAAAAAAGGAAAAGACTCTTAAGAAGGGCATCGTCTTCACGTACATCAATGTTATTCTTTATGTGGTGTGATTTTGAATAGAAAGAGTCAATACTTCTCTCTAAATGTAACAAGATCAACAATTTCGAAAGTTCAAGCACCAATAAGCTAAACCTATCGAAATTTCGGGATAGATCTTCCGTAAAATGGGGTCACATTAGTACAATGTGGTGAAATTGTTACAAACCTATACTGCTCATAGGAAAACGGATTTCACTGTTATATTCAGCAGACAAAATACTGAAATATAGTGAGCAACTTGGTTTACTTCATTATAAAGCCTCAGGCTCTTTTCTTCGCATTTTTTTTTTTTTTTTTTTTTTTTTTTTTTTTTTTTTTTTTTTTTTTTTGCGCATGTGCTTAGGTTTTGTTTAAAAAAGTACGGGTTGGGCATCTTTTTGTAGGATTTGTAAAGCCAAAGATACAGAAAAATGTTTCACTACTTTATCTCAAACGGTTGCAGAGATATTAGTCTGGAACATCAAGACGGGTTTTTGTCTTTTTACAGCTTCGTCAAATCGAAAAATTCACCCATATGACCTTAATTTAGAATTTGATTTTCTACAAGAATCCGTCTTAAAAAGTATGGCATTCTATTGGAAATTCCAAAGTTATTATAGCTGGAGAAGTACCGGGGAACATTAGAGAGCCGACTATAACCAGAAAAGAAACTATATTTGAAGCAATTAAGACCCTGAGAGTTTCGTTTCGAAATTCCAAAAACTGTGGGGAAGAAACGGCGGACATCGAATTCTGAACACCCTGTATAAGCTTTTATATTTGTCTGTTCGCACTCTTTGGGCAAAGTTTGGCCCATTGCTATCAGTTAAATGAAAATATCTTCATGATGATTAGATAGTTAGCCGTCGAGGTGATAAGTACAGATGGAATGGTTGGGATTCGGCTAAATAAACCTCAATATGATTTTGTTTTAAAAAAATCTATATTTCGGACGTTTCGGCTACTCATTGGTAGCCTTCGTCAGCTAAAATGACAAAAAAAAGAAATTAATACAGAAACAATCAAGAAAAATTTATAATTGTGATAGGTAACAGAACTATAGATACAGTTTAACTTATAACAGAACATATCGTCTTAAAATTCTTAGAATGAGTAGAATGAAAAAGAAAATAGGTACAGTAATTGATTTTAATAGTAATTAGTAACATTAATTGATTTTACAAAGAAATAAGAGAACTATATACCAATGACAAATATAGTAGCTAATAGTAACATTAATTAATTTTACAAAGAAATAAGATACTACATACCAATGGAAATGCCGAGCGGCAGAGGAAGACCAAGGTTGGCAATTAAGTAACCATTGTGAAAGTGTCTAAGGAAAAAAGGAATCTGCAAGGGGTATATGTAACTGGAAACAGCAAGAGGTGGGGGAAAACGGGCGGTAGGATCAAACAGATGTTTATGACATTTTATGACAGGAAAGGAGAAAAGGTGTTAATGGAAGGATAAGGATACCCAAGGGGCAAGGTAAAAATCTAGGTAGGTGGTCGGGCGAGTATTTGGAAAATATTAGCGTACATAGGAGAAATGCCTTGTTGGTCAGTTTTGTAATTTATATTGTTTTTGTTTAAGTTTATGTGTACACATTCCGAGATCTGTAGTCTTTTTTTGTTACGTTGTGTAGAAAGAATTTTCGTGTCGTCGAAGTTAAAAGTGTGTTTTTGTGTAATGGCGTGTTTTGCAAGTGCAGATTTATCTATTTCTTTATTAGTGATGGTTCGTTTATGTTGTGTAAGACGTGAGTGAATGTCATTTATGGTTTCTCCTATGTATACACCATTACAAGAAGGGGTTTGGCAAGGGACTTGGTAAACACATCGGGTTGTATGTTCAAAAGGGATGGGATCTTTGAGTTTGGTGTAGAGGGTTTTGAGTTTGTTGGTAGTTTTCAAACCAAAGTTTAGGGAAGGGTAGGATTTTTTAATTGTCTTTGTAAGTTTATCAGTCAGTCCAGGTGTAAATGGTAGAGATCGGAACAGTTGGGAACTGGGAGTTAGGGAAGAATTGGGAGAGATAGTGCTGGAAGGTTGGGATTTTACTTTTTTAACAAGGGATTTTATGAGGTTGGGGGGAAATTGGTTGCGTGCCAATATATCTGAGGCGATATTAATATTTTTATTGTGGAAGGAAGCATGGGATAGGGAGAGGAAAATATCTTAGCAGCACAGGTTTGTATCAATTTCACTATGCTGTTCTAATGTGACCCCATTTTACGCTATTTTTTTTTTACGAAATTTAAGGCTTTTGGATGTTCATTTTTGTATTATCAAGAACAGAAATTGTAACATAGAAACACACCCCCACACTTGTAGACATATGTATATGTGCAAATAGGTATCTAAGTATTAACAAGTTCTTACGCGGCGGCAATAAATAATTCCCCAGCAAGAGTCTTGGCTAAACTAATAGTGGTAGCCCTAACGTTAATATAGATCTAATAAAACTCTTTGCACAATAGAAAATATATGAAGGCCCCAGAAGTCAAGGGGTCTAAGAGACATGTTTGAAAATAATCAGTTAGATACAGGAATGGGCTGTGAACACACCTTGTTGGTAAAGAGATCCAAGTGTTTTTTTTTTAAAGTTGCTGCCACCTAGCTTGTGCTCCTCGAAACATTGAGTTTGTTACTTAGACCTTTTGATCTCTGGGTTCCTCATATCATTTTATTAAAAACTAAAAAAGCTATAGTAAAGAATACCAACCATTCCTTATACCATTGATAAATTAACCACAAATATACAAATATTGGTGATTGCGATTTCAATACAAGACTTTGGAGAAGAGTAATAATTTGCTAGTTTGTGTTACTGGTCTAATAAATAGATATTCTTAAATAACACAAAATAAAAATTAAACGTCTGTTTTTTTCAATAAAATAATGTAGTGGTTTATGGTTTATGGGTCTCCCACATTTCCGCTCCAAATATATTTCAAGTTATTTTAGATGGAATGCATTCGATATGCCGAATCGATATAAAGACCGACTTGGATGGATTCCGAAAACAGCGACTTTATTACGACAAAACACAAAGATGGCGTGTTAGTGTAACACATGGGACCGACACATGTGGGGAGTGAAGAATTGCCTGAACGAATCGTGGGACCATATATCGTCCGGAAATTACGAGCACAAACACTAAGTCATGTGCAACAAGGGCTAATAATAAGAAAAGGTTTACAGTTTTTTATGCTGGAATTATCGCCTTTGTGGTTGCGCTCATTATGCAATTAATATAGAGGAAGCTAATTTTAAATATTATATATATTTTCTTGTTAAAGTCGAATTATACTAAAATGGTATTATATTCTAAAATTGTGATCCTTTATTCTAAATTATTTATTTTTAAGATGGCAGAAGGTCATAAACCTCGTAAGGAGCAAGTAAACTAAATCATTTGAGCCCTAACTTAGTAAGAACTTCGAAGGGTCCAGCATATATGCGTCTGGAAACATGTAAATCTAGGAACTAATTAGAACTTGTAGAGTTTTAAATATAGGGTGTTCAAAACTCGATTGACACCCCCCTTTTCTCCCACAATTTTTGAAATTTAAAAACGAAACTTGGTGGGTCTTAACGTGGTCGAACCAACTTTTATTGGACCTAATGCACGACCCCTCAACTTTCTCCAGTTCTTCTCCAGAGACCCTAACTCTGGAATCTCCAATGGAAAGAGGATATTTTTATGACGGATTATGGTACAGAATCGAATTTTATGTCGATTTTATATCAGTCATTTTTTCGCTTAAGCGCACCAATGAGTAACAAATTGACAAACACCGATAAAACCCTTGTTTTTCGTCACTTTTCTGCCAATAACGTAGAAAGTATACCCGTAATGAAAAACATAGTTGATATAAACGTTGTAGAGGATTAAATTTACTTTCTAAAAAGTACCTTTAAATGCCTAAAATGTCAATCGGAATGGAGCAAAACACACTTTTGATTTTTTGAAGTTTTCAGAAAAGTTTATTATCAACGTGATCTACCCTTCAGTAAAACTTAATAAACATTTCCTGAACTATTTTTGCTCCACCTAGTTTTGGATTTAAGAACGTTTGAAGGGGTCTCCCGTGGTCTAATGGTTAGCGCCTTGGATTCATAACCGGGAGATGGTGGGTTCGATCCCCACCTCCGGCAGGAATTTTCTCATCTCAGGGCTCGTTGGGAAAATTCCTCGCTGTACCCTGGATGTCGGCGCTAATGACCTAGAAGTAGATGCGCCGTAAAAAAAAAAAAAAAAAAAAAAAAAAAAAAAAAAAAAAAGTTTGAAGAAAAAATCAAATTTAAGTACTTTATAAAATAATGAATTTAAAGCAGTAGAACTCACCCAATGATTAGAATTACGTAGTAATTATTTTTGTGTTTTTTTTTTCTTTTTTACGGCGCCATGACATCTAGGCCTTTAGTGCCGACATCCAGGTTGCAGCGAGGAATTTTCCCAACGAGCCATGAGA
Organism: Gonocerus acuteangulatus; assembly: GCA_946811695.1. NCBI lineage: Eukaryota > Metazoa > Arthropoda > Insecta > Hemiptera > Coreidae > Gonocerus > Gonocerus acuteangulatus. The sequence goes on from OX328126.1 coordinate 48,576,651, forward strand.
TAAGAAAATTCCTGCCGCCGCACGATGGGGCCAAACTACTCTTCGTGTTTCAAAAAGGTTACAGTCTCCAAATCTTAACCGATATGAATGTATTTTAAAAAAAAAATGAAAGCTAATAAAATTTATTTTTTTGTGTCTCCTGTTTATTAAATTACGTGTAAATAATTCACAAACTTTTAAAATCAAAATAATATTTTATTTTTCATCTAACTCAATATCAGCACTGATATCCTTAAAATTAAACATTCAAACCCTGATTAGGCTTGGAAAAAATCAGACTGATGTCTTTAAAACGTAAATTTCTCATAATTCAACAAAAAGAATTATTTAAATAATGTGATTTTTGAATGAGTTGATAATAAATTTTGATTTTTTCCAAGTGTAATCAGGGTTTGAATGTTTAATTTCAACGATATCAGTGCTGATATTAAGTTAGATGAAAAATAAAATATTATTTTGATTGTAAAAGTTTGTGAATTATTTACACGTAAGTTAATAAACAGGAGAAACAAAAAAATTAATGTTATTAGCTTTCATTTTTTTAAAAAATACATTCATATCGGTAATCATTCTGACGTTTTTAAGGTCCCGAAAAAAAAAAAAAAATGTAGTTTTACCAAGATTTCTCAAAAGCCATTGAAGATAAAACCTTCGTGGTTTTCTCCACGTCGAAATCCAAATGCTACTGAAATGCTAAGAACACAAAAACTTTAGTTACATTAAAAAACCGATTACAGTATTACGTTGTTCGCATTCAGCGGGATAAAGAATTTGAGTTTTTGTTTCATGCGAAATATTTTTTGCCAAACTACATTATAAATGGATAATTTTGGGAATGGCGTGGACATGTTCCAGAGAGAGAGAGAGAGAGAGAGAGAGAGAGGAGAGAGAGAGAGAGAGTGTGTTAGTGCATGGACTTGTAAACTACGCGCAATTGCGCAGCATACAGACACTCTACTTACAATTCCAACAACACATTTATTATCTACATATGTTTCAAAGAATTACAACTGTTTTCAAAGGGCATATTTTTTCTTAGTTCTTAGAATAGTTTATGCTTCCTACGTCTACAAACCAATGAAAACCGATACAATTTTCAAGGAAATAGAAAATAAAATAAAATAAGAGAAAGTCCGAAAAATGCGCATTTGGGTATAAAACGGGTAAAAATATACATACTGCAATTATACTGTGTAAAAACTACAGTGAAGGGTGGTAAATGCGTATGTCTAAGGAAGAAATGGGAAACAGAATCAATATTGAAAGAAATCTTTTGGTGGCTCCTGTTTTATTTCGGGTATCCAGTGGTAGTTAAATACACAAAACGAGATTTGAAAGGGGATATAATCAACTTTAAAGAAATCTAGAAAATATCTGAAATTCTGCAGATCCTTTTTCCTCCCTCATTTTGGAAGGTAACCCGCTTATTAGATCGACCCTAAGACGCAATCCGGAAGCCCTAAGGAATCCAGGCATTTCTTGGTCCATACGCCACCTAAACACTAGGCGTTCAATTTTGTGAGGGTTTTTGTGCGTATGTGTTTGTGTGTGTGTGTGGGTGAGAGAGAGAGAGAGAGAGAGAGAGAGAGAGAGTCTGATCTCTCTCTCTCTCTCTCTCTCTCTCTCTCTCTCTCTCTCTCTCTCTCTCTCTCTCTCTCTCTCTCTCTCTCTCTCTCTCTCTCTCTCTCTCTCACTCTCTCTCTCTCTCTCTCTCTTTCTCTCTCTCTCTCTCTCTCTCTCTCTCTCTCTCTCTCTCTCTCTCTCTCTCTCTCTCTCTCACCCACACACACACACAAACACATACGCACAAAAACCCTCACAAAATGTATGTATATTTTTACCCATTTTATACCCAAATGCGCATTTTTCGGACTTTCTCTTATTTTATTTTATTTTCTATTTCCTTGAAAATTGTATCGGTTTTCATTGGTTTGTAGACGTAGGAAGCATAAACTATTCTAAGAACTAAGAAAAAATATGCCCTTTGAAAACAGTTGTAATTCTTTGAAACATATGTAGATAATAAATGTGTTGTTGGAATTGTAAGTAGAGTGTCTGTATGCTGTGCAATCGCGCGTAGTTTACAAGTCCATGCACTAACACTCTCTCTCTCTCTCACCCACACACACACACAAACACATACGCACAAAAACCCTTACAAAATGTATGTATATTTTTACCCGTTTTATACCCAAATGCGCATTTTTCGGACTTTCTCTTATTTTATTTTATTTTCTATTTCCTTGAAAATTGTATCGGTTTTCATTGGTTTGTAGACGTAGGAAGCATAAACTATTCTAAGAACTAAGAAAAAATATGCCCTTTGAAAACAGTTGTAATTCTTTGAAACATATGTAGATAATAAATGTGTTGTTGGAATTGTAAGTAGAGTGTCTGTATGCTGTGCAATTGCGCGTAGTTTACAAGTCCATGCACTAACATAGTTTTCTAGAGTAATTTCATTGTGAATAGGAATATCCTCATTGAAGTAATTGTATTTTTACTTGTTATTTCTTCGATGGCACTAATAAATATAAATAATAAGAAATAAAAGAATGTATTATTCATCTCATGACCTTTCTGGACAATTATAATGGATTAACCGACTAAATTAGTAAATCTTCATGTATTCATAATTAATAAGGTAAATTTATTGATAACCATAAAATGGTCAATTTGTATCGTTGTCAACATTTCATAGTTTAAAAAATGGTTTTATTTGGTTTAGAGAAAGCATAATATTCTACTCAAATGATGTATTTGCGATATGCAATTAGCACAAACCATAGACATGCAGTTACTGAGTTTGTAATCATGTAAGAACATTGAAAACATTGTTTTTAAACTTATACGATATTATAAATAATATTAGTTTAAATATTTAATTTTGCAAAAAACTCTTGCTTACCCGGCTACGGCCTTTACCCATTACATCTATTTATCCAGTAGATATCTATGTCAATTTTTGCTTAGACAAGCATCTTTGAATGCAATCTCAAACATCAACTCTGCAATCTGCAAACTCAACCACCTCCATATGTTCCTCATGTAAAGAAAAATTAAACTTTCCCTGCTACACATTTGTAATATGTGTCGTGCCATGTAAGCATTAAGTGTTCGTTATTTTTGTCAGTTTTTTTATTTGAAAATGAGTTCTTGTTTTTTTTTTTAATCATGTATGTGTATATTGCAACCTTTGTTGTGACTGAAATCACTTCAGTTTCACTGAAAGTTCAGGAGTTAACAACAAAAAAACAAAAAAAATAGAGTTTAATCGTATCCAAAATGTTTATTGTTACTCTAGATATGTATCTGCTGCGTGTTCTGGAGCTTTGAAACCATAAATCGGTAGTCATAGGGAATAACTTCGGAAGTTCAAAATTACAACTTTTCAGGATAGCTCTTTTACAGGTAAAACTATTTTCCGAGATGCCAAGAAACCCACATCTTTATAAGTCTCAAACTCATAAGGCTTTGAGTCTTTACAATTTCCATTAGTTTTAGAAAATAATTAATAGTTATTTTGCTGGTTTAGTTCTGTGTATAAAAATGTCATGAAAGGTTTTTTGATTCAATAAAAAAGAGGAGTACAATGTGTAATATTTGGGAGGGAAATAAAGATATGTGAGTGTTTTTTCAAATTCCCACCTTCATTATTTTTCTTTTGCCCCGGCGATGAGCGGGGAGGCCTCAAAGAAGGGAAGGGAGGGGAGTGAATACTCCTTACCCCTACTACATCTGGAGGCGTGGTCTAAAGGGGTTGACCACGCCTCCTAACAAGGAGGAGTGGGGGTAACTCTGGTAGGGGTGGGGGATGCCTGAAGAGTAGAGGGCTCCAGTCTGTGCGCGCGGCCCGTGTTGTATACCCGCAGTCCTAGTCGAAGGCACGCTCTATCCAGATTCATCATTCAACAGAAACTCATACAAAAGTAGAGCTGAAGCGGATGATATTAGGCAAGCTGGGCTCATGCTTGTAGGCACGATGCAAGAAGAGGGCCCACCTCAGCCCAAAGTGAGGGCCACGGATTTCTCAATAGCAGCCATCATGGCGAGGCCGGCACCACCCACACCTCCGGCAGGTAATCAAAATACACAAAATAAATAAATTAAAAAAAAATACAATACTTAAACAATAATACAAATAAGGTGAGAACTGATTTAAAGAAATTTTGCCTTGGAAGTAGCCCTGTAGATTTCAACAACTTGTCACAAAAAAACCCTAACAGACAACAACAGCAAAATCATCACAACATTAATAATCCCTAAAGAATAATTTCCTAGAACAATTGCAAAGAATTATCTATAACAATTAAAATAGTATTATAGCTTAAAAACAAAGTAAAATGTCAATTATACTTAAATTACCTTTATTGAATAGGAAATATATCAATGCATATATGTACAATATGTCAATACAATATAGGTATGTAATATTTTATTATGTTGAAAATAAAACGACGAAGAATTTGTTTTTATTAAATACTTCAAATGTAATCTAATATTAGATTAAAAGATATAATCACTATAAAGAGATATTATCACACATTTATGTGGATAATATTTTTTTTAAATTGCAATCACTAAAGCCAGTAAAGAAATGAAATTAAAAATTTCAAATAAAGATGCTATAATCAGTTATGGACTTGTTTATAAAAGTTATTCCTGGTTTAAATTTACATTGTCATAAACATATCATGAATTAATTATATTACATCAAAAAGCATTCCTACTAATTATTGGAAAATGTTTGTTATTAACATTACACATTATTATTAACGGTTACAATTCTAATACCGTATAGCCTGTGCTCTTAACCGGTTATCATTTTTTTTTTTTTTTTAATTTAACTGGCTGCAGATAAAAGATAATTGAGTACTATAGAAATGAATTTGCATCCATATTGAATTTATCAATTCTAGAGATTTATTAATTTAACACATTTCAAATTGTAGATAATATGATAATAGATATGATAAGTTTTTCAGGAATTATTAGTTGTTCAATTAATATGTTAAGTAACTTTTTAACAATTAACTGTTTTGAAATAATTAAAAGAAGATGTATTATTTATTAGTTTTGTTTTGAGCGAAATTAATGAAACCTATATTTTTACTCTGAATATATACTTATATTTTATGTCTAATAAATATTGAATTATATTTTTATTTAATTGTTAAACTGTCAGTTTTAAATCCTGTTAAAAGTGTGTTCATAAATGAAAATAATAACAGCTATTATTTAGTGACAGAATTAATTTCTTAGGTTAAACTCTTTAACTAAATTGGAACGAAACTGAATTCCTGCATTAAATTGACCTCATGTAAATTACTACTAATTTAGTTGATTCATAATTTAAGTTTTTTCAAATTGGTAATTAACTCATTTACTTATATTATTCATCATGAAAAGGTATTCAGAATACTATGTACTGAATATATTTACTTTGTATGCTGATATTTAGAAAGTGAAAATGCATTACATTAGTATAATTGTTTTGCATTATTTCATTCATAAGTATCAAGGAAAAGGAATTTTATAATAAGAAATATTAATAACAAATTATATTAAATAATACACATTTTTCCTCTTTAGTGCTCTCTTTAAGTTCCTAATTTATATTTGTTTATTATAGCTAAAGACTGACTAATGACAATTAAGGAATATAACCATAATATTGGAGAAATAATAATCATATTATGTAAAACCAACCAATAATTAAAGATATAAGAGTTTTATGTGACATTAAATAATAATTAGCACAATTATCATTATTTTTAAGTTAATAGTAAATAATTCAGATTTTTAAACGGCAATTTTTAATTAATTTATTATAGCTATGGGAATGTGCATGTCGTATTAAGAATAAAATATACATTGGTATCTTTAATGTTTATGATTATTTTATTTTCGTTTAATATTTTCCTAAATTATGTTTAGAAATAATAGATTATTAATTTATTATTATTGATTGATATCACTTCATGGAAGTATTATTATTAATCTAAAGAATTCATCAAATGTTAATTTAAAATTAATTGTGCTTTATACAAAATAATTATAGCCGCTATTCCAAAATATGGTACGTTAACTTGAGTTGATGTTTTTATCATCCCAGAATATATCAAATTTAATGATCTTTTAGATGAAGATTGCTAAAAAAGTTTATAAAAATAAATTTACAAGAATAATTGCCTTCAGGGTTTGAAAACTTATTTTAACTAATAAAAATAAAGGCTAAATTAATAAAAAATAATTTATTGTTATTAAATATGTAATTTTTTTTGTGATACAGTTAGCATAGAATGAATTAAGTCAACAAGGAATATAACAATGACAATTAAAAAAAATAATAATAATAAGATAAACAATGACAATTATTGTATTTACCAGAGACTTATTTTTATTATAGAAAATCGTTACAAATGTATTTACAAAGCTATGAAAGTTTATATCCATTATGTTTCTTAAATGCCAGTCATTTTACAAGTAAGCATTGTATGAACAGTTTTCCTGTTAAAGTTCAGTTTTTCTATTGCAAGAACGATATGTACCTATTCAAAGAATTTACCACTAAAAGCATTCAAACGTTTTAAATAAAACTCGGGAGATAACATATTAATAATGTAATCTCTCTCTCTACATTTTAAAAAATATATTCTATTACAATGTAGAACGTTTTAGTTGAATTTCGTGGATCTGAATAAATTTTGGTATATCCTAACAATAATGTTACTTATATAGATAGTTTTAAGGCCAAATGATAAATTTTTATGACACTAATAAGATGAAATTTATTTAAGTACAAACCATATTCAAATTATAAAATCCACTTTATATTTCTCAGGACGGCATACTCCGTCAGTGACTTTTAACATTTTATTTTTAACTATAAAAAATTGCAAGATTTAAATCTATTTCCTCTGCTCTCCGTGCAGAAGGCGGATATCCTCTATTCTAAATTCAGAGATTTGAACATTTTTTACTAAGTAATAAATTTATATTTGAAAGTAAATTAAATATTTAGCGATTTGGCTAGACATGTCCACATTTTTTTTTTTAAATTTAATAAAACCTACTGATATTTATCATTCGAAGAGTTTAGTTTAATTTACTACATAGCTCAGGATGGACTTGTTTGATTTTATAGAGCTTAATAAATGATTTATTAAATTACTAAAATAATTTTGAATAGTATTGAACTACATGTTGGACTGATTTCGAACAAATAATGCCCTACATGCACATATTTTAAAACTAATTAATATGTGGTAACATTTGTCCTTTGATCAATTCGATTCCCGTTCCCTTCAACCCTTTTATCTGGCTATTTTCAAATATTGTTATGACAGCATTTAATAAGTAGAAGCCAATTGTTATTATGATTATAAATTATATCGATGACAAAATTATTTCATCAACACACAAGTTTTTTTTTTTATAAATGAAAATGAAGATATTGAGATATTTTCAACGATTAATCGATCTACTAGTTCTAGTTCCGTAAAGCTAGGTCTTTCTATAAATTAATTCGGATAAAAAACGTGTTCATATTTAAAAGAAATTCAATTACTCTATTGCATTTTATCTAATGCTAATTAACGATCTAAATTAGTACGCTCGTTAATATTTATCATTGCTCAGTTTATAAATAAATATATTTTACAACACCAATGTCTAGGAATGAAAGATAAGGAAACCAATTATATTTTATTTATGATTAAATAATTCAAATAAAACATTTTTAAATATAAGTAGGTATGTATTAGTTCAGCTCCGTAAAAGTATGAACAATTAATTTTAGTTATCGCTTGTTTTTTTTTTGTTTTTTTTTATCGTTCTGAAGGGTGTATTCAACCGCGGGAGGTCATGGGCACCCAACGAAAGGAAGGAATCTCTTAAATAAATCTTAAATACATTTTTTAATTTTATTATATTGAAAATGAATAATTGAATTAAAGAAGAAAAAGGAAAAAAAAAATTAAACAAAACAAAAGAAAAAAATCTATAAGTATCGCTTGTTTATTTATCACTTAATCTTAACATAATTAACGGTATCGAATAAAACAGGGATATTATCTGCTGCTTATGAGATGTCTTAATTTCCCAGTTGTTATTTGATGGGCTTATTTTTACAAGAACATTTACTGTTCTGAAACTTGTTTTATACTATATAGCTACAAACTTTGCTTATCCCTAGTTGTGTAAAAACGACCGACCACATACCCCCAGGGCTTGGTAGAGAGAATGTTTTTGTGAGTTGCTTGCCATATACACCACGGCCGATGAACCAAATAAAAAAAAAAAATTGCTATGTACTTTTATTCTTACTTGGGTACTTTGAGGACTATAGGATGAAATATTCACTCATATGGAGTATGATATTTGTTAATGGAAACCCATCCGGGGGTATCACTTAAAAACACACATACGAGGTTTTGGTTTAGATATTATAATCACATTTATTATATCGAGATAATTACAGCATAATGTTGAAATAAAAATTAAAAAATAAATTATTTAATTTAGAGAAACTGTGGTACAAAAAAAAAGACCGTAAAATCCATTAAAGGTAACCTAAAAAAGAAGAAACGTTTTCGTATACTTTGTAAAAATTAAACCCATTTAATTTATTTCTGAAACAATGAAATAAAGTTTCACCAATTGTTCCGCCCAGAATGCTAAAATGAAGAACATGAAGCTAAAACTTCTAAAATAAATCAAGATAAATAGTTTATTAGATCTAGGAAATATTTTATAGATTCGCAATGTTTTATCTAAAGATTGGTTCATTCAAGAATCTTTAGCTATAATTTTCAGGGCTTAAAGGAGCCAGAGGAAATTATCAACAGGACAATGAATTTTTAAAATTTTCATTAAACTCATATAACCTAATTACCAAGTTTATTATTTTTTGCATTTTCTTACGAATTTTTTTCCGTCGAAGGGTTCCGTTATTTAAATGTCGCAAAATAAAGCCCTCAAGAGCCCCTCAAGGAAAATATACATATTGGATAAGTTGAAGAAACAATGTATTTATGTTGGTCTAGAGGTTTATATAAATATATATATGAATAATTCTTATTAACATCTTCTGAAAAATAAAGCTGTGAGCACCTTTGGCTGAAAAAACAACAACATAATTTTTCAGCGTTATTTTATGAATACATGAAAACTTCTTGTACGATACTTTTAAATTAGTTCACAATGGTGATAAGTAGGGTTCCAGTATTAACTACGCAGAACGTTAAGTGCTTCAAGCTACGTCAGAGACCTTTCAAAAATATGAAACCTCTCCGTCCAACATCATCTATATATCATATATTGCTTTGTTGATTTTTTTTTGGTTTTTAATAAGCCGTTTACGACTATATCTTTGGCAAAATTATTTGTGATAAATTATCTAATATGAGTTAATTTTAGCATAAGTATGCTTTAACGATGACTAAACTGAAAAAAAAAAACGTTACAAAAAAGAGTCCGCTGGTGTTCGCGTATCCGCGGTAGCCATGTACGTAAAAGAAAACTGTATGTTATACAGTACACTACACAGGTTTGTCGGGTGGACTTATTTATGTTCCTGAATTTGAGCAGAAGGCTCTAAACGAAATTATTTTTTATTTATTTATTTTTTTAAATAATACTAACGAATAGTTAAAGCAACCTGAATTTTTACAGATTTACGGATCGGAAAACGGTATCGATTATATAGATGAACTGCTCCCTCCTGGCGTTAGTTAAGAAGAAGGAGTGGGGGTAAGTCTGTGATTAGCCGATGGATAATTACCGTGGAAATAATTAAAAAATTACGGCCTCTCCACCGTGGCCTAATTGCCGGGAAGTTCGCTCATTGGTTGGAATATTCAAGTGTCCACGGCCCCCCTCCCTATTGGTTAATTTATTTGCTGCGGCCGGATCTCGAGTCAGCCAATTAGCTTCCGAGGATCTGGGGGTTAATTTCTTAATGACATCGGTAAGGGGATCGTTTTCGTAAAAAAAATTGCCATACTGCAATTATAGATTCGTTAGCGAGTTTCATTATTAATGCCGCTTTACTTATATAAAATGTATTAACCACTTACTTAGGATTTATATCAAGGTCTCTTTCAGAAGAAATACTCAACGCAGGAGCTACGCAAACTGAAAATATTCCGCAGCAAGCCAAATACTACTATACAAATAAAATGTTTCCTTAGTGGGGATTTTGATTTCTTAATTTTTGCTACCCCACCTGCTGAGGCCATTAGCACCCCTTTCCATCGTTTTACGTTTTCCAAATATTTCTAACGTTATGTAAAAAATGCTTCTCGTTTCACGAAACTTAACAGCAGCTTGTTTGAATACTCCTCAAGATATAGAAGATTTTCGATCAAAAATAAACTTGGACTACCTTACTTGTATGTTTAGAATTATTAATTCATATAAGACAAACTATCTTTCAGATGCACAATATTCACTTTGTATTTTTTTTTTTTCATTTTTAAATCATAGTAAGCTATATAATGAACAAATTATTCTTTATACAAGGCAGTCTCACACTCTCGTGTATGTGTGTATGTGTGTGTGTATGTGTATATGTGTGTATATATGTATGTATGTATATATATGTATATATGTATATATATATATATATATATATATATATACATAGAAGTAGCTATAAGTGAAACAGAAAGGAATATACCATCTATTGTTAGCTTTAAATTAATGAGAAAAAGAAAAAAAAAAAAAAAAAAAAAATAAATAAAAGAGTTGTGTACAGTTATATGCTATTCTATAAAAAAAAAAAAAAAAAAAAAAGGAACAGAATGTGCTTACATATTTCATGAGATTAATTAGTTAAAAACTAGGTTTGATTAAAAAACAAAAAAACAAAAAACAAAAGGTTCATAGGACGATTAAAACAGTAAGTTGTTCGTCCTTTAATTCATTCCATTCCATTCACACTCTCGTGCAATGTATATTGGTTGTATCCTTTTTATAATGTTCTTGACTGACCATTAAACCGAAACAGAGTATAATTTTATTATTAATACAGCTTTCTTCGTCTCCAGGGGTTGTTTGTTTAACGTTATATTTCCAATGAATCACATTCTGCTTCGTAATTATATTTGGTATGGGCACCCGAAAAAATGCCTAAACATTTCATTCTACAGTAGGATTAAACTAGATTTTGCTAACTTTCACATCGCCTTTTTCTCATTAATTTGGCACAATGCGTACCGAGTTTCGTTTCAAGGGAGCAAACATAACACATGCCATCTGGTATGAGCATATGAATAATATTTTATAAAGCGAAATAATTCCCTAAATCCGAATTTACTCTTAATTATAATTATTAGTATTAATTATAATTGAGACAAATAGGTTAATAATTATTGCCATATTTCTATCATTAGTTGTGGTTGATATAAAGCAATTTTTGTGGGAAGAAAAACCAAAATGACGGCCACTGGTGGCTAAACCTGTATCTTGCTCTGGAGTAAGGGATCATGTTAGCACCCGCATATTATTAAGTGATTGATTTTTTCTTAGGTAAACATTTCTTGAAATTCCCCGTAGACGGTATATTCTCATATATATATTAAAAAAAACGAAAAAAAAAAAAAAAAACAGAAAAATTAAATATTTGGCAATTTCTAGATTATTGCTCGTTGAGGTATCCAGGGAAGAGGATAATTGTTGTTGTCGCGGTCGGTGGTAATTGTTATTAAACTTATATTTTTATTTAAAAATTGTTAATATGCCGAAGTTTCGGCTGAATTTCAAGTCTTCATCAGGGCTATTAAAAGATAAATAATTGTTTCGTTTGGAAGTCACTACATTAATCAATCACTCTCAAATCTTTGTGTTACACTCATTTTCCAAACGTAGAAGGTTTATTTATTCGTTATGGGGAGGCTAGAAGAAGGATTTGTTATTTCGTAAACATTTTCCATTCTCAAAATTGAAATTTTTTAAATTTTTTATTTAGGTAGCGATAGCTGCTCGGATTCGGAAGAGGTGGAGGTGGACGTGGAAGAATGCTCGGAGAGCGAGGTAGAAGCGAAACCATCCTCTGAAGCAAGCGATTCAGAAGGACGAGAGAGTCCTGCAGGAAACTCCACAAGGACCCGATGCAATTGTCAGGACCTCCTTGGGGTGTCCTGCCATCTGGAGACCAAGGATCTCTGGGACAAGTTTCACGAGCTAGGGACGGAGATGATCATAACCAAGACTGGAAGGTAAGATTTTATTTTGGATTTTTTACATCTAGATGAAATATTTCAAACTACTAAAAATTCCCTAAAAGATAATTTTCAATGGAGTGGATAAATGAAATTTTATTGCCTAGGCGTTCATCTACCATGTGGTTTGGCGGAATCAGAAATATACCCACGAACTCAAAGATTATATCCAAAAATATATCAAGTTGATCTGATGTAAAATATTGGGTCCAAAAATATATCTTGAGGCATGAAGTCTATATTCATATATTCAAAAATGTATGGAGTAATTCAAGTCCTATGTGGAGTAAATATTATTTATTTATTTCTTGTGAGCTCCGCAACAGTGGCTATGAACTCATTTGGACGACAGAAGAAAGGTCCGTTAAATATTAGTCAGTTTCTTGAATAAAATAAAATAAAATAAAAGATAAAGAAAAAAATATTTCATTTAGAGCCTTCTGCTTAGATTCAGGACCATAAATATGCTTTAGGTCAACCCAGCGAACCTATGTAATGTATGTAACTGTATAACATAGTCTCACTCTTCGTATATGGCCACTGCGCATGCCCTAACGCCAGCGGACACCTTTTTGTAACGTTTTTTCCAGTTTAGTTACCGCTAAAGAATATTTATGCTAAAAACAAAGAGAAAGACAAGATGGTTCGACTAAGTACAATTTTAGGTCATTGATAAGCTATTATTGTATATGATTCTTTGAATACATAAATATAAAATCTAGGCAACTGAAATAGCTAAGAATTCAATCAAAATAGAAGAAATTAAAGAGAAAAAAATAACCATATGATTAAAAAGATGATTGAATTATGTTATTTATTTAACTAAACTAAGATGAATGTTATTAACAATAAGTTGCGGGACACATTGTAGAAATATTAATTACAGTAAATGAGAGCATTATTTTTTTTTTAATTCTAACTTTAGTTGATACTGCCTCTGACCGTGTGAGTTATTGACAGTACCTACTATAATGCTTATAATGCACTTTGAATAACTAAAGACAATTTAAAGGGACGTTTAATTATAAATTATAATTTGGAAGCGAGCCAGGTAATAAACCTACGGAATGAACCTACCTACATGTGTGTACATGTAGGTATTTGATATTGTTGGGTATTCATCTTTCTTAATTACCGCAATAAATGTTATTTTGAATTTTATGTAGTAAATTAACATCTTTTAGAAATATTTTATTATTTTGCTTAAAGAAATGCGCTGTTAAATATTTTAATTTTACTATGAAAAATAATTTTTGTTAGTGATTATTTTGAAAGAAAATCAGATTTTTTGAGAAACGTAACTCATTATGTCAACCAAGATTTTTAAAATTTATTAGTTCTTCATTCAGAATTAAAAATAAAACCACATTTTTTACATTTTAATCCTTTTTTAAATGCCTAGATAGGTATTTGGTTGGATGTATCCTGACATTAAGAAGAGTTTAGATGAGTTTTGTAGATATAAAATACTATCCTCTATGTTGAATGGATTTCTCCCTTCTACAAGATACAGATCTTTATCCATGAATGAACAATCAGTCATTGAATGGGATCAATTCGTTCTGATCTCTCAATCTTCCTGAGCTCTTTCAAACAGTCTTGTTAGTATTTTTTTCTCTCTTCAATTTATCGAAATATGTAGGTGTGCAACCTGTTGCTTCAATGTGTTTCAAATGTTGGACATGATTGGTTTTCGGATAAGCCTATAATAAGCAACTGTTATATCAAGGAGATAACATTTTTTTTCAAAAATAGTAGTTTATATTTGGGCAGTTTAAATATAAAATATATAAAAATGTATGGAGTAAGTCAAGCCTTATATGCACCAATATATCAAAAAAATATTTATTTATTTAAGAGTTCCGCAGAGTTCAAATTTAAACAAACAAAGAAATAAAACAAATTTGATTGCTAGTTCTTATATACAAAACCGTAAAATTAAATAAACAAAAATTTCAACGAAATACATCAAATGATTCTAGTAACGCTTTTTTTTTTTTTTTTTTTTTTTTTTTTTTTTTTTTTTTTTTTTTTTATTTACGTGTCTCAAGTCCATCAAAAATACGATATATACAGTTTCGTTACGTTTCAAGTGGACGCAATATTCTGAGAAAAAAATTATTTTGGTTGTGAAATCTTGGTAAATAAATTGTGACCGTTTATAAAAGCTGAAGAAATTGTTTTTAAGAAGCTTTAGATTTTAGGCTAACACAGCTGGAAAAAACGAACTTGAAGTGCCAAAATTGTTGGTTTTGTTCGTTCCATTCTATGCCAGAAATACAATGTATCAGCTGACCAAAGTGCTCTTCCACTGCCTACACATGATTTCCTGTGCTATAAATTACACGAAAAATAAAGTATAAGGAGCGACGCACATAAGTATTTTTGTTCCAGCAGTCAGGCTGTCTAAATTTATGTTAGCACAATTTAGTTGAAAGACTGGTATAGGACAGCTTAAGGTACAGGGGGGGGGGAAAGATTAGGGAAAAAAAAGAGAGAAAAAAAGGTATTTTTGTGGTTTCTCGATGGTGCTTAAATAGCAACTGCACTCCTTTGAAAGCGATCGTTAAGCGCCTTGATGCATCGCCGTTCTAATAAAACGCCTCGTGACTTGGGAGATGTAAAACGGAAGTGCATAAACAGTAGCGACATTTATTTAGAATCAGATATCAAAAAGCCATTATCAGAAAGCTGCTTAAAAAGCGCGGGAAGAAGAAGTAGCTTGGATCACACTCGCTGGTGTATTTGAATTTTAGATTACCTGCATCTTATAGTCTGCCGGTTGTTGCTTCCATCCGCCCACTTATACTCACCTTTTACACTTTTATTATTAGTGTATTTTATTTTATTTCATTTTTTTTTTCTTCGTATGTTTGAATTCATAAAATGTCAAAGTCCGTCATAGCCTCGCGAAGACCACCCGTAAATGATATGCTAACCCTTACGACAGGATATGACAAGGATTATTTTTCATTCCCGCATTTTGTTTCTTTTTTTTTCTAAATAGTTTATCTCGGCTGTCAGGATAAGAAGTAACTAAAATATTATGCAGACTGACAAGAAACATTCTCAAGAAGTAATACATGTTTATTAACTAACGTATGTAGAAAGATTTGTAAAGCCTAAAGGAATTATTTTTGAATAATTCATAAAGCTGAGGTTCTGAAATTACAATGTTTTGTATTCGGATGACGGCTGTATTTGAAATTTGTCAGGACTCGAGTTGGTTGTGTTTATGTTATCATATATGCAACCTGAAAAGCGATGATGGGTTCTTATTATTCAAATGTGTGTACAGTATTCCACGAGCATTAGCGAATTTCCTTGGAAAAAACTGCAATATGACACCATTATTTCAACTATTCTAGATATCTAGGTATCAGAAAACACTAGTCCTTCATATTTATAATAAATAACTCAGACATTATAAAGGGAAGAGATCAGAAGGCCGGGGCTTACTTCTGAGCATACTCAATAATTTTTATTTACAGAATTTATAACCTAAGAACACAACAACAGAAGAGATACAATCAAAAAGTTCTGACGTAGTTTTTTTTTTTTTTGCAATATTTTAAATAATGCGTTTTACAAACTTTAACAAAGTTAATTTTATGAAAAAAGTATTTTCGACAAAATAAGTTATCAATTTTAATAGTGACTCTATTAGTGAATAATAGTGAAACTATTAATCAATTTTATCATGTAGGCCAATGGCCCATAAAAAAAAATAAAATTTACAAGTTCGTCAAGTTGTTAAAATTGCACTGTGTGTTTCATATATTTACATATCTCTTCAAGAATATAAAAATAAATGCAGCCTTATATACGGGAGGTGAACTGCTTATGACGTGGCCCTTTTAATAGAAGGTTCGTCTAAACTATATTAGCTTGTATTTATTTGTATATTCCTGAAGAGACATTTAAACGCGCGAAACATATGTGACAATTTAAAGTAAATCTAGCAACTTGTTAATTATGATTTTGTATTATTGAAAAAATATTGAGAATATTCGTTTATAATATTTTCAATTTGTTGTAGTGACATTCTATTTCTCAAAAAATATAAAAAGTGAGTCCTTTGGTAAAAATGAATAAAAATTACCACGTTATTTAAGCAACCTCTAATCTTCTTCTGATTATTTGATTTTCTGAATCGAAGCAGTTGTGAGTTTTGTGTACGGAAGAGGCACTTTACTTTTTTTTCTTGACTTTATTATCCGCTTTTTCTATTATTCTATTTTATATACTTTAACCGGCCAATAAATCAAACAATACGATCTTACGCAATTTTTAAGGTTTTGTCTCCTTTAATACGTCTGTTGATTATCCTAGCATTAGAATTGTGTCATCAACCGTTTACAAATTAATTTCAGCTGAACATTTAAGCTGTACAATCTCCTCAGATTATTTCTTCAAGAGTAATCCAACAGTCTAATTGCTACTTACCTTTTTCGGATTCTGTATCCTTTAACGGTTATAAGTAATTGATATATTACAGGTGATTAAATAGGTACGCCGATATAATGGTAGAGGTCCCAGCTTGAGGTTTACGGTAAGGCACTACGGGACATTAAACATCTAACGACAGGAAATGCTATTTTCTTCAGAGATGTTACGACGTTCCAACCGTTAATAAAATGTCGAGACAGCTCCCTCCGTCCGTCCCCGCTACCAGGCAACAAGCTCCTCTTGCTTAGCTTATACAACTTATACACCATCCTAATAAATGTTTACACACACATATATATATATATATATATATATATATATATATATATATATATATATATATATGTGTGTGTGTGTGTGTGTGTGTGTGTGTGTGTCTGTGTGTGAGTATTTGTTTACACAATAACAAGTTTTCGGTCAAAAAAATATCTTCATATTTTGGGATGTTGAGGTTATTATTTGTTATATCCCGCAAATTTTACATTGGATCCTTTTATTAGAGTAATAATGTTAAAAAATGAATCTCAGTATGAAATTGAAGCGTTACTAAAGGTAAAAGAGACAAAAAATATGTTTCGTTGAACGATTAAGTTATAGACAGTTTAATGAAATTGTGATCTGCTAAATTGTTAGGGTTTCTTAGGGAGACAACCCTTTAAGAAGGCTAAGTGCTGTTATTATATATATATATATATATATATATATATATATATATATATATATATATATATATATATATATTTATATACAAATTTGAACCACTTCTATTTTCTTGATCTATTGGTTCTGAAACGTGAAATTACTTTCGGATCGCGTCATGAAGTCAATCTCATATTGTATTAACGATAACAAATCATAAGTGCTTCTGAATGTCAAATCGTTGTCCTTATCAAAATAATAATTATTTAGATACCGGGTACTAAACAAATGATTTATTCTTTATTCGATAATCGTTTCATCCTTATCTTGATGGAATTATGTGTACATATTTCAAGTTGTTTGTTACTTAGTTGATAATTATCAGCTTAAATATATGTTTTTATTTTTGTTAAATAAGGATGCGTTTCTAAATGTCAACCAATAATCTTATCTACTAACGAGACTTGTTAAGATACTTTTTAATATATTTTAATGAAGCTATTGTTGCTCGAAATTAAACGACACCATAAATGTTGTCCTTTTACAATAGTGATGGAAAGAGTTGGAGACAGATAGAGAGGAAGAATGAGAGTTTCCTGAATATATTTTTGAAGAAAAAGTTATATAACATTGACAAAGGATGTTCTATTCTCTAGGCCCTGTCTGGTAGGACAACTAAAATCGGGTTACTATTAAGAGAGGGGTAGGAAGGTCACCCAAAGAGATCCACAACGTCCAATCAGTGAGATTACAAGCTATTTAGGAAGCAGGGATTGTATGCCACACAAGACGTCATAGCTACACTAATCCGAGTCCGGAAACAATAGGTACACCGAGGTAGGAATGGAGAGGTAGGATGGCACTTAAAAAGAGATTTCTTTATCAGCTTTCCTCCGGGAGTCTCTGTCGCTAATGGCTGTCTCTCGCTCTAATAGATAGATAAACATCGGGGAGGTTATAGGGCTGTTTCCTCTAGTCCTTCCTCCTCATAGTAACCTTCTCCTAGGCCCATTTGTTACAAGGAAGTTCTTAAATATGCCTCTAGCGGGGTTTTATTATTCGAGCGGATGGTGGAGGAAAAGATTGGTAGCCATGAGACAAAGCTTAATGTAGTCGTGTAAAAACGTTTAATAAATCTCCGCATTTCCATGGCATGTATTCTGCCAATAGCGTGTGTCATCCATGTCTATAAGGGGGAAAACCCAATGAATATTGATAAAGCTTATCAAACCAAGCAAAACCCGCACCTCCGGAATATTTTTTATTTTGAGAAAATAGATTTTGCTTTAATAAGCTTTCGGGTACAATTGTTATAGGTAAAATCAAGTAGGAAATAAAATAAACCCATATTTATGGTGTTAAATGTAAGTGGGAAAAATTAGAATTTAGGTTCTGTGTGCCGAAAACGACGAAGTGAAATAAAGATATTTTCCGTTTAACTTTAATCCAAAATAGGACGTATACATTTTTATTGCGTTTGGCGTAGAGGAAGTATTCCAATAAAATATATTTTACCAAAAAAACTTGTGCTATTTTATAAATTTTTTATATTTTCTTAAACATCATTAAAATTGTTACGAAATCTTCAGCGGAAGATATTCATTCGAAACCCTAACAAATTTATTACAAAATTGGTTCTCATGTAATTTTCTATATGAAGATATCTATCAGAGAAATTAGTAGGTACGAAAAATGAGATATAAAATTAATATTGAAATACGCTAAGCCAATTCATCCAATTTTTTGAGAAATTTAAATACTATAAATTTCAACAATTTCTTTAGGGTTTAATAATTATTCTACACAAATGGCACGTTTACTCGTGGCATAAAACCATTCTGAGCGGTAACTTAATGAAGTAAAGATGTTTATCAAAATTATAGATGAAAAAAATATCCAAGACATTGATTCTACTGGACCGTTAAAAATTTCATTTCTTTATTTTCGATGATTTTAAGGGGGAAATTCTACTTTTAAAATGTTTCGCTTCTCAGATTATATCTTATCATTGTAATAAATTTTATATAGCCAGTATTTGGTCTACGAACGAAATATTGAGTATAAAAAATGGAAAAGAAAAATTCCTAAAAAAAGTACTAGTTTATAATTTTGACAAATTTATTTAAAATATGTTTGAATGAAATATCAATTGCAACGAATTATTCTTGTTGTTTAAATGTGTAGGCGATCCATAGTTCATTATGGTTGTTTCTAAGCTTTATTAAATTATCTTAGATCTTTGATGGTAATAATTGTGGTTCGGCTTCACTAAAACAAAATATATACTTAAATATTAATTCAGTGCTAAAAAAATCGTAGTAAAAATAAACTCTCTTCAATAAATTAGTGTAATATCGGGACTTTTTGTAATCCAATATGCTTGAATTGTTGGAGAAGGCATTAAGTCGCCCTCCCAGGTGGAGAACACGTCTTAACTGGATAGTCATAGATAGTGGAGAAGTGGGTCGCCACTAGCTGGGAGGGGCATCCGTTTAAACTTACATCTTTCTCGAAAAAGAAATTCTACATACAATTCATAATGATTTAATAAGAAAGAGAGCATAGAAGCCAATTATATTTTACGTTTGCGAATCAGCGAACATTTTTTAACAATTCTAAATACTAGGGTATTACAGAAAATTTCATTATGAATCTTTTGACGCCTTGTGAAGATCTCTATCGTGAATAATTTGGGAGATATGAGCGAAAGAAGGACAAAAAAAAAAAATATTTTCCGGAAATTTTTCGATTTATGCATGCAACAATTATTATTATTTGAGTTGTTCTTAATCTATTCCCGCAAAAATTAGCTTGTCTCTTCTACGTTTTTACAGTTTCACCTTGGACTTGATAACGTTGTATTAGGTACTCGTACTGGGGTTAACATTTATTAAGAGGCTGTTTAAGTCACCGTAAAGGACCTTACAAGCTATCGTATTTTTTTGGAAATGGAAATCAATGGTTGCGGTACTTGTCTGGTCTCTTGTAAAATGTTTCTTAAGTCTGGATTGAAATATTGATAAATAGTGTGGTTTGGGGGAATAAATTATTAACTGTCTAGTAACAAGTATTCATCAATTAAAAAATCTATTATTAAATGAAAAATATTTAAAGATATGAATAGAATGTTAAACATCTTTATACAAACTCGACATAGTTTAAACGGAAATTTACTCATATGATACTTTTTTTCAACGTCAATTTTCCACTTCAATATTAAATATAAACATTTTGAACATTTTTAGCAGCAATTGACAAACTTCAATTATACGGAATATCAAAGTAATTATTCCTTGCGTCAATACGTTTTACATTTTTCCATCATTGTTTAATGCGAACATTTTAATTGTGATTATGTTCTCATAATTAATTGATTACAATAGATTTATATTTTTCGAATTAATAATTATGCATTCAGTGTTTTTCTACTTTTCATGAATTGAAATTTAGTGAATATTTAATGAAGAGAAAAAACACATAAATAAATAAGAAATATAAAAATGAATTTTGCATTAGGGATATATTATTTTTTTCTTGAGTGTAAATATTACTTTAAAATTCAGTTCAACGAGATGTCACAGTTTATAATAAACATAATGAATAATGAAAACAAGGTGTCGCTTATGATTGTATAATATATATTTTCCAGCGGCATATAATCATATAACATAGTGAAAATAGTTTTATTCACACGCAGTTTATAGAAACAGTTGTATTTTAATTAAAAATCATGGCTTTATATCTAAAATATAATCAGCTATGTAAAATAATTCTCCAAGTGCGTCTGTTACATCTTCCCATATTAGCATGCCAATTAAAACCACAAGGAAATTTAATTAGGTACATAAATCATTTTGTCAGCAGAAAGCATGAGATTTCCTCTGGAGAGTTTATAATATAAAATTATAAACAGGTGTAATGTTAATAAAGAAACTTCAAGGGAAATGAGTAACAAGAAATCATGCAAATATTGCCAGCATATTCAGTAAAGTATGAAAAAGAAAAAAAAAATACTTGTATAATCTGTAATTATTGTGGCCACGTGTATTAATTGTAGTTATACAAGCATAGAGTTAATAATCTAGTATCTGGTGACATGAATTGAGTATTACAAGCAGTCGTGTACTTTCGCAACATACGGTATATTGGTACATTTGCATTTAATATTTCTCATAAAATTGCAACAATATCTATTGGTTCCCTCCATCTCTTAGAATAACATTTTATGATTTTAATATGTTTCTTCTTAGCCTACAGCGAGAAAATCTGCCAATTATGTCTGGCGACTTGTCCTTTACAATATATATACATACCTGTCAGCGCTGCACCGTCTACAAAAACGATCCGATTTCGATTGAATTTATTATAGAAATACTTTGTCTAATAGAAAAAGATCAGGTTCGTTAAACGTAAAACGTATTGTATTTTATGTTTTGGCCCCTCTAAAATCTCCCACTGTCTTTAAACTTGCCACTTATTCGTCCAAACTAAGATAAGTGGGCTTGGGTTACGTTTGGAATAGTAGAAGTATTATAAAACAAAATATTTTATCATCAGACACTATCTGTTTTAGCTTTTTTGAATATTGAATATTTTCGTAAATATGTCGAAAACGTTTGCAAAATTAATAGTATCCATTCCAAAGCCCTAGAAATGTCTTTAAAAAAAGATTCACACGTAAATTTTAATAGGACCAACAAGTCGGCAAAAATTTTGTTTGAAATTTAGGGAGTGTTGGTTTCGTTCCGTTCTAAGCATTCCAAAGCACATCGGATATATGCATTACAGAGAAGTTCGCTACGATTTCCTGACAGTCTGACTTTTTTATATTACTGACATACGTAGAAATATCTTTAGTTCAACATGCTGAAATTGTCGCACACGGATAAATTACAGCAAACGGATAAGTATTAGATAATCTGTAGGTCACTTGCTCAGTTTATTTTTGGTGTCAGGCATTTGTGCAGTTTATACAACTTGAAATACTATTAAAGGCGGAGAGGAGATCAAAGGAAGCGAGGACATACATCCCACATCTTGCCCATTTCTCATACACAACAAAAGATCTGACTCCTTTGGTTCCTTCGATAAATTTCTAGCAATTTACACCTCCATCAATTAAAAATGAGTGAATACAGCCGTAAAATAAAAATACAGTCCCTTTGTAGTCCGAACAGAAGAGCTATAAATGCTTGGTATGATGGTATATATAGGATTTAATCCGAGGAAATATTTAATAATCGGAGATAGATAGAGGTAAAAACGAATTTATTTTATTTTATTTTCTTCAACTGTAAATAATTATTGAATAATGATTTATCACATATGAATATACAACGTTTAATAAAAAATGAGGGGCGAATATGGCTCCATGGTACAACAATTGACTGGCATTTGGAGGACCAGAGGTTAAATACTCAGGCTTCTACTGAAAGATTTGTTCTTCCAGTATCGGAATCGCTGTCAAAGACCGTCCCTAGACCCACTCAGGCTTTAAAGAATATCTGGAACGGAGAAAATCAGGCGGTCAGAGTTTAACTATTTTCTTAGCCTGTCAGGAGCTTATGAACCAGACACCTGAACAGTATATATCCTCTGATCTGTTAAGGGACTCATTTCTTTATTTTTAGATTCAATAAGAAATACAAATAAACGAGTACACAAAGATAACCCCACGAGTCATTTTCACTCGTTGAATTTGCATGTGTCAACAAAGTATGTCGTAGTTTGGTTCTAAATCATAAATTGGAAATTTTAAAAGTCGGAAACAAAGGCTCTAATTTCTGAATTGTTTTCTGGGCTACTGAGAGGTAGTATGGAAGCAGCAGTATCGTAGTACAGTGTTTTACTGGATATATAATATTGCAAGAATTAAAGATGTCAGTAACCAATTATTGTATGTGATAAAAGGAATTTGGGGTTTTTGACCTGGGGTTAGGCAACATTCGAGACCACGCTTATAATTTTTAAGAGAGACATTACATTTAAGGCGATATGTGGATCTTTATAGTTTCAAGAAAGTTTGCAAAGATGTTTTTAAATAATAGAGGTAATTTATTTTTTAAATAAGGAAATTTGATTGATATACCTTATTGTTCGAACTATTTCTTACTAACCTATCTTAATTTATTTAAATCATTGCGTTATTATAGCATAAATATGCTTTAGCGACGTCTAAACTGAAAAACAAAGTTACAAAAAAGTGTCCGTATGTTATACAGTTCATAACATAGGTCTGTCGGGTGGACCTAAAGCATATTTATGTTCCTGAATTTGAGCAGAAGGCTCAAAACGAATTTCATTTCCTTCAAGACTCGTGTGTCCTGAGACCCAAAGAAATTTCACACTTTGTCCACTGTGGGCGATATTATTTTATCTGTTCGACTGTTTTTGGAACTTTTTCAAAAGCTCTTATCTCTGAGTCTAACTGCCAGACATAAATAATATGCTTGTCATATTTAGTAATTCTTGAAGAGGAATCAGAATGCTAACCTCTTTGGGCTGAGATATGTAAATTAAGGAGTGCAAAGATAAAAAATGGTTATTAATTCTATATCAAAATGAAATCCCGGTGAAAATAAGGGGAAATGTTGAATAACCGAAAGGCATAAAGTCAGTCTCACGCCCTGACTATTGTGGTTTGCTAGGTAAGCAGATCGGACAATAGGAGCCTGTTTGAGCTGTATTGCAGTCAGAATGCGCACTGAAGCGTTGACCACTCCAGAACCCCCCACTCCATACGAAGCTAGGACATGACAAAGGTGCGCAGGTATCCTGACATTCTGGACTCCGCAAGTCACCATCTGGGTGGGCTCGGCTTTCTGCGAACTCCTCTAATCCTAAGCCACCGGGCCAGCTGCGTTCGGCCATGTCGAGTGGACTTAAGCTGGCGGAGGCCTAAACCTGCAGAAAATCTGTTTTGGGGCCGGATATATAATGCCTTCTTTTCAGTTAGTTTAGGCACCAAGAGTAGATCCTTTAGTCAATTTTAAAGGAACTCAATAATACTTTCAAAACACTTCTCACAAAGTCAGTGAACCCTCCTAAGTATCCGTGGGAAAAGTTACTATATCCAATACTCATAGCCAATAGCTTCAAAATCTTCAGATTTATCCCATACCTCTTTTGTAAATTATAGAGAAATATATTTTCCCTAGGAAAAAATAAATAAAATGGTTGAGTGGAATGAATAAATGAAATTAATTCATGTCTCGCTAAGTGTTGATATCGTCGATACAAAAGCAAACTATCGAATATGAAAATCGCCACTTTTCAGAGTGGAAAAGTATTTATTCATAACTTTTTTTTGGACGGTCAAATATTCGGCAGATTTGACCTTTTGATAGTGGAATACTTTCCCTTTAATAGAGTGAAGTCAGATTGAAGAATTTGCCGTAAATAAGTCCAGCAGAAATTATTAAAGATGGACAATGAAAGACGCATTTTTTCATATTCGTTAGTTTGATTTTGTATCGACGATATGTGAACATTGTTGAGACCACAAAATCTAGATCATTTTTTTAAAACGATCGGGGTTCTATAAATACTATTTAAGTAAATACGGTCATCAACGAAAACTGGCCAAGTTGGAAATGCACAAATAAGTGAGGGGGTATTATTAGGTTCTTGACAAGGTATTAAGGGCCTAAAACTTGGCCAAATACGATGATATCCTACCATTCATAGGCAAACTGTTTTTGGAAGGGCCAGAAACTTGGCCACTTTTTTTTCAATGTTTGATTTTTTGGGGATTAACATTTCAACTTGTGTTTTGTTAGATATTAAACGTCTTACTACCTGCAATTCCATAAAGGATTATGGGATATGACGATAAATTAAAAGGTGTTAAGACAAACGGACGTTTTTATCTTAATTCCATTGAAGCTTATCCGAATGCAAGAGGACTTCTCGATGCCGACAAGAGCTAGGTTTGCGATGGTAATTGGATGGCGTGCAGCTAGCGGCTAGACTAGCCCATTTCCTATGTCCATTAAATCCTTCCTCCGCTGTCGGATGTCAGCTGACAGCGTGTCCTCCTTATCATTTCTCCTGCTGCTTACTTAACGGGGGCAGCTCCGGCAGGTATTTTCCGGTTTAGGCTCATTTTTCATCGAAAGTTGTACCGAATAGGTCTTCATATCCGTAATAAATGCGTTTCTAGTTCAAAATGTTAATGCAAACAATTAATGCTAACGCTTGCTTTCATTCGGGGCAGGTTGGTTCAATTATCCATTATGCTGGATAAGGATAACTCCCAAATTAGATGTCTTACTAACAGAGTAACACATCCTTAATGTCAAACATCATTAAAATAGTCAAAAAATCCCCAAATAACACATAAAAACTAAGTTGTTTGGGAATTTCGGTGTTGGTTATATGCAGTTAGTTAGCCGTTGATGTGATAAGAAGTCAAGGATTGGTTGGGTTTCGGCTAAGAAAAAGGGTGAGATTTTCGGAAAAATCTATATTTTAAACGTTTCGGCATGCACTTAGCAGCCCAGACCAAATATACCAGCCGAATATAGCGGTTAGATATACAGCGAAGGTTTTCACGACCTGTTTTTGTTCTTCCACGTCCAGACTATGTTTGCTCCAAACAGGGCTTCAGAGGGAATTGGTTTCAACCTATTATGTAGGCCTTTGGTGTTTTTACAATTGTATTTTTGGATATAATTTAACAGACCTTTTAAGGAATTTCCATTGCACTTTCTAGATTCAGAGAACCCCTAATGTATGCATTATGAGCTTAGTAAAAACCACCTTTAAGCCTAATTTTGTACAGAAACTGTAATAAAACACAGTACAAGTCTAGTCAGTAATTCCAATCTTAGCTCAGTGTATATATTTTATATTCTAAAATCTGCATTTCCCCCCTCCCTCCATCATTCCCTAGTCATTACAAAAAAGAAAATAATTGTGTTACTTTATGGCCGTTTGTTGAGACCATTTTTTTAATTGTCTCATACTGGTTGTCTTTAGATATCTGAATGTAAGTTCTGAAATATAATTGTGTTATTTTTCCAAAATAATTCATGCTATTGTCTATACAGAAAGGGATGTAGCTCGTAAACATGCATCAACATACACCAATAATCCTTAAAAAAAAATAATAATAATAAAAAAAATAAAATGATAATATTAGACAATATTGGACGTCTCCTTTAGGGTCATAAGATGAAGGATGTATTTTCGAATCGTGTTTTTTTATGACCAATCGTAACCTTCGTTCTAACGATCATACACCATTCAATGCAAATTAACTTCTAAATGCCTTTCCGTGCCTCTCATGGTTAGAAATTGTGTAATAGTTTACCTTTTAAAATGGTATTTTCGACTAGACGATATGTTAAACCGTGAACGTGATCTGGAATATTTTTGTATTGGAATGATATTCTTTCATATTTATTCAAGTGTTCCAAAAATACAATAGAATAATGTAAATGGTTTGAAATTTTTAAATTTATTCATGCTACATATTATTATTTTTTCGGATGCCTCACATCTTCGGTGAATGGCATCGAATTAATCTTCAGCGGCCACGTTAGGAATATATCGATGGTCATAGGGAATAAGTCGAAAAATGAGTTAGTTTCATTATGATTATCTATTTATAAATACGTCACGAACTCTCAGCCTTCATCGTTTTCGACTTAAAAATATGTGGGTTGTTTTGCATATTGAATTCTTGGCATAGCGTGTTTTCTCTTTTATTCACTGTTAATGAGCTGTCCTGAAAAGTTCATATTTTGAAGTTACCAAGATATTCCTAGTGACCATCGATTTATTCTACCATATCAGGAATGTAAAGTGCAAAATATATTACAAGTATTCAAAGACAAAGCATAAGCATAAAAAATAATAACAGAAATTAAACGTATAATTAAGTATATTAGAATGTATTAAATCAGAGTAAATCGCCTATGCAGCGGACTTAAAAATCATATAATTTAATAAAATGTATTAAAACTAATGTATAATACACAAGAAGTTACATGGTGTCAGAGTCGTAATTTTTTAATCTTTAATTTGTAGAGCTCTTAATGAGTTAATTCATCCTAAGGAATCAGAGCTTCAGACTTATGACACAGGGTCATATTTATCTGAAACAAGATAATTTTATTGTCATATTTTGCTCAGAGTTCGTATCGGTTTTAAATTTATTGGGCCACTGCATATTACAGAGGACGGTATATACCGCCGATAATCAAGTTAGAAAATCTTTATTTTTCTATACAAGCATTGGCTCTTTAAATTGAATTAATTTGCCATGTCGTGATAAGAAGCACGATAGCGTAATTTGAAACGACCAAAGCGTAGAATGGGAGTACTTGGGTTCAACTTTCAGCCTGACAGGTGATGATTCATTTTCTGAAAAATAAATACTAGTAAAAGGAAGGTACTGACGCAATTAAGCGTCCTGCTTATTACACAGTGGTCTAATGACTATACCATGAATATTATACAAACCAAGCAAAATCAAAGAGTAAGTTAAAATAATTAGTCTGGTCGTAAAAATTAATTCCTTGACAATTTGATGGTTTTACCGTGAAAAATACTAAATACGCATTCGCATTCTTGCTTGGTAATTGTCTCCATGAATATTTGGCAACTATCATTCTTAAAAAACTAAAAAAGAAAAATAATAACGATATGCATACAACATGAAAAAGTTTGCAAAATATGGAAACATAAAATCTGTACATTATGTCAATGGAATAGCTCAAAATAAACCTTTAAATCTAAAATACAACGGAAAAAAAATCATATCAAATACTGACAACTGATAAAAAGTAAATTAATAAGATAAGTACTCCGGTAATTTTTTTTTTTTTTTTTTTATCAATTATTGTGCATAAGCTGCTGAGGCCATGAGCACTACTCCGGTAATAAAATAAATTAATGTGGAGGTTGCTTAATAATTTTTCCTATCCTGCTATTTTTGATTAAGAAAAGTAGTAAATAAATTATCACCGTTATCTTGCTGAATAATTGCACCTCCGCCAGCGGTGAATTAGGACTTAAGAAGACAATTTCTCAGATAGTTATTAACGGATTAGCCTGTTATTAGCCTAAATCATTGCCTTGGAAACACGCTCTGATATATTATTAAGGATTTCAGCAAAATTTCATATTTCTGAAAGGTCTAATTTCTTAATAAGACTTAATTTAATATCTAAGATTAAAATAAAAACCTCATGCCCAATAGTTAAGGGCTCAATTTAAATATTTCTCGGCTAATTCCACCGGGAAGCCGTCAGTTATTTCGCCGGCACAGCTGATTACAGGTTCTTTACACAATAATTACAAGTTTAGTGACAATGGTGAGACAATAATCACCAATATCCGACTACGACTGAGCAGGCGCACTATACTTTGGTATTTTCGGCCTACGCATGCGCGCGATCCCGCCTCTTCAGCGATTATTAGGTATTATGTATATCTCTCTTATTGAAAGTTAATTTCAATAAGGCATTATGCTAAAGGGCTTTATGACTCGGATCGACCGAAAAATTATTAAATAAGCGTTTTAAATCTTCTTAGGGACTATTTTGATAAAGAATGGCACATGAATACTTATCAGGTTTAGGGTCCGGATTGTATACTTTTCAAGAAGGAAATCTTAGATTAATTAATCAATTTCTAACTCAAGTCAGTTTATTGATGGAATAATAAGGAACCTCACAAAAAATATTTATTGGGTGAGAACGTTAATAGTCCTCAAAAGCCATCATATTTACTACAACCAACATCAAAACCACAAGGAATGTATAAAATGGATATTAAAATCAGTGAAAAAAAAAAAAAAAAAAAAAAGAAATGAACAGTCTGTGTAAATTAATCTAAGTTATACAAACAAAAAATATATGAACTATTCGTAACTAGAACATGCTATTTTAAGCAATGTAAATATATTTAAAGTGAATGTAGTAATCTCTGAGGTCAACTACTTAATGCTACTTAGCAAGGTTATTTAGCAAATAGGGAGGTGGCACTAACTACCAAAAGTGGATCTTAAGCACTGTTAAGCTCCAAAAATGGCTAATGTAAAATTCTTTGCCTCAATTTTTGCTTCCTTTTTGTTGTATATTTAATTTTACTTTTTCGAAACTGAAACTCGTTAATCCAATATTTTCTAGGCGGAAGGTCAATAAAAGAGAATTACCAAAGTCAATTTAATTTATTTTCTTTAGCTCTACATATTTCACACCGTGAGTTAAAAAACTCACTAAACTAGAAATACAGCCTAATTGTATTAAGGTGAACCGTCCCAAATAATACCTATGTCTAAACTGAGGTTACTACTACTAAAAGAAAGAAACTGGACGAAGGAAAACAAAACTAAAAAAACAAAACAAAAAACATTCATATTCTAAAAATCAGGCAATAAAATAACAGATATCAAATATTGAAATAGTATATTTTTTAATTTATAAGTAGTATATTTTTATCAAGTGACGAAACCTATAAAAAACTATTTTATTATGATGGACTCTTCTGCTGGATGATCGATTTTTGTTTTTTGGAATCTATATATTACACAGCTGACTACTCACAGCTGATTGACGCTATACGAAGTAGTAACCTCAGTTTGGAGGTGGCCATTGTATGAGAAGGTTCGTCTTAATACTATTAGGCTGTATTTCTAGTTAAGTGAGTTTTTAGCTCCTGAAGAGGCACCTAATGTGTGAAACTTGTAGAGATTAAATAAAATAACTTTAATTGGCTCTGCTAATTTTCTTTAAAAGACCTTTCGCCTGGAAAATATTGGATTAAAGAAGTTTGGGTCGCTATAGAACTCATAAAACTTTATTTACCTACGTTGGGAAATTGCTTTTTCTACGGTTAGTATGTTCGAATGTGTGTTTAACGGTAGGCATCTCGTAAAAAAAGATTTATAATTTATTCTATCCTTTCTATTTAGTAAGTACGATTGGTTCAGTAAGGTGTGTCCAATACGAGTCTTAGTAACTTCGTCCAGATACACCTTTCCGTTAAAAAGTTACGATTTCACCTACGAAGTATTATAGAGTGAATTTAATTATCGGATTATCTGTTTCAGAAACAAAATATAATTTTCTCATGTTATCGTTTATCAGGATTATCATTTTTCTGTTGGTACTCAAGCTATTCAAGAGACTAGGGTAAAAAAAAAAAAAAAAAAAAATGTAAAATACAAAGCGCTGTGTTGTATTCGCTGCCGAAGAGACAGGAAGCTACGGTAGCCCGTCATGCAGGAGCGAGCGAATGAAGAGATAAAGATCCGCTGACAAGGTCGTTACACCGAGTCAATTTAGCCCGCATTGAAGGCCTTCTCAGCGTCATGTCACACAACAAACATCATCAACATCAACAACAACAACAGACCGGCAATAGGAAGGATTCCTAGAACAATCTAGCAGACACGCAAAGGAAGCCGGACCAACAAAGGGTCGCTACACCTATTACTGCCTTATTAAATATGGAACAACGTGGAGGCAGATTGTCTAGTGTGCCTGTTTCTGTTGTCTGCTGGGAGGATTAGCACAAACATTGCTACTTTGTACATGTATAATGATGTTCTCACACGTGGAAATATTCACTATGCTAATTGGCTTCAATGAACTCGTATTTAAGACCAATCATTAGTTGATAATAGATCCGTTTTTCTTTACACGGAACAAATGTTTAATTACAGTTGCAAGGTTCTTTCACTAGCTCATCAGGGAAATGGTTCTTTTACGTCACATTCCTGAGGAATTAGCATAAAGTAACTTACACTTACATGGCTAGTTTTATTAAATAACCATTACGCCCACTATGGGCACACTAAAAAATTAAAGGGGGTTTCAGGTTAACCACCACTCGTGAAGACCCAGATTTTTCTGGAAAACAGACTCATCCAATCTTTTTATGGGATTATTTTGTGGTGAAATGCTAACAGACTGCATAGATTATACATTACTAAAATTATAGCTAATATATATATATATATATATATATATATATATATATATATATATATATATATAAATATATGTATCAAGACAACTATTTTTTTAAAAAGGGATAAAAATACGAGTCTGTATTAATTTCTTGAGGCAAATTTTAGCAATTGTTATGATATTTTACTTGTATTTCTTGTTAGATTTTTTCCTACTTTCTTCTACACAAAATTCGATTTCCGAAAATTTTATTGTTCAGTGTAACCAGTGACTCAACGTATGTACTATTATTGTTGAGCTAAATTTAGAAAATAAATTCAAATTCACTATCCTTCTCGCTATTTAATTTGGCTTAAAATGATTCAAAACATTTGTATTAGCATATCATAAAAACAGTCTTCACACATTGAAATTAAATCTAAAACAGCTCCTGGGCTGAACACTTCTGCCTCAGAGGACATCAACAAGATAAATGTGTTTCGCAAAAAAGTATAAATAATTTTCAGGTTTTTAGATTATCTTATCGCAATCCTTTTTTTAAAAAAATGTAAAACAGGAGTGTGCTTAAATAGTGTTCTTGATGGATCCCTTGCCTTGTGGGAATGCCTCTTCAATAGTTGACAGCCTGCCCAGAGTGACTACCCTGGGAATTTGGTTGTTACCTCCCTCTCATGTCAACTTGGAATGAACCTCACGCTCTCTTGTCCTATGTAGAAATACCAATCAGATACTAAGCACTCATGGAGCAAATCATCCTCAAAGTAATAATACAGGTTTATTTATTTTTTTAAAAAACTCCCCTTTTTTTCATTTTGCGATCAATCGTCTTTCGTATCTACGGAAGAAATTTGCCTTTTAAATGATCCTAATACCTATAGTCTGCTTGAAGTTATAATAGGATTTGTTTACGGTTTTAATTTATTTTCAGAATCCTGGTATTCGCAGGATTATCCAACTAAATATTCCATATGTAATCTAAAATCAGTTGCTATTTCTCTAAACACATTCCCAACAAATCATTGGAGAACCATTATAGTAAAATGGTTTTTGTAGATTCTGTCTCTTGATAAAAATTAAATTTTGTTTAGTAAATTAAAAAATATACTATTTAAATATTTGATATCTGTTATTTTATTACCTGATTTTTACCTATTTTTATCATATGAATTTTTTATTTCGTCCAGTTTCTTTCTTTTAGTAGTAGTAGACTCAGTTTGGACGTGGCCATTGTTCGGGAAGGTTCGCCTTAATACAATCAGGCTGTATTTCTAGTTTAGTGAGTTTTTTAACTCCTGAAGAGGCACCTAATGTTTGAAAAATGTAAAGCTTAAAGAAAATAAATAGAATTGACTTTGGTAATTCTCTTTTATTGACCTTCCGCCTAGAAAATATTGGATTAACGAGTTTCAGTTTCGAAAAAGTAAAATTAAATGTACGAAAAAACGGACAATAATTCAGGCAACGAATTTTATATTAGCCATTTTTGGTGCCTAACACGGTTTAAGATCAACTTTTGGTAGTTAGTGCCACCTCCCTATTTGCTAAATAACCTTGCTAAATAGCATTAAGTAGTTGACCTCAGAGATTACTACATTCAGTTTAAAATCTGTCATCTAAAAACCTATGAAATAATATCAAATTGTATATATCAGGCAGTAGGTGCCAAGAACT
The DNA here is from genome assembly GCA_946811695.1 of Gonocerus acuteangulatus. NCBI lineage: Eukaryota > Metazoa > Arthropoda > Insecta > Hemiptera > Coreidae > Gonocerus > Gonocerus acuteangulatus. Next base: position 48,609,556 of record OX328126.1, read on the forward strand.
TGACATACTATATTTCCAGCGAGATATAAACTCTAAGAATAGGAATTTGTCCTCCTGGTCTTTGAGGATTTTATGGGACATTAGTGACAAGAAAAGAAAAGTCCTAGCCTAAAAATTAGATGTATTTTAAAAATTAATTCATTCAAGTGTCCTTTTTTATTTATGAAATAGTTTGTGTCCCCGAGCTAGGCAGATGTCAAATCTGATATTCAGAATCTGAGAGGAATGAAGGCTAGTTAGGAAAGCATAGAATAAAATATGAAAAGAGTTGACTCGCTGTCAAATCCGTTTAGGCCGTTGGGAGCAGGACCGGTGACAGGCAATCGAAAAGCGGTCTCCCTTGCAAACATAATGGCGGCCAATTACTAGTGGCAACAGTGGCAAATAGGGGAGGCAGTGGATTCGGATTGGTGTGGGGTGGCAGCCCTGTCATTCTACTAATCAGCTGTATTTGTAGTGTGGTCCCTATCAGCTGCTCCCCCTCGTAATGCACCAGTGTTTGTGTATTGTATACACTCACACATTTCATAGAGCTTCTGACAATGCCCTAAACCTCTCAACACCGGCTCAGTCTTTGTTTTCTTTTGCCAACTCGTTTGCATAGTAACTGTTGGAATGCATAAGTTTGACGGAGGGGAGTCACTTGAATGTTCTGAGTACAAATAAATCATTAAGAGAAAGCTATGTAGCAATGGACGAATGGGTACATTTTGTCGCAGAAACAATACCTTGTAAAAAAAGTTACAACACGAATTACCACAGCTGCTTAAACTCTTCAAGATTCAAGAAGTTTCTTCACGGAATCTTCTTCAGTTTCCCAAAGAAAATGATTGTTAGGGGTCTCTTCTAGTTCTTGATATTCGAAGATATAGCAAAGAATATTCGATGGTGTATTCCTGCAACTACCCTAGTATTTCATTTTTTCGAACTTAATAACGTTAACGGTCAATGTATAACAAACATAAAAGCAAAATTATTTACACTACACAAAATCTGAATAATCCATTCAAAATCCAGTCGATAATTTACCTACATGCATTAAGGACTTACGAAATGCTTTTTCTAAAGATTGCCAAATTAATTGCTGTTTACAGTGCTTCTTATGAAGGCAAAAATGTGGGATGTGGTTATCACGCTTTTCTATTCAGGTTATAAGTTGTTTACCTCTCGGACCAACAAAACAGTTATAGAAATAAGAAATACAAAGATGTACAAGTCGAGGTTACTGACCTAAGGTGGGAGGTACAGGTAGAGATCCATTCCTACGGTATAGTACTGCCAGAAAAGATCATAGCCCACCTAAACCGATTATCGCTGTCAGCCTGTCTGTCTCTTCAATAACGGTATGCCTCTTTAAAGTACTTCAACAGGCCGCTTATTCTTCTCTTACAAAAGGGGTTTTATTCTCAGTTGGTATCAAACAAGAAGGAGGAATGGTTGCCAACTATTTATTTTCATTGATAAGATAAACAAAATTATTAATACATTTTGTCAAGTTTAATCCTTATTTCATGTATTCCTTATGTGTTTGAATTCACTGCAGTATTATAGCGTTATTGTAATAGTATGTTTGTGGCGGTAAAAGAAAATTTAAGCAGCAGGCATCACGCAAACAACCATTCCAGATAGAGCTGCATTCAGACATAAAAGTTTTGATTGGATAGTCGGTCGGACTGGGATTAAAAAAAAGGACAGGAGCTGTTTGGTTTGATGACTTTATAAGAGTTCATTCAGATATAATTAAATAAGTCTGAACACATAGAAACCGCACATACACGTTAATAATAATAATAAGTTATACATGGGGTAACGAATAGAAGTATCAAGCTTTCAGGAGGTGATAGTAAACCTCAAGTGCAACAAAATGTTCATATAAAGTATGGTTTAATTCCCAATAGAAACAGAGTAAATTCAAATTTCGTTTTTCATTGAGAAGTATTTCTATTACATTTTTTTCTTATGAGTCTCGATAAGAAAGAATGAGAATGTTATATCTGAAGTGGTGATATATCTCACCATGGAACATCGATGACACAAAGCCTTAAGCAGTCTATTAGACAAAATTTTTTTCTAATTTCTGTGGTTGATTTTTAAATAAGTTGAACATACCATTTGAAGTACTTAAAATCCTTCCCCTGTTTCTCGACTTCTTACAACTCCCTACTTAGTTTATAATAATTACAATGATAGCCGTTAAATGCAGGTAAACCCTCCCCCGCTCTTAAGTCTGGCTGAAGAGAGTTGTCACCACTTCCAGGTGGCTTTCCTAGAAGATGGGCTAATCGGCATTATACCCTTCTGATCTCCTTTAGATTCTCAAATCCTTGGCAGTCATTCCTCAGGCCTTAAGTACCTCCTAAAGTTCGATGACCTATTGACAGGTTAGGTTCCGAGACGCCTGGAAGTTGTTAGCATCAGACTCTAGCAAAGGTAACATATTCTTTAGGTTGAAACAATAACTTACAAAATCAATTGTCCTTACCGGACCTAATTCATGCCACTTTGTAAACAAACTCGATCGTTGACGAAAATAACCAAGATAGGCGTATGTGGAGTATGCGTTTTCCTAACCACATTTCACTACTTTAATCTAAAATATAAACGATCCGTGGAACGTAATTTTTGTACTTGTTCGACGAAACTAGTTGTATACTTAAATATTGCTTATTTTAAGAATGTTCCTACCAGGGCACTATAACTTCGACGGTTTCACTCAGGAAGAGTGTTCACATTGGAATGACAACAAGTTATAAAATAATGGAAGTCCAACTTCAAAAGCTGTCGGTAGCCCTTACAAGTCTTTGTATTGGACATAAATTAGTAATCAAATTCTCGCCTAATGACAAACAAATCATACTACTATACAGAATGCATTATTTTTTAGCATTACATGTAAAACAGTTACTAACGGGCTACACAAAAATAAGTATCCTTCAACTTGTCACATGTATAGCTTGTTGCCGGAATGTACCCCACACATTTTATATGCGCAAAGAAAGGCAAAAACGTTCCAACATTTTTATTCCTGTTCTTTTGCTCAATTCTGTTATTTTGGTTTAAATTATGTTTTTAATTTTGAATTCTAAGTTTTAATTTAGTCAGCTGTTTATAACAAATATCTGGTACTCGCTTCGGCGGTACATATACTAAAAAATTAAAGAGCACTAATTTGCATGTCATTGTAGTCCCTGGCTTTCTGAGGAAAGGTCTTAACTTAAACAGCTTTTTCGTGAAGTTACCTCCGACGTGACAATACCACGGCAAGCAGGACGAAAACTCGACACGCCACAAAAACGTACAAACCTCCTTGATCCTTCGATGGGGAATGAGTCTGTAGTACTCGAGATCGGACAGTTCGTTCCATCATCGATCATTGCTGACAAGACATCGTCTGTGCCGCTTTGTAAGAGCTTCGTGTGCGCTCTGCAACCAGCGGGAGGTTACGTCGCGCGCACACACACACACATACACACGCGCACACACTCAAGAAGTGAAAACCCAAGAGTCACGAAGTCAAAGCTTGCCTACTGAATGACAAGCCCATGTTTCGTCGACGTGTTCCGTCCGCTCTTCCTGGGTGGCTTTAGGAGTTCAACCCGGAGATACAAGATAATTAATTATGTTTTATCCATTAATAAGTCAACACTCTTGAATTCCAAATACCAGTAGACAAATAGAAATAATATACTAACAAGTCATGTCCAGCTTTAGCACATTCCGCAGAAGGTAGCTTCTGAAGTTGGACCCAATATAGAATTTTGGAAACATAACCTTTGAAAAGTGTCTGTGTATATACATTAATTAATTTATATATATATATATATATATTACTTTATTTGGAGGTTTAAAAAACAGAATAAATGATAAACGTGTAACAATGTTGTACAAAATCTACAAATTGTCGCGCAACGGAACAAAAAGACGCATTTCCTTCCATGATTTGCATGGATTGCTGGCTTATATTATTATCACTTAATTCATGAGCCTAAATAATATTTCTGGTCGTTAATTAATTGAGAATTAAATAATGTATTAAATAAAAGAATGGAACAAGTATTACTTTTACTGAGGTATATAGTTTTCATAATTACTGAGATTTACTTTAAAAAATTGAGGCCCGGTGGCCTTGAGTACTAAGGCGTGAGCACTCCCTGCTAAGGGTCGTAGATTCATTTAAACTACGGGTGGTTGCTTTTCTATGAAAAAAGAAAAGGCATCAGCCCTATCCTGGCTAGAAAAGGGTGGTAACCTGCCCCCAAGATCGTCATGTATAAGTGGACGTTAAAATTAAAGTAAATGAATAAATTTAAAAAATGTGTTTGTGTGTGTCACGAAAGTGACAACAATTGTGATTTCGCCACAAAAAGCGGTATTCACCATATCAAACGAATGGATGAATTCGTTAACCAGCAAAATCGATCCAGCAGGTTACTCCGAGCCAAATTATTTACATGCCCATAATAATCTTACTTCTATTGCTACGAAGAATAGTTCCTGTGTTATGACTTGAGGATCAAGAAACTAAAATAATTTTTTATTGAACAAGTTCTAGCATTATTATGAAAACTAAGGGGATTTAAGTCAGGGCAAGGAAAGGTTGAATGAAGAGCTTAGAGGACGGTTCTGATTTTATCTGATCCTAAGCTAATTTTGTTGAAAGCTCAATTTTCTTATTAATGACCTGGGGTGGAATCTCACATTCCATGTTCTGGGACATCTTCATGGACGTCTCTATCTACCTATTACCATCTGTTAAATAATCGCTCGTCTATCTTTACAACAACAAAAAAAAAAAATATTACTTTTCTTGAGCAATTATATTACTAAAAATAAAGTATAAGAACAGGGTCATCTTGCTTTTTCATCAAGCTACTCCCAATATTAAACAGTTTAATACTGAAATGATATTTTATGATTGATGTCGGTGGATTAAGCACCATGTTGTATTAAGATCTTTTTAAAAAATATGACTTTGACAAACATCTAGACCCTTAATCCTATCCGGTTAAAATCATATTTTTGAAAATGAGTTTTATACAATATGGCGCCCAATCTACCGGCATCGTCACTATAATCCTGTATTGCTAAAACTAGGCGTAAGGGTTGTATATTCATTTCACTATTAAAATATTTAGTTTTGTGGCTTTATGCTGCGATTAATCCCAAAGACTTGTTGACCAGAGACCACTTGTCAACAATTTGTTCTTACGTACTCCAGTGACTCTCTTTCTGAACAAAAATCTCATCTTAATTAATTATTCTAAAACGTTCTGCTTTCAATTCGCTAGCACGAAGTATCTAAGGTGGAATAATAGCGCCACACCTTGAATAATTTATTTTTCAAACTGATATTTGTAAAAAACGTCTTTTGCCACTAGTGACGTGTGCTTGTCATCGTGAAATTCCGTAAAAACCTAACACTGTCTTAGGACCACGAATAATCGCATACTCTTATTGAGACTTGTTTCGCAACAGAATAAATGTAAATATACAAGTCGTTAGGGTTTGTCGAAGTCATATTTTCTGAAATTAGTTTTTTACAGTCAGATGACCGATCTATGGACTTGTTCCCTAAACCAAGAGTAAGCAACATTTGGGGTTTATTTTATTACACATTTACTTGTTTCATTATTCATTACCATTCCTAATAAAGCACAAAGGTGTTGCTTTCTTGAACCATTCCTTAATTGAATCCTCTGTTTTATTAAAGGTCTGCAATACTCAGTGGCTGGTTCTGCGGTGTCCCTGTGGGCAGAATGTATCTATGGAGTAGTGGGGGGGGGGGGGGGGTTGAAGGGGAGATACTACCCCCTCGGCAAGTCTGTCGGTTGTCATGGCGACCGAGTCTGGGATCGACCCGTTGCGCGCGCACTATCTTTTAGCAAACTAACACCTCCATTATCACGTGCCATCCTGTATGACTGCTGTCCTCAGGGGGACTCTAACGATCGGCTTCGATCGGCTTCACTCGGGGCTGTGTCTATGACGTCATGCGGGCAGTCCGATCGTTTTGTAGGACTCTTCTAATTTCCACCTACTCCCGAAGTCGCCGCAAACACGATTAGACAAAATGAAGAATCCATATATTGCAATGCGGATCGAATGACGCGAACACGTTTCACTGATTACGCATGCTTAACTATGACTGAGGTTCAAGTTTTCTTGTCCATTCCATTGTATTGAAATAGCGACCAAGTAGACACTTTAGCAGAAAGAGCAGTTAGAGAGGGTATACCACTGCATAAAGTTTCAAAGCATTATTTGATTGCACAACCGGGGGCCACTGTATGGGGTGCAGGGTAAGCTGACTGGGATAACAAACTTAAATTAAGCTAAGCGAAATCAAAAGAAGTGTTAAGCATTGGAAAACATAAATCCATGAGACAAGAAAAATAGAAGTGGTGTAAACCCGATTAAGAATAAACCAATTAGGGTAACAAACCTATTAGGGTAGGGTTGCAAACATGTCAAAACAAAAGACAAACAAATCTTATGAGTATATGTGCTGAAGGAAAAATAGATTGTAATAACGGAATGGCAAATACTTTTCATCTCTGATCTTTTTTTAAAAATGGCGAAATTCCATGTATCTAAAATATTGAAATAATAATTAATATATGGAACTCCTTTTTAGGTAACCCTTCAAATACATAGTGCATTGGGTCGTTTCAAGTGATAGCACAAGACATTTCTAGTGATATTAAGCGCGTCCAATGAATTTATTTAAAAAAGTGCAAATTATCTTGTTGTGTATTTTGGATTGTGTCATCTTGAACGAGAGTGAATTTATTGGTTGGTGATTCCGTAGTTCCATCTCGTATGTGCACATAGGTTGAAGAATACTTCAAAAGGTATTCTTAATGATACGAAGAAGGTGTTGATCGTCGGGGTTTCGGTCTATTTTTTTATTCAATAAAACCACATTTTATAGATAAAATGTATTTTATTAGCGCCAACGTTTCGGCTTGCTATACAAGCCTTCTTCAGGCCTAGGGAGAAGATGGAGAACTGTCCCGTTTCATGGAGGCTACATTTCTCAAGTACGCAGAAATGTAGCCTTAATGAAACTGGACAGTTCTCCCTCTTCTCCTCAGCCCTGAAGAAGGCTTGTATACCAAGCCGAAACGTTGGCGTAAATAAAATACATTTTAACTATAAAATGTGGTTTTATTGAATAAAAAAATAGACCGAAACCCCGACGATCAACGCTTTCTACTTCTCAACGGTCGACCATATCTTCTCAATTAATGAGATGAAGATAGTCAGGCGTTGTGGTGGTAAGATTTCTAGGAATAGTTAGGATTCGGCTAAGAAAAAACGTCAGAGTTTCAGAAAAATCTATATTTCGAACGGAAAGGCATACTCTTGGGTAGCCTTCTTTGGCAATAAATGCCGAGGTGATGGAGGAAGACGCTATCTTTGTAGGAAACTAGACTTATCCATCGTCACCAGAAGTATCTTTTCATGATATCTGCGGTTTCATAGTCATTCAATACCTACAAGCTTGAGTGGCAAAGTCCAAATTTTGTAATATAATAATAATTTGTCCAACAAATCTAGGAAACAGATATTCGAGAAGAAAGCGCTGTTCTTGTGAGGTCCCTCGCATAGGAATATCTATGCCTTGGGTTGTGGGTTTATCTAAGTAACACGATCTAAGGGGAGAGAACTGGAGGCTGTTACATGTATGAAATAATTAAACAAAGGATACCGCCTTTTCATCCAATAGTGTGCCTTGTAGGAGAGGATTTATAAGGATTGCTTGTCATATGAGCGTTGCTTGTTGGACGAACGCTCGGTAGCCGGCCGGGTAGGATATGCTCTCAAGATTAGACACGAAAGGAAAAAAACACTCCTAGTATGTTGGGAAGAGGAAGAAAGGTGTGTTTGTGTAATAGTGAGAGAATGAGAGAGGGAGTGAGAGAGAAGATAGTGCGAGTCCTGAATCCATAAGCAGCACCCGTAGGAGTTAATGGCCATACAACATCTGACATCAGCTCCCGTCCTTGTCCAAGTGTTAACGTTAGCAAACTATCTATCGACCTTAACTGAATTTAGAGGGTTGATAAATAGTTTAATGGTACTCCAAACCGAACTATATGAAAACTTGTATTCAAATACTCAAATTATTTGTAAGAAATTGTATTTTGATAAGGAGAACAGATTAAAAATTAACATCTGTATTAAGGAATAACGGTTCCAGGAGTAACATTAAAATCATTCATTTAAATTTTAACGTCCATTATAATTAACTAAGAATTTTAGGACGGGTTATCTATAGGTTACCATCCTTTACTAGCCTGGATATGGAGATGTCATTTATATTTTCCAAAGAAAAGCCATCACCCCTAGTGGGAATCCAAGGGGGGCCTTGTCACGGAGTTTTAAGTGCTCACGCCTTAACACTCACGGCCACCAGGCCTCCACATTAAAATCATATTATAAAATGGCGACGCTATATTTCACAATGAATTTTATATGACAGAAGGTCTAATTTCATTAATTACGCCATATTTTTAAATATACCATTATTTAGCTCTACGTGTTTCACTGACGATTGACGCCTCTTCACAGTTTTTAAAGATTTTAGAAGTGGCCTTCCATGTGGAAGGTTTTCTGAGGATGACACTGATTTGTATTTTAAGTGCTCCTGAAGGGGCGTCAAAGGGACAAGAAACATTTATTGCATTTATATGTGGCAGGAGGTCAAATTCGAACAAAAACACTCACGTTGTACACTACTCTTTTATTGTGCTCTACATGTTTTGCGTTCTTATGGCGCCTCTTCAGGAGCTCTCAAGTGGCGTCATAGGACTCCTAGGGGTCTAGAAGCAAGGCTCGGCTGAATAATAACCTTTACCTAGGCTTTCAAAAGGGGTTTAGTCCCTGAAAACCTTTTGCCAAATAAAACACCTGTGGAAATTTCGGATTTTTTTTTATCCTTCTGATCGTCAATTTCCACCATCCAGCAATTCCAACAAAATACTCATTCCTACTTTACTACTAAGGAATTTTAATTAAGCCTTTATTTAATCCTAGCAGTTTTATACTGTTAAGTTATGGTCCCAATGTAAAGTAAATTCAGTCATTCTTTAAGTGCAAGAAATAGGGACTATCAGCGCAAAACCATTAATGTAACAAATATATAACATAGTTCTTCGAAAATAGCAAACACATTCCTTCCTGAATAGTTCTTATTCTCCCAGGTACTACAAAGCAAAGCTACCGTGTAACAACCTTTCCAAACTAATAGCCTCTGAAATCAGACTTTAACATGTTGACACGACCAAAACTACAGAGAATTACCATGTGGTAGCTATGTCGAAACGGCACAACCTAACCTAACCTTAAGCGGTATTCACGAATCGCCATTCGTATCCCATTGATACCCCGACAAGAGAAGAGTTACGCCAGTCCGTGCCACACATGAGGCGAGAAGGTCTTGCACAAGCCTAGCTCCTGGACAATGGAGCAAGCATGCGTCCTTTGTATGTGTGCACGATTGGAGGCATGATAGATGATGTGCTACATTACGCTTCCTATCACATTCTCCTATTAATAACTTCTGAATGGATACAGCTGGCCTATTCACAGCCTTCCAATTAGCATAGGGTTTACCTTACAAAGCTCCATTTTGTGTTCCTTTCGTTCTCTCTGTTTCCTTTACGAAGTAAGAATTTCTCTTTTAAATAGCCCGAAGCAATACCATGAGTACCTTCCCTGAATGACCCATTCAAGTCTTTCGCCTAGGAAGTGTATGCTATACAGTCCATATCATCTGATAATAATAAAAACACGTGTGAAGTGTTTAGGTGAAAGTATTCCCGTGTCTTGGAAATAAATCAAGACGATATTACCTGTAAAACATTAATTAATAAGCTGAAAAATACGAGGAAATTTTGACGGATAATAGCCCACACATATTCACTAATTTCTACACAATACAAACTTATCCGAACTCATAAAAAGAACACTATTTGTTTATTTATTTGTATTTATATATTCAAAGGAATGCTAAAATGATCCCCTAGTTTTTTATATTTATCCTGTTTTAATTTTGAATTTTAAAGTTGTTATTTTGACCTATTTTCAAATTTAACGAGTATATTCATTATCTTTTAATTTAAGTTCTTTACATTTTAAAGACTACAACTTTAATACAACAACAAGTTTAATAGATTTGGCGTTCTATTATTATAGAAATACATAATGTTTTGCAATCATTATTTATTATCAAGACTCTCATAACGCAGATGATTCGCTTGTTTTGCAATCAAAATACGACACTAACAATTCCTAAACCTAAACTTCAAGCGTCGTTTTCTAGGTCTAACCAAATTTCATATGATGCTTTTTGTGGGAAATTTGTTCAGCTTATGAATAGTCACTTTCCACTACATTTCCCAAAGCTAAAGAAGTTCCGATGTCAATTTGAAATAAAATCCATCAAATTGTGTTAATGGATTTTCACAAACTCTGCCAATAAATGAATATTCTACCAATTTGTATATTCCAAATTAATTATTCTAGCAGGAAATTGGCTCTCTTAGGAATTAACGTTTATCTGGCCCATACCTTCCTGCAGTGGTTCACTCAAATTTTAGACGTTTATTTTGCAGACTGATCCTTTTTGTTCTAAGCCATAAATTAAAGAACCGCCATGTCCAAATCGGCTTACAAATATACACGAATCCAGTTATATAATTACTTTTTTATTGATGGGTTGACTTCTCCATCACTTTATAGCTCAAGTCCCAAAGTTTGCATTATCCCAATAAATAGCCAATCAAATAAAAGTTATCATAATTAAAGAAGATTCAGTTCGCATGAGCACAACATCCTAAAACTGTATATAATATACAGTACAAAGAAAAAACAGTATCTAAAAAATACATACACTATTAGAAATATCCAATATAAAGACAATCCTACTGTGCATCCACCGCAGAACACACAAAATAGATGTCCTTTGAAGTTGCCCCAGCATTCTGCCCCAGAAGGCTGAGGTTTGTTCCGGAGAACAATGTTAGAAAAGAGTTATTTTATAAAATGTATTTGTGAATTAGAATTATAGTTTTTAACTGAGGTAAGAACATTTAGTAGATGAAGCAAACTAAAAATATTAAGTTATAGATGTACTCTCTAAACATAGGGTGTTTTTACAAGTAGATGTATCCACCACATTGTTCTTGTATCCATACAATCATCATTTCTTTTTTCCAAGCTACAGCCAATTTTTCAGACAAAATTTCCCCCACGGGAGTACAACACGACTGACGAACTGCTCTCGGCTTTTGACAAAATTGAGACATATAACTGAGAAAATGGTCCCCACTAGGAGAACGGGCCATTTGTTGGTAGATTATGAAGATATACGTGCCCTGATCCCTCCATCTATAATAAAGCCGTAGGGGGATGTCGAAGGGGTGGAGAGAGGGGGGGGGGGGCTCGCCTAATCGTGGGGGTGGCAATTCAATCAGCCCTAGTCCCTTCAATCAATCCTATACAACAATATATGTATTGCAGCCTTTACTTGATCGATCTGTTCCTGTAGTCTTGTTTTAGCGTGTTTTCTCCTACCTATAAGGAGGAAACAAGCTCATGACGCTTTCCGGGGACGATTCCATACCCACAGATTATATATATATATGTATATATATATATATATATATATATATATATATATATATATAAATATATATATATATATATATATAGGGGAAGGTGTTGTACCTCTGACCGTCTTGTACCGTCTGACCACCGAGGCTGTGGCGGCACGTAGCAACATTTTATAAAATTTGGTGTAATTAGTGTTTAGCTCCTTCCCTAGAAGGCTTGTGTAACCTACTAGAGGGCTTGTGTAACCTTCTATCATATCTTCCCCTATATGTATATATATATATATATATATATATATATATATATATATATATATATATATATGTGTGTGTGTGTAATTACTGTTTTATTAAAGGAAAATTTTTCTTGTTTATTGTGGCATAATTAGAATTTAATTATCTTGAACATTTTTTGTGAAATCCTTTCTTATTCAATAAAAAATATGTCTACCTTAAAAAACAGAAAGTCGGACATAACTCCCTTTCCCTTTGGAAAAGGGCCGTACTTCAAATAAACCTTTTTGTTGGAAAAATGTCAAGAATCACCTCGTAGCACTTGGCTACTTTGACCTATATTTCCCTATATATAAATATTTGTCTATTCGTTGTCTATTACGTACAAGTATGGACCGATTTGATGAAGTTTTCGTCAACCAGCGGAATTCACTGATTCAGATTCTGTACGAAGTCCTTAAGTGGTATGTGAGAGATTTAAGCTATGAATATGTTAAAACGACTATAGCTTTGAAGGAATTAATGGGTTCAGAAGCGTAACATATTCAGGGACTTAGCGCGACTGCACACAACGGCCACATGGCTACAAGGCCAACCTAAAACGTAAAAATAGGAACTTCCTTGAGGAAGTTTTTATCTATTTTCATGCATATAAAATAATATCTTTTTCTTCCTCTCAGGACTTGAATTTTCGTTAAAACCCTGTACTTTTAAAAACTCAAAAATATAATTAAATTTCCTATAGGATTCAAAGACATTCAATATTGAAAGTCTGGAGGTACCAACTCATACAAAATCTATGTTATCTTTACACTAGGCAAACACATAAAATGCACGCTTATGCTCCAGAATATTATTAATTTTTGGATCTGTATGTGAAATTCGTACTTTCTATTTCATTTTTTTTTTTTTTGCCTCATCTTTCTTCAGATTTTATTTTTTACAGTTGATAAGTTATTCTTCGGTTTTTAATGCTGTCCTACTCATAACTTTATTAAATAAATTAGTTACTCACTGAGTCTATTTCATTATGCTCCACTTACGCGGTTTGACGTTCCTTCGTTTTCGAATCCGCAAGTCCTCCTCCAGGTCGTCAAGCCTTATCATCTTTCATAATTTTAGGTAGCCTACAGGGTTCCATTAAATAAATATCATTATGAAAGAGAAAATGAATTGGATGATATTCCGACCATCAATTGCAAATTCTTGACCTTCTAACTGTTTTAGCTAATTCAAAATGTTTTATGTCCCTTAATGGGCTCATCCAATAAATGGACAGATCCATAAATACTATCTATCCTTCGGTGTATATGAGAAGGTCATAATCCCCCCTTTATACAGAGGACAAATTGTACCAAATTACCAAGAGATAAAGCCAGAAGGGGGGCGGCTGCACAAATTAGCCGAAGGGGCAGGGGAGAGGTGGAACCGCTCCAATATCAATCTGTAGTAACTCGACGGCGGGGGTGGAACCCCTACTGTAATTCCACTCGGAGGGCTGAGTTAAAGTGCCATCAGAACAAGGCAATCATTGCCCCTCGGAGATACTACAGACCTTGATCGAAACCAATCCACTCCCTCAAGGGGATTAACTCCGCGATCCTCTGGTCACCTCTATCTCCCATTAGCTTTACCCGGCTGACCCCGTCAGGAGATGGCTATATATATGTATATATATATGTATTCCATACGTCTGATTGGTAGGATCTGAGGGATTTGTCTATATGTTAATAGTTATTCGTGTTCGGATTTACCCTGAGGAGTTCGGTAGAAATACCGGAATTCGGGGTTTCATGGGGCTGAGCTAAGATCTTATATATGCATCTACCAAAATGCCAAAAATTATCTATCTCAGAAGAGTAATATCGTCGATACAAATTCAAAGTATCGAATGTGAGAAAATGCATTTTTCATTTTCAATCTTTACTGATTGTTGTTGGACTGATGGACGGAAAACTCTCGAATCTTAATTCACTCAGTGATAGTGGAAAGTAACCTCTGTCTAAAGGTCGAATCTGCCGATTATTTGTGTGTACAAAAGCAAAGTAATGATTAAAAGTTTTTTCACTCTGGAAAGTGGTGATTTTCACATTCGATACTTTGCATTTGTATCGACGATATGATGGGAGAGATAGTCGGAGTTCGGCTATAATAGTCGAATAAGAAAATATTTTTTTATATACAAAAAAAGATAGTTTGAAGTTTAACATAAATATGCTTTAGCGATGACTAAACTGAAAAAAAAACGTTACAAAAAAGAGTCCGCTGGCGTTCGCGCATGCGCGGTGGCCTTGTACGAAAAAGAAGATTGTACAGTACTTTACATAGGTTTGTCGGGTTGACCTAAAGCATATTTATGTTCCTGAATTTGAGCGGAAGGCTCTAAACGAAGTTATTATTACTCAAATGTTACTTAGTTGAAATGAAAATATGTGTTTAAGTGTGTTTTTATATGTATATATGAATATAATACTAATTTATGGCTACTAACATTATAAACGGCCAACTCCTAGCAGTAGGTAAATATTGTATGCGATAATAAAAATTAATGAGCGAAAGCAATAAACATGCCGACTAAGTATTTTTAGTAAATTCCGTCGAAAGTAACCATGAAGAATCCTAGACCTTTTTTAGGCGGTAAATCAATTCAGAACTAGCTAAAGGACAATTCCCGCGCATTTGATAAGGGTGGGAATTATTTTATGACCCGGATGCAACAGCTAAGGTTATATTTCTCTACCGTTCTCTAAAGGTTTTTTTTAACCGTTCGCTCAGCTGAAAACATCAAGAAGCGGGCAGTTTACGTCAGCCCTTCCTTCTGATGAAGTACAACATATAAATTTAACTAGTCTTACTACCTCTGAGTGTAGCTGGATTATGTTTCTAATACACCTGCCTACCGCAGCCTGTGACTTTATATTCGAAGAGAATCCACGGGGTGTGAAGGACAGTTTGTTGTAGTTATTTTGACTACGGGTGTCTCACACCACCTGCCGGTCGGGGAATGAATAATAGTCAAGAAGAAACACATGGCTTGGGCAACAGGTAAAACAGACAGATAAAGGATAGGATGAGAAATATTACGCGAAATCGGTCGTAGAGACGAGACACTTAAGTCTAGTAAATAAATCACAGCTGTCAGCTGTTCTATGCCTTTGATATTTAAATAACTTTATATTGTGGTGTTTTCTGTATAAATATTTATCTAATCAAAAATTAAAACTAAAAAGACATGAGGAAAAAACCTGTGCTCTTTCTTTGTATATATATATATATATATATATATATATATATATATATATATATATATATATAGAAGAAAAACCAATCCTACAAGACTAAGTTCCTCTCCCTAACTTTCACAAACAGCGTTTTTCAAATGATACACTCTATTATGTTTTTCGACTTCGTCTCTAACAAACGTAAGATGACTTAACCTCTTTCAAAATAATCTCTATATTCATAAATACTACTAAATAAATCCTTATGAACACTTTGAAAATTGACATAAAGTTCAACAAAAAATTGTGATACATTAGTATATATTTTCTTTCAATTTTGTTATTATTTTTACTATTATTATTCAGTATTTATATGAATCGTGTAAGGAATCATTCTTGTATGTACTTAATCAAAATACGTTTAAAATCCAAAAAGGGTTGAATATTTAGTCAAAATAAACTCACACATTTGAGGAATACTCCAATGTGAAAAACGAGAAAAATATTCAAATGTAACCACAGCATCCACATGATGATATTTTACAGAAAAGAGGACAATCGTGTGTTTTGTAAATAATTTAAATTCAATCATTGTAGGAACCAATTTACTAAAATATTCAAATTATTATTAAAAAATAATATATATTTTGTACGCTTCAGGTTATTCATTTTTTAATAATAAATTAACCAATCCCAGTCAAAAGTATAAGATTAAAATACATTTTATTTTCCTTTTTTTTTCTTTTTTTCTTTCTTTTTTTTTCACGTTGAGGATTATGCCTACTTGACGGATGAATGTCCAGCCTATTAGCAAGCCTTTCAAAAGCCCTCCATCTTAGGATCGTATGCAGAATCACGTAATCATACTTTCTCTAGTCGGATGCTAAAAGCCTTGCATGTGTTTAACCATTCAACTCCAAAAATGGTATCGAAACCCAATGAATATTTCAACAAAAGTTCCGTAATATATTGGATTGTTTGAAAGATTTTACGACCTATTTAAAGTGAAAATGCTTGATGTGATTGTTCTAAACTATATTATTCTGCGAATTAGAAAATGTTCCAATCATTTATCTAAATATAGACATGTTAAATGAGAAGAGGTAGTTTAAACTTGACTCCTTATTGGCCAAATGACTTTTAAAAATAAAGTAGTGTAATTCAACTATTATTTTTCAAACACGACTGACCCCATCTTATAAATACTTTAATAGTTCATTTTTAAATTTTGGAGGGATTGCAATTACCGTTCATATAACCCAGTCTCGTTTCGACTTTAAACCTTTGTATGAAATATATAAGACAACTCCCGAATAAAGTGTGCCTTATTTCAGAGTGAAACCGCTCCGACGTTCTTCGACGAAGTTAATTAGAAAGATATGTTAACAATGATAAGGACTGTGTGATAAGTTGATAGGGAGAAAATCATTATCGCAACAGATTATACTAAAACATGATAAAAATGTCGTCTTGTGTCGGTGACAACCAACCGTGAAGGCGATGGTGACATATTCAAAATTCTTTCTTTTTTTTTTTTTTTTTTTTTTTTTTTTTTTTTTTTTTTTTTTTTTTGAGGCAGTAGCTCTAGGCCTAAAGTGACTACGGATGTCACTAGGAAAAGCTTAGATAGACCAATAAAAAAAGAAATACAATGAATGGATAGTAGATGTACTGATTAATTCAGATTTAAAACGTCGATTCTGTTTTTCTATGAAAAAAAAAAACACTGAATTATCACTTATTTGAAAAAATAATTTTCAACAATTATGTCAAACTAATAATTTTGGAAAAAAAATTATTTTGAAATCCCCAAGCCACTGTGTTTATGGCTTATCTTTCGTCCAACAATAAAAATTCCTCACTACAGGGAGGGAGTACAAGCGCTAAAAAAAGATCTTTAATTCTCCCTATTATTATTTTGTCATACACTTTTAGGTTACCAACATTCTCATTACATCATTGTATTTTTTTATTATTATTATTTTTATTTTTTTATCAATATTCTCTGTTAATTGATGTCCTTTTTCAGCGAACCAATCTCCGAAAAATGGTTCTCGAGAGAACAGTTCTGCTTCGGTGGTCCGTTAACTACACTAGCACCACTAAATCGGATTAAAAAAATCCCTAAACAATAATAGTGATAACAATTGATCTATTCTTTATTAATTTATTTTTCCACATTTCAGTAACCCTGAAATGTGGCACCGTTTTCTACATGCTTCACTATTGATGTGCCACGTTTACAACGTTTTCCATCATAGAATGTAGAATTCGAATAACTTATATCCTATTAAAATTGCTCACACAATTTAAAGAATTACAGAAAGTGTCTAATTATCAATACTTTTTTGACCACAAGGCTAATGTTGACAACTACCATCTCAAAACCGCTATTTAACATCATCATATTGTTCGATTGAAATAAACACAATACAGCTATTGATATATCCTCTTGGTAAGGCGTGCTTTCTCTCCTACGTGATCTATCTTCACGTAGAACCACCTTGGAAATAAAGAGCTGGAGGTGAGATGCTCCGAGATTCTAGAGTGCGGTACCCTTTCATCTACGAGCGGTTCTTGACAGTGATTATCAGACACGGCCAACCCCGTCTAACATTAACTCAACATTCTTCTAAACCACACCAGCAAAACGTTTATCTCACTATACAACACACTAAGTTTGAGGAAATCTAAGGAGAAAATTTCATAATGGTTCTTTCATGTGGTTCTAAGATATTTCTGATTTAATTTGAAATGCAATGTGATGTGTGTGTGATGTATGTCTAAATTTAAATATACAATTTTTGGGCTTTATTGTTTTGATTTATCTAAGCGGAGTTTCGTGTGCAAGCCATCGCTAGTCAATTCCCCGTAGATCTCAGTTAATATAATCTTAATGTAAATAAAATACAAACAAAAAAAATAATTTCGGTTACGAAGGTACTGCAAAATTTGAGCTCTCTCTCTCTCTCTTACTATATATATATATATATATATATATATATATATATATATATATATATATATATATATATATGTGTGTGTGTGTGTGTGTGTGTGTGTGACGTTCTAATCCATTCGAGACAAATAGAGAACGATTTTTTTTTAGTTTTTTTTATTAGTGTCCTCAAAAGTAAGCTATGAAAACAAAGCTCCCGCTTAATAAAAGTTAGATAAATAAATTAAATGAATTATGTAAATGAAATAATACAGCAAAAGTTATAAGCTATTTTATATGTGGCAAGTCATTTTTTTTTTTTTTTAATTACATCGACATAATATTCGAGACCTAAGAAGTTCTTATCAAAGTCTATGATAATTAATTATTTTATAGCGAATAATAAACCTTATTTGGTGAAAATTTTCTATATATGTATATATATATATATATATATATATATATATATATATATATATATATATATATAAAATCAGTCCCGTAACGGGCCACGAGGGCCCAGAGGGGCAGATACTATAGAGGTATCTGATTCATAACCATACGGCACACAAGAGAGATAGTGTGGTCAGTACTATGCTCCGGCCGCCTGATTTTCCCCTTGGCTGCTTTGACTTCTGTAGTCATTAGCACCCAAGGTACCCTTTATTAAATTAATTAAAGGCTGGGTTGGCCTAGGGCCGGTCAGGGAGGCCGAATTCAACCCATGAGCGAAGAATATATATATATATATATATATATATATATATATATATATATATATATATATATGCTATATGCTATGTTGAGCATTTAATCGAGAAAATGAAAAGGAGTAAAGAGCGAATTATTCATTTACTCGCTTGATGAATAATAATTATATTACAGATATGTTCTCTTCTTGAAACGGGACAGTTCTCAATCTTCTCAATAGCCCTGAAGATGGCTTGTATAGCAAGCCGAAACGTTGGCGGCAATAAATATACATTTTAGCAAATAAAATGTGTTTTATTGAATAAGAACACTGACCGAAACCCCGACGATCAACGCTTCCTACTTCCGAACGGTCGACCATATCTTCTCAATAATTATATTACTCATTACTCTCCTGGTCATGAGTGATGAGTGATCACTCTTTAATTTTTTAGCCATAAATAATTCATTCATCACTCATTTAATCGTGAACCACGAGTTTTTTATAAAAGTGAGTTGATTTTTAATTAATTATGTTAGGCAAAAAAAACAACATAAAAATGTATTAATTAAAAAATCCTACTAAGTAGCTTTTGTGAATAAGAAAAAATAATGAATTATGAAATTTAATTGCTATTTATTAAGACAAAAAAATTAAAGAAAAATACACTACATAGAGGCGAAGACATTATTAGTAAATTGACTCAACGTTTACACTTATTAGAAAAGTTCAAATGTTGTAGATAACAGTTTTAAATGTAAACAAAAAACCAAGGAATTATTATTTACTCTTGACAAATGAATTATGAATAATGATTAATGATTAAGCGTAATCACTCATTATTGAAAGTGATGAGTAATGATTAATTTGATGTATGATTAATGAGTGATGAGTAACACTACACCCTAGGAAGCTAATTCTCGCTTTGAACTGAGTCTATATAGCCACTTAAATCTAAATCCAGACATATACTCCTGCAGTCAATGTCTTAAGTATACTAAAAAAACATTTCATATAAAGAACGAAGTTGAACCGAGCGACAAAGAGTCGTGAGTGACTGCGTGAAGATTTCTAAAATGCGACACTATGAGGTTCACAATTCACATTAAAGCAGTTCCTTATCTAGATTTCGTTCCTAAATTTGTACGGCCATTTCGAGGGGGAGGGGAAGTGAGCTCTGGTGAAATTATGCCGCGTGTTCTGAGTTATACCTTCTGCTCTCCGGGCACGCGGCTCTTTATTTCGTGTCTTTCTCAAAAGCACGTCTACGGCATTCGTTCTACTTGTGAGTCATCTATTTTCACCAACAGTTTACGTTTATTTGTTATTTTAAAAAATGTAATTATTGAATAAATTATTAAAATTAAATATTTTTTCCTACCATGAAGCCCTTTCGATACATTTGACGATTGTGACCAGATACAAATGACGGCTCAGAATCGTCGTGTATATTTTTTTCCTCAGTTACGAAAAATGTTTCTATATTACAACCATTAACGTGTAAATTTTTTTTATTGAAGTTGATTGACGAATTTAATTTCTGATTCAAGGACAAAATATATAAATGTACCAATTCAAAGAAATTAGTGATGCATTTAGCAAATTTTAGCAAGACGCCTATGTGATTCCTTGATATATTTTGTAAGATTTCCCTATCATGATTGAAGTAAATACTAATTGGACGTAGAATTTCAATAATTGATTCATAATCAACACTTGCCGGCTAGTACAACGTTGTCTCACGTTATCAAGGCGTCTTTAGACCAAGGGAGCCAGCCTACATAACCCTTTGTATCTCACGGTACGCTACATTTCTAACTCATTTAGAACCAAAAGGGTTAATAAATAATTTATTTTTTAAATTGAGGTTGTTCTACGGTAGACTGAGGTCGTTATCTCTAAAGAAGAAACCTATTTAGCTAGGCGCTATTTCTTTTAATGATTTTACTTGTGGGCACTGATTCCATAGAAAACAAAGAATCGATGCCTCAATATAAAACATTTCTAAAACAGAGTAAGTATTGCTTCCTGTAAAATTGCCTTACTTGTAACTCTTATTATAAAATATTTATCTTCTTATTTTAATTTATTATTGTTTCATATAGTTTTGGATTACAAAATACAGAAATTTTATTAAAAAAAAAAAAAAAAAATGATGTTATTTCATTGAAAGGGACATTCCGAGAGGAGTTGAAATTACGGATGTCGTCCTAAATTTTACGATGGATGTCAATCCCTTCAGGATATTTCTTCTTTCGTAGTCAGCAGGAGGCGAAAAAAAAAGATACAGAATAAAATACTGCCCGGGTGCGATGTCACTCATAAAACTTCGGGTTCGGGGAAAAAAATACATGTGCCACTCATTTTTTCTGTGTACCGATGAAATTTACCTTTTCATTTTTTGATAAAAACCTTATTTTTAAAAAGATATATATATATATATATATATATATATGCACGTGTGTATAAATATACGTGTGGACATAAGAATGAGTAGTTTATTTTGCTAGTACATTTAGATAAGAACACGGATACACATGTCCTCGTCAAAACATTTTATAAATTCAGTTATATCTCTGGATTAATCACACTATAGACATACTCATGCTATGTTGTATTTGACTAAATACATTTTAATATAAATCTCTGTCATATGATGATTTTTATTTCCACCTTATTTCATTTCATTTTTTCTATTTTTTTTTAAAATTATTTTTGTTTTACTTAAAATTATTTTTTTAAGTCACGCTGCTTTTCTTTGTTTGCGATTCTTTTATTATGTAATCTTTACGTTCTTTACTTCAGATATGCCGTTAGATTTGTTCGCAGCGTCTTTTCAACAATTGTTAATTACCTACATGTTTTTATTAGTCTCGTTCATAGAGACCTTGTAATTAGGCGATTCAATTTTGTATGGAAGCCGAAATAAATAAATAAAAAACTATTTAAGATCGAAAAAACAAATAACCCAAAACTAGAATATTTTGAATTATCATTAATTAACTAGCATAAACTTTTCATCTTCCAATATTATATTCTCTAATAGATATAAAAATAAATGATGAATTTATTTAAAATTAAATATTCATGTTATCTAGATGACATACATTTTACGCCAAGGGTCTTGTTTCGGTTTAGAATATTTAGGCAAAATTTTGTTTAAATAAAAAAAGAGCATATAACTATAGTAAGAAAACTAAATATGTCAAAACGTAATATTTTTTGAAGTAATATTATGTAAATATTCGTGTAGATTACAACATAGAGGCTGTTGTAATCAACTCTGTTGTTACCAGTTGTCTGTCAGTCAGCTTCTGAAGTAGTAATTTGTGCTAATTTACATTTTGTGTTGACGTTGATTGTCGACGGAGCTCTTTTGACGCTCAACATTTTCAGATCCCTTAACAACCTTCTTATTATAATGTATTTATGCAATGGTTTAACATTATTACTCTACTTAATGCAGAAATAATTTCGCATGATATTCGTTTTAATAATAATGACAATAATATTGCTGATGGCGTAATCGTAATTTTTGAATGAGAAAATCTTTTATATTTATTTAAGAAAGTAAGGTTTAAAGTTGAACAATAATATTTTATTTAAGGCCTACATTTATTATGAGTTTTATAGATGTCTTGTTTTGATAAGAACTACAGAACAACCAAGCTCCTTAAATATTAAGATGTGCCTTCTGTGCTCTTTAAACTTTAAGATTTGTAATTATTGAAAACAGCAAATAAATACGAATATCAATAAAAATTAACAAATAAAGAACGAATAAATAATTAGATGGTTCTTTAATAAAGAAAAATAAGGGGAGGGAATGGATGATCACAGAACTTGTATATTAACACAACGATTTTGAACTTATTTTAATAATTTAAAAAAGAATTATAGAATTAATGCAGTTACGGCTGTGATTTATTAAAAATTATTAGGAATTCTTTATTTCTAATAATGATTCTTGTCAAAATTCACAATTCTGTTTTATGTCATATATTATAATCATGATATGTTAAGTATCACCAATAAAAATATGTACACAATTATTCTTTTTACTTAATTTTTTACTGTGTCATTACTATGTCGCACTACTATTTCTGGTGACACAAACTCAAAAATGGGTGTTTTTTAGTTATGACTATGAATGACGTGGTAAATATCTCATTGTAAACCAGACAAGAGTACTTGCTTACCCTTCCTGTCTTAATGCTATGCCCCCTACATAGGCAAAAGTGATACATTTTCAGTTGGTTTTATTTTTTAGTTGTGCCACTTTAGAAATACTAGTGCGATATGACTATCTAGTGGATATCTGACTTTTTAAACACCATTAATTTAAACAGAGTTCAATCAATCCGCTTATCGCTAAAAGTAGTCAACCCAACCCAGGATGAATTAGAAGTGGTGCATCTGTCCACTGAATCACTTCTAGGTACAACGTGGGGTAGTCGTTTTTAAATCCCATTATTGGTTGTCATTTTTTACTTATTTCTCGATGCCAAATAGAGCCAATTGTCATCCATATCTACAAATAATGAGAAATTGGCATCTTTTTCACTGGTCCATGCCATCTTGGTCCAGCTGATGTAAATAAAACGTTTGTGGGTGTGAGTGTGTAAAAAAATATTTTTGTAAACATATATGCAGCAAAATAAATTTTACATTATTCTTATTTATTTATTTTTTAAGGCACTTCAACCAATAGGGTCATTGGTGCCTGTATATACTTAAATATGCCAAAGAATGTACTGTTAGAATAAAAAAAAAATTAATCAAATCAATATATATATTTATTAAGTAATTTTAAATAGAGAATATAACGTAAGGATTAAAACTGGTTACAAAATATTAAAAATGTAATTTTAAACGCACACACTCTGAATAACACCCACCCACCCACACACACACACACACACACACATACTCACAGACGGACACACCCATTCAGAACTATTTTCTAGTTCTACGTTCTCTTTTAATAAAAACATTATTCTTAGACCAACATTTATTGCAAAAGCATTAATGTTGACTTATTGTCACGATATTAACCATGTAACAAACTCCTATTGTTTTTTTCTGTATTTTAAAATTTTTATTTAAAGAATATATAAATATTGAATATAATTTGTTTTAATATTTATTTTTTTTGGATTTGGATTTTAGGGCAAGGCTATTAACATTTGATGATTAAATGGATCATGGCTAATTATTAACAAAAACAAGATTGATGGTTGAGTGGATCTGGAATTTTTTTGTAATAGAATGGACAGTAAAGACTTAATAATAGTTATTCAAATAAGTAAATGAGATTTTTTTTCAGGTAATATTGGTAGCCGAAGGACGAAATTCTAGTGGTAATGTATTCCTTTTAATAATTGAGAGTATTATTTTTTTTTATTAATAGAGGGTATTAGACATTCAAAGCTTAATAACGTTCTAAAAGTGTAAATTAAAAATCATCTTGTCAACTAGATCCGTCTGCTAAATTGGGAAGTACGAAGAGATGGACTGAGACCAATAAAGCAGTTGAAAGGCAATTATTAAACGAACTTCGTGTTGACACTGATTGCTTAAAGTGGGAGGTTGCCAAATCTTTGGTTATCTTAAATATAGCCCTCCCGGTCGATCGTATAAAAATATAAACAAGAAATAAAGTATATTTTCACACGGGGTATTATATGCGGGCATGAGTGCACCTAATTGGCAGATATAAATCGATTAGACACGGCATTAGGTAGAAAGGGGAGAAAAGCATGCGCTGCCTTGTTGGAACCTCCCCGAGCTGGCAACATCCTCACCAAAGAGGTAGAATCTAGGTGCCGCAGATGCTGCAGAGTTAATCATGCCAAGAACCTCCTTGGGACTCGTCCTAATTGACACACAACTCTGACTCTGAAACACTTGTCCCTGTCCGCCTCATTACAGCTCAACTTGGGTGTCCCGCATGATTTACCGCTTAGACCCTACCTTATCCTAACTCGATGTCCTCCTTACTATGTCTGTCCGTCCGTCTGTACTCGGGAGAGTTTTTATTTCTTTTTAATTGATCATTAAAGGTGTGACGTATGGGCTCCTAGGAGCTATTTCTGTGAGCTTCCTGCCTCTGACACCTTCCCCTGACACTGTGTTTACTCTGACACATCTTGACACTTACATACCTCTACAACGGATTTATGTCACAACACATTCCGGGTTAAGTCACAAGGAACCAACAATGTATTACAGATGTCACCTTGAAGGCATTAACCTCCACTCATTTTCTCCTCAATTTATTGTAGGTAAATTATAAACCTAGCAACTCAATCTAACTTGTATTTAAACTTCCCAGTAAAATTATTATTATTATGACTACCAAATATATTTTGAGATTACCTACTCTACGCATTACATGACAATACAAGTGTCTGATTTCAGATAAATATGAAGGTCTATCATTTATCTTAATAAGCTTTTATTAGATGATATAACTTACCATGCTTTAATTTGAAGCCCGAAAGAGATTATTTGATTGGCAACGCACCCGACTATAAAAAGTACATCTTGGTTTTAATTCCCAGTCTGGCGACTTAATTATAAAAATTAACGTTAAAATATAAATAAAACAAATAAAAATAAGTTATGAAAATGAAATTAGCCATTTCAAAGTTTTTGTATGGATGAAAAAAGAACTAATTTTCCATGGATGTTTTCTTTCATGCAGAACGTTTTCTGAGATTTGGACCTATTTTCAATGCAAAGGTCAGCCTTTTCAGTCGAGCCTTACTCCTACGCTCCATTAAATTCTTAATTGGCCCTTTTAAATTTCTTATTTTTAATATAATTTGTTGAAATAATTCTATCAATTTAAGATAATGATAGAATCATCAATTCTATCTCTAGCCCATCAAAAGTATCTTGGATATTTCTGGTTGACTGTGTGCATTGTATATTTAATTTAATTGATTAGGTATTTAGCAATAGCATTTTTGAATATTTTTTGTTTGATTTTTTTTTTGAAAATATTTAGAACGTGGTTAATTGGAGTATTTCTATTTCGTTTAAATAATATCTTGATTGACTTCTTAATTGAGAAATTTTACCTGTTCATTAAGTTATTAGTCCAAGGTTAACAACCACTTACAATCGAATCAAACAGGTTTAAGGGCTCATAGTGTTTTGTTTTAATTCATTCAGAATGATTTGAAGGCTTATCATTCGACATTTGCACAATTCTTCATTCTTAGTGAAAGGAAGAGAGGAAACAATTGCTAACTTACTCTATACTTCATTACGCCCATGGAAAAATCAATTCCCTAGCAAGTATCTGAATGATTTATTGTTAAT
This sequence comes from Gonocerus acuteangulatus, assembly GCA_946811695.1. Classification (NCBI taxonomy): domain Eukaryota; kingdom Metazoa; phylum Arthropoda; class Insecta; order Hemiptera; family Coreidae; genus Gonocerus; species Gonocerus acuteangulatus. The sequence goes on from OX328126.1 coordinate 48,635,587, forward strand.
AATTTGTAGTGGAATGTTGAACAGGTTATAAGCTGTCATTACGTCATGTCTCGCATGTGAGTTATTGTACGTTCGTACTTGAGAGCTTGTATTTAAACGCGTTCATATACTTGCTAGAAATTAAATTAAAAACAAAATAATATTTCGAATAAATTTGTTTTTTGAAAAAAAAGGCCGTTTCCATAAATTTCGCTTGTCGACTTTATTTAGGAGCGCCTGCTTCAGGAAGCCCGATGGCCGTGAGTGCTAGGGCGTGAGCACATCAGCGCTATCCTGACTAGAAAATATGGTAACCTGTAAAAACGGTCCAAAAATGGTTGCCATGTGTAAGTGGACGTTAAAATTTAAATTAATTATTTAGGCTTTATTTTTTTTTAATTATTATGACATTCCGAAGGATTTCAGAGAAATTTCTTCCAATCAGTATCGGTTCCATTTTCATAGAACCGTAAATAACTACCACTTAAATAAGTGTATAGGTGTATATATATATATATATATATATATATATATATATATATATATATATATATATATGCTTATTTGTGTATATATATAAAATCCTAAAAAATAATATATATATATATATATATATATATATATATATATATATATTCATATAATTTATTTGAGGGCTCCGCAATGCAGGTGATTTCCTCAATGAAATGTATATATATATATATATATATATATATATATATATATATATATATGAAATAATAAAAATCGGTTCATTATGATGAGGGACTAGGTACGTATCTTTGCCACGAAGTTCGGTGTGTCGCATACACAACTATTATGAAAGAGATATTGGGGTACAGGTTTTATAATTTGCATTCCAGCAATCAATTTTTGTGTCTTTATGAGACTATCCCAGATTGAGGTATTGTACCACACGCTTGACCCCTAAGAGTATGTTAAGACTTTCTTTTAACCGTAGCTAAAAGGCGTCCAATGAAAATAAGCCCTCTTCTGGAATGAATGACTAAGAACAAAAAAACCAGGGCAATTTTCGCTGACCCAAACACATTAAGGGACAGAGTGTGCCCTTTAGGAGTCAGAAAATAGCGCATTAGCCACGGCTGTCCATTTGAGACCGTCTGCCCATTGTCTAAGTGCGCTGAGGCTCACACAGGTGTAAACAATATGTTTTGGGGTTGCATTGTGTTGTCACAGCTTGGGGTGGAGACCTCCCAGGGGAGCCGGGTCCCAGGGGGTTGGTTGGCTATTCCCAGAAACACCTTCTTGCCTTGACTTTTTCTACAATATTTGAATACCTTATTCTTCTTCTTTTTTTTGTATACCCCTTTTTTGGGTATTTTTTATGATATTATTCATTTAGTGCTTGTTACATCTAGCATACTAGCGAGCATGTGATAGATGCAGTATCTATTAATAATCCAGGGGGCATCTGTAGTTGGCTATTGAGAGGGGCTAGCTAATGTTTGCGGGAATTTCTTTGGAAGACCTAAAAATAACAATAATTCAGGTAAGCATAAATCAAAAATTTTCAGAAACATTTTTTTAAAAATTCAAATAAAAATCCCCGAAAAAATCAAGTGTTTTGTACCTATTTAGCTCATAAATCTTAAAATATTCATGTTAGGGACCTTACCAAGGAGCCAAAAAGATTATATAATTTTTTATTATTCAGAAATGATAAAACTGATTCGCGGCTAAGCTAAATAGCAATAATTATGAAAAATAATGTAACAAATAGAAATTGTTTATCTAATATTTTTTGGGTCTTAAAATGGATTTAGGTCCTTTCAACTCTAAGAAGAAAATGTCTGATTATATAATAAAATAATAATAATTTAATTTTGACCGTTTTACGCAATTTTATTTTGTATGGCTTTAGAATCATATCATGGAATGTTTGTTGTTTTAGCCCTAATAATCATATCATGGAATGTTTGTTGTTTTAGCCCTAATAATCATATCATGGAATGTTTGTTGTTTTAGCCCTAATAATTATTTTATAAATTATCCGTATTTTATATTACTTCTTCAATTGTCTAGAAGAAGTGGAAACAAGAAAATTAAATTTAATTTAATGCATGTTATATTAATGTTTTGGAAGCATTCTGTTCGAAGGAAGCAATTGAAAACATGGCCTTTTCATATAGTGCTTTGAACATTTCTTTCTTTAAGATAAAAGTAATTTTTCCATGGCGAAAAAAACAAAAAAAACAGAAACATTTTAATAACCTTAATTACAGTTTCATATCGGCGAACGGAAAAATGATTGGTCTCTTATCGGAATAATTGAAGCCAATCAAAAAATTGATTTTGCCCCATACACGTTAGCCTATACTGATAAGGGTATAAGACCTATAGATAAGGAGCCTGGATCTGGAGTGACTAAAGGACGGAATGGCCAGAACTCGCGAGAACACAGCTGTTAAAGTAGCGGTCTGGTCACGCGAGAGATGAAGACTTCAAGATTAACATCGAACATTACCCACAGAGATTTCGGCTACAGATAGGCTGCTAGTTAACAAATAAAACTCCTTAAATCTCTATCGATCCCTGGCTTATTAAATATTTATTTAGTCGATTACGACCGAAAACCATGTTTTTTTGTGCCCTGAGAAAGGGCTGAGGTGTAAAAATCATGTTTTTAAGCCGAAAACCACTGCTTTGATACTTATCACAGGCTGGATTTAATTTTAAAACTTCATAAAATGTTTGATTTAATATCTGAATACTGCATTTATTTTTAAATATTACAACGAATCAGTAACAAATTATTTGGTATTTTAAATATTTATAATAACAAGTTCATTGAAATTATACTTCTAATTTATACAAATCACGGAATATTTTGTGACTAGTTTGTTGCTAAATTAGTTTTCTCTGTGACAACCCAATTAATTTCATCATCGTGATTGAATTAATTAAATCGACTAGTCAGCCGCTAGGTCCCAACCATTGTCCCCACATTTTTCGTTTTTAGAACACTTTGTAAAGCGATACGGTCTTTCGTTGGCGTTAGGAACGATGAACAGGTTGTTGAAGGAAAACATCAAAAACAGGAATTATGTATATAAATATTTACACATACATATATTTATTTTTTATAAATGTGTGTCAGAAAAGTAATTCATATACACATATTTAATGCATTTTACATTTCTATTACTCTACTGAGAGATTTTAATAATTATAACCATTGCCACTTCATGTTAACTCATACTCGTTTTCAAAAATTCCCCTAATAACCCTATAGCAACTATCTTTGACTTTTAAAGCACGAAATACATGAAGCAAGGAATACATCCGGCTTAATAATTATTATTTCTGTACCTGAAATTTCCGCAGGAACTGCTTAAAGAGAGTTCATAACACTGCAAGGCTCATAACAATAAATATTAAATGTTTTCTACTTTTTTATTTTTTTTTATAAATAATTAACAAATATACTTTGCTTTATCGATGTAATGTTACAATAAGAGAACAACTATCCCGAAAAAGCGGAGCCCTTGGATCTTAAAAGACAAGTAATTCTTAATTCATAAAAATGTTGTTTATTTATTTGTTTAAAAGGGCCCACTTCATGAGTGGTTCATGATCAGTGAATTGTACAATTTACAACTGTCCAATCCAAAATAAAAACAGGTGGAATGCTTTGAACATTTGACAAGTTATAAAAAAGATTATGTGTTGTTTTTATGTGTAATCGTGTTAGATTATATTTATTAGATATTGTAAGTTAGTGTTTATATGTGGGTTGTGTTCAAGATTCCCCGTTTTCTGCAGTCCATTAATTTGTAATTTAGTGATAATATCCTATTCTACAGCATTCACAATAATATATCTTATAAGAGTTGGTTAGTTTTGAAAGCCCACTTCAAAGTGTATATATAAGGGAAAATAATTCCTAATTAAAAAAATTAATTTCGTTTAGAGCCTTCTGCTCAATTCAAGAACATGAATATGCTTTAGCAAAACCCGACAAACCTATGTAATGTACTGTGTAACATAGTCTTCTTTTTCCGTACATGGCCACCCCGCCTGCGGACACTTTTTTGTGACACTTTTTTGTAACTTTTTTTTCAGTTTAGTCATCGCTAAAGCATATTTATGCTAAAATAAAATCTTTCAAAATAATGAAAATACATTGACGCTTTGCATGCGTTCGGGCACTTATTAATTTTCGAAATGAACAAATATATTTTGAAAGCCAAATAGATGAACAGCAAAGAGATTCTTGCTCTTTAAAAGACTTGGTGGTGTCCGAAGGCATTCAAAGAACGCATCCCATAATTCTTTACCGCGTTCGGATCGCGCTGGTAACAACATCGCGGGAGCAGCAAGGCCGTGGCGTGAACCTATGTATTATTCATCAAGGAGAACACTCTGAGAGAAAGAGAGAGAGAGAGAGAGAGAGAGAGAGAGAGAGAGAGAGAGAGAGAGAGAGGGAGAGAGAGGAAGACAGAGAAGGATAATTTACCGGATTATGTAAATCCGGTGGTGGTGGGACCATTGAGGAACAGCTGCGAGGCCTCGGTGGGGCCGTGTGTCGAGTGTCGCACCATCAGCTTGTAAAAAGATGATGCACACCGCCTCTAAAAAGATGAGATACACACTGACGTACAAAACACACACAAACACAGACGCGGAAATATGAGATACACACACGCAGAGTCGAGGACCACACAGGTATAATCCTTCCAGTTGGGGACCAGTATTAAAACGTCAGACAAACCAGACCCCGGTGGTGTCCTCACAAACTAGGTGTTACTTTATGCCCTACCCAGACCTCTCTCCACGTCCTTTTCCAATTTATAGTCTACGACAAATGACTTCTCCTTCAGGAAACATAAATTTTATATTAAAAATCTTTTTCTACCGTTTATAATTTATTTATATTATTTTTAAAAGACATGGAAAAGGAAAAGAAAGAGATAGATAGTAAGAGATGGAATGAAAGAGAGCGAGAGAGAACGAAAAAAAAAACAACTATAGATGGCACTGTTCCATATTGAGCTGGTATAATGGTCAGATTCTCCGTCAGAAAGCCTATATTTTGGTAGCTTTATGAGAGCTCCTCAGGGGTCCAATGTTTTAACACCTCTTCCAACATCAAACTCACTTTTTACACCATCAAGTCTCCTTATAACAATTTGTTTCTTTACACTTTATATTTTTCTCGACTCCAATTCTTTCCTAAAGTCAACTAGTGGTTCTGGTTCCAGTGGATAACTAGATATGTACAATATTTTAGACCGATAAAACCCGACAGCAATCTAAAGAAATTCGACTGAGGTATATTCCATCTTTTCAGTATTGCTTGCCCCGAGGAAGAAAAAACCTTAGTGTACAATTAGAAAACATGGAAAGTTTAAACTGGCTTGGGTGACCACTATACCTTATTCAATAGTTTACATTTGATGCTATTACTGTGTGGTCAACATAGGGAGTAGTGCACTTATAATTAGAACATTTTGATATTTCAGTCAGACATTTGATTACAATAAATAATGCTTGTTAGATTTTTTTAGTTGGATTGAGAAAGAGTTATGTTTCAGCTAATATTATTCTTTTATTAATTAATATTTGTTTCTACAATATGCACAATTTTTTAAAATTATCTTTTTGAATTATTTATGTCCTCATTAAGTCCTTCCTATACAAATTGAAATTTACGATATGATTTGGTAATAAAAATTCTAACGATCTGTCAATTTTATTAGTCCTAAAATTCTTTTCATTATAAATAATAGCGTGATCCTACGGTCAACCTTCAGCTACAATGAAGCATTCTATATTATTCTATTTCATGATCATTTGTTTCAATATGTCGATTATCACAGGATGGGTGATGTATTTGAATTAAGAGAAATAAAAAATAAATGAATAAAAATACTAAATATTTTGGTCTAGATTCCCCTTTATAATAATTATTATTTAAATTGTAGTAAACAGATGCAAATCATAGTCATCTTCAAGTTCCATACAGAGAGGACCATACCCATCATGTTGGACTTACATATTCTTTCAGGTATTGATAGCCTGTTATCCGCTTGGGTATAAATTTATCAAGTTATTCTACAACTCGTTGGAGGCTAATCTTCCATGAAATAGCCAATCCTGAATTCCCACACTTCCAAAAGCCCATTCCGCTAACCGGTGGGGTGAGGTATGTTGACAGTCCGATTCGATATGCCCATCCCTACAGCTGAATCAGGTAGAGGAATCAGGGGTCTCATAACAACCATGAAAACCATAAACACTTTCACTACTCACAAAGGCAGAACACACTTGAGAGGAAATGTTTTTAACACAGAGGTGTAAACATCACTTAATAATGCGCAAAGCGTTTAAAATTAGAAATAAAAACCAGCATCACGCGGGAGGTCCATAAATTTCAAATTCCTAGGAAAGGGAACAATAAACAAACATACAGCATAGAAACTACAACAAATACAAAAAAAATGTTGTTCTTTGATAGTTAATTTAACTATCTGCATGTGATAATCGTGAAAGATACGAAACACCTAAAATAAATAAATATTTTTTGCAATTAATCTAACTAAATAATTGAGGAGAGGGAGCGAAAACTTTATTTTAATAAATAAAATAAAATAGGCTGCTTATCTTCCTTTCGGGAATAGAATTTATTTACAAGATGGAAAGAGGGAATAGACGATAAAGAGGATTTTCAAAAGGAACTGATACAATGTAATTGAAATTTTAGTTAAATGTTAGTTAGTGTAATTGAAAATAGAAAGGAAAAAAAGGAAAAGTGGGAATGTATGATACGCACTAAGTACATGAACTGTCAAATAGTCTGAAGATATTTCTAGTTTTCATACCTGTTGGTGAAGACCGTCGTCATTGGCATCGGTGCGAGTACTCTGGGCGAGCGCTTTCGACGTAAGTACGTCATTATCAAGCCACTGTTAAGTTAGTACTCAGTGGCTTACGTCGAAAGCGCTCATCCACTGTACTCGTACCGATGCGAGAGACGACACACACCACCAATAGGTATGACAACAGTATATATACTGGCAGACCTAACCCCTTAGATTATATTTCTAGTTCATCAAATATGAAGGCAGCATTCTTGTGAATTGTTCCTCCAGATCCAAAGCAGTCCCTTCACTATATATGTAATTTTCCTATGTTCATCTGAAAACCTCGCCTCAAACTAAGCTATTCATTTTGAATATTTATTTTTTTGCGTACATATTAAATAAATATTTACTTCTCATATTATTGCAGCTTTAGTGAATGCATGTGTATCCCCGGTTTAGATTCTTATCCTTGCAAACAAACTACATTTTTAAAGTGTGTATACGAAAAATTTGACTTTCACGGGGGGCGGGGGGCTTCAGGTAAATCTCGACTCATATGTGTTGAAAAGCGAGGTTTGCTGTAATGTAAAAAAAATTTCGTTTTAAAGGGGCTCTTAATAATTGCGGGCTATCACGGGACACTGATTTAGATACATTTAAATGTATCCTGTTTATCCGAATACATTTGTCAAGACTTCCTAAAAGAATTGTTTTGCATTGAAGTTGGCCCCTATTAAAATTTAATGCACAAAATGTTGTAATTCTTAACGCCTCTCATTTTTTCAAAACACATTTTCTATGCTTGAAATTAGAAATAAAAAAGGTAATCAGCTTAAAATAAGTAATAGAGACCAAAGAAGTATCATAAACTGTGTCTGGCTGAACTCCAAGATCAGTATCTATAAATACACCTCTTTCCTTTTCTGTATTTAGCCGTTATCTTACAATAGCCATTATTAATGACTAATAACGCTAACTATCTATCAAATCATCAAATCTGTCGTTCTTAATAATGATTTTGTTTTTTAAATATTCGGTAGCCAGGAATTTTCTTCTTCCTAACCGTGCCCCCAAACAAGAGAATAGTGATCCTACACCCAGGAAGTCAAGTGAGACTTTTAGGGCCCACTAACTAGAAGCTAACCCTCTGAAAGTAAAGTGAAGACTTTTAGGTGCACTAGCGTAAATAGAAAAAAAATCGGGGGAGCTGGCAGCACTAGGCATTTGGGGTGTAGGGAAAATTTAAATATTTTAGTGGTGACTTTTAAGATCCTCTAGACGCCTAGTAGACCAGGGTATATCTAGAAGACATTTTTCGGTGTTATAGGCTTTTTTTATATGAAATCAAGCCCCCCTCTCTCTTATATACGCCCATGCTTCGGTGTCATAGAAACCGTCCACTCGAAGTAGAATGTAGATTGCCAGTTGCCTACTTAACCAACCTCCAGAAAGTAAAGTCCCTCGGAAGTAGGTCCCTCGGAAACTAACCCTCTGGAAGCAGAGTGAATACTGTTTGGGTGCCATAGAAACCACCCCACGAAGTAGAATGTAGATTGATAGTTGCCTAGGCAAACCACGTCAGAAAGTAAAGTGAAGACTGTTAGGTGTCATAGAAATCGACCCTCTGGGTAGTAGAGTGAAGACTGTTATGCCTCATAGAAACCAATTCTTCGAAGTAGAGTGCAGTAGATTATGGGTTTCCTAAGTAGGCCCACAACAGAAAGTAGGGTGAAGATTTTGGGCTGCCTAAGTTAACCATCCTAGAAGTAGTAGATTAAAGAATGTGAGTTGCCTAAGTAATCATATTTTTGAATGTTCAGTGAAGAAGGTTAGTTTCCAGTGATGCTTCACTGGAAGTTTCCATCTTCCAACAAGTAGGAATTCCTCCACAGTAAGGAGAATGAAGATTATAAGAAGAAACATTATTAAATATCCCCCAGAATTACAGTGTGAAGCCGGATAACTTCACAAACACCATTGATTAGGAAGTAGATTGACCATTCTGCATTTCCTAATAGAGTGTAAGTAACCTAATGTAACCTAAGTTACACATGAGGCTAAAACCAATAATCCAGATAAATATTTTAACCTATTGATTTTGCTCCTCGACGACTGAGGTTGCGTATGACCGGTGTTCCTGAAATCCTCTGGGGTATACACATATAAACATATGCAGGGTTACCTATCGCTAATTGCTAGCTCTAATCTGAATGCAAATCCCATGGCATGTGTGTGAAAAGGATTCGTCTCGGTCATAGATCTCTTCCATCTCTCTCTCACTCTCTCTCTCTCTCTCTCTCTCTCTCTCTCTCTCTCTCTCACTCTCTCACTCTCTCACTCTCTCACTCTCTCTCTCTCTCTCTCTCTCTCTCTCTCTCTCTCTCTCTCGACTCTCTCATCTCATCTCTCTCTCTCTCTCTCTCTCTCTCTCTCTCTCTCTCTCCGCTCTCACTCTCCCCCCCCTCTCTCCCCCCCTCTCTCCCCCCCTCTTCTCTCTCTCTCTCTCTCCCCCACCCTCTCTCTCTCCCTATCTCTCCCACTCTCTCTCTCTCTCTCTCTCTCTCTCTCTCTCTCTCTCTCTCTCTCTCTCTCTCTCTCTCTCTCTCTCTCTTCTCTGTCTCTCTTCATCTAAATATAATTCATCTAAATATTATGAGATAGTAATCCTTTTATAACAATAATGACTTCAATTTCTCACTGCTTTACTTTATTTGATGCAGTAAACGTTTTTATGAGATATAAAGCCTTTTCACGACCAACTTTTATACATACAGAGACTTCTTCAGGTAGGGTGAAAGTCCTGACTAATAATATAAGTATGGCCGTTTCCAATCAGCTATTTAAAATTCAAGGTTTCTTGGGTGAACTAAGATTTTTAGAAAAAAATTATCCCATCAGCTTAATATTAAAATATTACCTGACAATAACTATTTTTGGTATATTATATTGAAAACTATATTATCTAAACATTTAATCTTTTGACATTGGTCGTGAGTAAAAATTGGACATATCAATCTCATCTAGGCTTACTTATTTAAACAGAAATCTAAGCCTAAATGCACAGTACACAGCAAAAATCTTTTTATTAAACACATTTCCAGACAACAGCAGAGACGGGGTCTCCCGTGGTCTAATGGCTAGCGCCTTGGATTCATAAGCGGGAGATGGTGGGTTCGATTCCCAACCTCCGGCAGGAATTTTATCATCCCACGGCTCGCTGATAAAATGCCTCGCTGTACCCTGGATGTCGGCGCTAATGACCTAGATGTAGATGCGCCGTAAAAAAAAAAAAAAAAAAAAAAAAAAAAAAAAAAAAAAAAAAAAAAAAAAAAAAAAAAAAAAAAACAGCTGAGCAATTCGAAATCAAATGGTGTACAGTCATGGTCCTCTCTGTGATATATTTAGAAAAGGCTATGAATTGAACTAGAATGCGTTAAGTTTTATTATAGCTACAGATGTGGTTATACAAGTATAAAGGATATAATTAAAATTAAAAAGAGGAAAGTAAGCAAATAAAAAAAAGGTTTGTGTCTAAGCATAAGACTACTTCTTTTTTAATTAAATTTAAGATACTTTGTTGGGCATTGTCTTAGTTTATTCTACCTTTCCAGTGTCCCGTAACAGGCCACGAGGGCCCTGAGGGGCAGATACTGTAGAGGTATCTGATTCATGACCATACGGCACACTAGGGAGATAGTATGGTCAGTACTATGCTCCGGCCGCCTAATTTTCCCCTTGCTGCTTCGACTGATCAAGTCATTAGCACCAAGGTACCCTTATTAAATTAATTAAAGGCTGGGTTGGCCTAGGGACGGTCAGGGAGGCCGAATTCAACCCATGAACGAAGATACTAGAAGAAAAAATCTTTAGTGCTTGCTCGGGATTTGAACTCAGGTCCTCCAGCATATGAGTCCAGTGGTCTACCACTGAGCTAACCTCGCCCCCATATTAAGGTCTATGAATTATAATTCATTGTTCGAAATATACAGTTGTAACTAAAATCGTATGCAGTATGTAAACTCTTCGCAATTGATAATTATTATTTAAATTTAAACGTCCATTAATATTAACTAAGAATTTTGGGACGGGTTCTCTATAGGTTACCACCCTTTTCTAGCCAGGATAGGGCTGATGCCTTTTCTTTTTTCTAAAGGGAAGCCAGCATCCCATAGTAGGAATCGAGCCCATGACATTTGGCACGGAATTTTAAGTGCTCACGCCTTATCACTCACTTATAAATTGCAAAGATTTAAGTAGCCATCAATGAGACAAGTGGTAAAAAAAAAAAAAAAAAAAAAAAAAAAAAAAAAAAAAAAAAAAAAAAAAAAATACATATCTTTTAATTATGTAAATATTTTCTCTTATTTATTCAATATATAAAATAAAATATTGATTTTTCTTTATTCTATTGATATATTTAACATGTTAACCTTCCCTATAAATAATTCATTACGCAGGTCAAGTCGATACTTCCTCCTCCTATAATAAGTTCTCATAAGGTATATTAGAGCCTTGCAATATGAGGGTGTTGTTAATTAATTTTTACTGAGAGCTATAAGAAGCTTTGATAATCCGAGAAGTGGAGAGAGGGGATAGAGATAAGAAGCTGATAGTGGTGGGGCTATTCTACGTCACTAGTGGTGGGCTTCGGCCATTTTCCCTAAGGTAGGGGGGGTATTGTTTACACCCCTCCTTCCCCCTCCCTTTCACCCCACCTTTCCTCGCCCTATCACACCCCTTGTCTAGTCTCTCCCTCCCTCTCGGCTCCTTACAGTTATCTAACCATTGCCACTGTCCTCATATTCTAGCTTGGGTACTCCACAGTACCGGCCCATCCCTCTTGTATATTGTACCAATCTTCTCAGTCCTCAATGGATCGAATTATTTCTTCGCTTCCATCATTCGGATGACGTGCTGATGAGTTTAGAAGAATGAGCCGGTATCTGTCAGTGCTCTAGCATTTAACAAGATACCTTGTTAAAATCCTCATTTTCGGATGGGTATTTCCAGCCTGTTATCTGAACATATCAGGAGGACCTTGGATGAGAATCGTTGAATCCCGAAATCCGGATGTTGGGAAATAGAAGTCAAAGTTCTAAAAGTGCTTCGGGAAAGCAAGGTCGACTGTTTACTCTATGCAATGCTGGGGTCTTTTTGCGAAGACCACATCCAGTTACTTTTGAAGTAGCAGTAGTATTTATAACAGTTACTCGTAATCGCTGATAAGCTTACTGATTAGCTTATAGGTTCTTTGCTGGTTATCTATTACTACTTGACTCGTTATCTACGGTTATAATTCATATTAGATAATGGCAAGCAATATTTATTAATAAAAAGTTATTTGATATGATCAAAATCATTCTCTCTACTACGAAAAAAGTTATTAAGCAATAAAGTTAACTGTTTTGCAGGTTATGAAGGATAACATAAACAACGATATTTGTAAACACACATATTTTATTCCTTTTTTCTCTCTCTCTCTTTGGATATTTTACATTTATTAAGCATTATGGGCATACGTGCTATGCGTTTCCGCTCGCTAGGCTGGCTCAAGAAGATATCAAAACTCTAGTCAATCCAATTCGCTAAAATTAATAGAATTCTATTAATTTCAGCGACTCTAGTATATCCAACTCGCTAAAATTAATAGGATTCTATTAATTTTTCCGCCCTTTTTCTTTGTCAGGAATATCGCGAACTAATTGTAAAATACTCATTTTTTCTCACTAACATAAGCAGAGCTTTTTCATAAACAAAAGCTAATTCACTGTTGAAAGTTATTTTACTCCCAGCAACAGAACCAATGCAATTGCTCATCGGAATCCTCCAATAGGAAGGCAAAGGAGTTATGCGCATGCGCTGAATCACTGATACAATCATTACTGCTACTTCAAAAGTAACTGAATGTGGTCTTCGCAAAAAGGCCCCAATGCTTATTCATAAACCCGATTGAAAAAGTATTGAAATTCAATGTTTTAAATACGAATGATTAATGGGTAACAAAATTCTAGGAGGGGTTTCAGACTCAGGATTCGCCCTTGCTTCTCGAGGAAAATCGGAAATTAAATTTTTCGTAGTCATGGTGTTATTCAGTTTAACTTGAAATCGAAAAAAAAGGCGAATCAGGGGGAAACCCGATTTTTCAGGTTCCCCCTTTCTCTTCCAAGGTCCTGAAATCTCCATTATCCATTCATGAAACAAAACACATTTTAATTAAAATATTAAATATTCGTCGAACAATTCTCAGATATGAAATTTAGGGCCCACGTCGTTTGTAGAACTCTAATTTAGAAGTAAGGAAAATTGTTTCACATTTAAATAACAAAATAATTTGATTTCATGGATCCCTGGAAGAGTATGAATTATATTATATACTTACTAAAATAAAAATACCCATCCCCGCTGACAAGCTAAGATGATATTAATAATATATTTAAAAAAAAAATACTAGATATCCCAGAGCTAAATGCCGCCGACGACATACATATATCGTCTCGTGAATCATAAAATCATTTAATAAATTTAAACCATCCTGTACTGACCTACTTCAGGAACTTTATGAACAAATTTGATGACCTTACGGACAGTTGCCTTAAAAACATATTTTTTCCAGGAATATTAAGTGATATAACAATTAACATATTAAGTGATATAATCCTTAACATATACAATTACGCATATACCATCAAGCAAGTTGGTTTTCTAGTGAAACCAATTTCATAAGATTCGAATCGTTATGTTATTACTAAAGAAGCGGAACACTGAATTAATAAATAAATACCATATGAGACATTAATATCGTCTGGCTTCAGATACATATGACCTCTTTAGGTCTTACTGAAGCATAAACCCCATTTAAGGACTTAACTTGCCGTGGTGTGATGAATTGGGGAAGAAAGCAGAGGAACTGGTTTCAGTTTCCAGTTATGTCACATCAGTATTTATATTTTATTTTATTACTGTTTAGTCACAGCATTGTATCTGTCAGTTTGCACTATTTCCTACAATAAAATTAACTGCATCTCCATTTGCACAATTAATTGTAACTAAAATGTTAATAAAAACTGTTATTTTATATTTGGGACCTCTAAAAACATGGCACTTGAAACGATGGCCCCGCACCCATTGGGGTTATAAACATCTTTATCTCAAACACACAGAAGTATCTTAAGTCTGTTGTTGATATGAATGATGAAGATTCTTACCAAACCCCTATTTACATTAAGTCAAAACATTCCCGAATAAAAGCAGTAGACCTTGAAATGAACGAAATTATAGAAAAGGATGAAGGCATTAGATACTGGTAAGTGGTTCAAACTGCGGAAGAGAAGCAGCAGGGGGCATGCCGTGCCTCTTTAGCTGCTTCCTCCTCCTATCTTATCAGCTGTTTGGATATCATAGTAATGACCTTATTAACTCTTTGGGGATTCTTTCCTCGTCATAATAAACATTAGTCAAAATATCATTACCAGTCAAATATTCCAATTAGTCAATTTAGTAGAAATTAGTAGTAGATCGTGGAGATTACCAAGATAGAGACAGTCGAGGTTCGGCCATTATATTTTAATCAAACTACATTTGTTGTTATCAGGACTATAAAGAGAGATTGAAGTAGTAAATAGAACTTAATAGTAGTAATTAATTATTACTAAAATAATTAATTTGATGAATTAAAAAAACAATTTTGAGGCAATCCAAATTGACCGACTACAGATATTTGAAGAGTTTTTTCACGAAATTCTTAACTTCGCGTTACCACAAGAGCTATATTTAATCAGAATTAGCTAAAAATTGACACTGTATGACACCTTTTAATGTTATAAAGCCCTTCACGTATTTCTCCCGATCCGATCCGATCCAATCCGATTTTGGTTGACTGACAGCGGCCGACGTGAGTAACTACATTGGTCCCTACCCGATCTGACCCGATTTAGGCACAGCTCATCAGTAATGACCTCGTAGTGAAGTGAAAATGAGTGATTAATTTAAGTTTAGTTTGTTGGAGGTATGAAGGAGGAATTGAGAAGCCAATCAATCTTCTGGAAGTATATCAGTCCCGTAAAAAATAAATCGTACTGTAACAGTTAATTTTTAACAGGTACACTACGATAAGAGAAGCATTAGTATTCATATTTTAAAATTATTTATGAGAAAGGTAGCTAGAATGTTATAAGCATTGGAGGGTTATAAACATTGCAAGGCTATAGACATTGGATGGTTATAAACATCTTTCTACGTAAATTAATAAACAAGGGAAACAAAAAACCAAAAAAAAAGAGTGAATTGACAAAGTTGTTTTAAATGTTATTAGGTTTCATCTAAAAAAGAGTGAATAGACAAAGTTGTTTTAAATGTTATTAGGTTTCATCTAAAAAAG
This sequence comes from Gonocerus acuteangulatus, assembly GCA_946811695.1. Classification (NCBI taxonomy): domain Eukaryota; kingdom Metazoa; phylum Arthropoda; class Insecta; order Hemiptera; family Coreidae; genus Gonocerus; species Gonocerus acuteangulatus. Next base: position 48,650,767 of record OX328126.1, read on the forward strand.
AGTGAATTGACAAAGTTGTTTTAAATGTTATTAGGTTTCATCTAAAAAAGAGCATTGAAATCGGTTAAGATGTAGAGGCTGTAGACCTTTTTGAAACACCATATATGGTTTGGCGCTATTTTGCTTCGTCGGTCTTTTTGAACGGCCGAGAATCGCTGGCCATCGGATCGGGTCAGGACCAATGTAGGCACCTCCATTGAGATACACGTGTTTGTTTTTCTTCCGACAGTCTGTGGCTATGGGATTGGATCGGATCGGGACCAAATTATGTGCCCCCTGAAACTGTTATAATATGGACTCTATCAAACATTCCTGCATTGCAACCTTTACCATTTAGCCTTATTCATTCAGCCAACCTGCTCCGAATAACCTCTTTCTATCAAGCACTTTAAGAAAAAAATATTGATATTCATTTTAGAGCTGGAGATTGGTAGCAGTAAGCAAGGTAGCGAATCGCAGGTATACATTATGACTGTGAAATATTTTAATAGGTCCATTCGTCAAGGAGGCTCGTAAAGGAAATGATTATATGCAAGAACGGCCTCACCGTTTTTCATTCAGCTCTTGCAAAGCTACCTTTCATAAATTCAATTCCTATTTAATTGGCGTTACTATTCTAAAATATCTAAAAAAAAAAAATATTAGTACCTATTGTGAACATTTAAGAAATAATATAATCCTAAATAGTCGACCAATAAATGAGTAGGGTCAACGTTTTGCTCTGATTTCATCTCTCGAGTTTTTAGGTAAAGAATGACCTTGAAAGAGGACGAAAACATTTTCCGAGAATGTTGTTGAAAATTAGTTAAATGTATTTCCTTTTCATTATTTGATTAAACATATTTATAGACATTAAATGACTCGTTAAATAGGGTATACATATTTGAATATGACACATGTGTAACATGTGTATGTAAAAAGCTTCATGAAATATCTGATAAATCGTCAAATCGGCTGCATTTACAGAAATCCAACAGGATGGACTTGAGTCATCTAGCGAGTTTCGTTATAATGTTTATCCCTTGTGTAACTCCATCACCTATGTATGAATAATTCTATCATAAGTACTGTGCGCTATCATCTGTCTATGTAAAATTATATAAAACAAAAATACTACGTAAAAGAGTTTCAAATAATCTGTCTATGTAAAATTTCGCCAGATATAAAGCTCTTTTTTTTCTTTTTTTTTTTTTTTTTTTTTTAGTTGATTTTAAGTGCATCGACTCCCGAGGCCAATAGCACTCATATAAAGCTCTTATTGCTGAAGCTGTTTTTTTTTTTTTTTTTTTTTTTTTTTTTTTTTTTTTTTTTTTTTAATTTCATATTATAGCCCTTTATTTCATTTTTTTATTATTATTGAAACTCTTCACAGCTTTAGCGATATAAAGCTCTTATTGCTGAAGCTGTGAAGAGTTTAATAATAATAATAAAAAAATGAAATAAAGGGCTATAATATGATATAAAATAAAAAAAAAACAAAAAAAAAACAGAAATTTAATTTGATTTGCACAAACAGCTTGCAATATCTATTTTAAATTATTATATTTTACCTATGATTTCTCTAGCTTGTTAACGAACAGGAAGTTTAAATGGAAGCCCTTACTAGAAACACCTGTTAGGAAGGCTCTAGGTGGAATATGGGATGCCAAGGTATGATTGATACTCCATCGTACATCTTTTCTAGGAACCACACAAATAGTGGCCTAGTGTCGAAAAGTGTCAATGAATTAGGTGGCAGTCAGCTGGTCACTAATGGCCCGAGAGGTGGTGTCTCTTGAAAAAAAAGCGCGGGACAACCCACGTGGTGCTGTCACTGGTCTGGTAGGCGATCCGTCACTCAGTCCTTGAACTTGGGTGGCCTGGCCTTACCCAATTAGGCCTAGAGACACGTGATTTCAGGTCTAGCACACGAAAATATGGTGTTTTCACTCTTTCTTTATCTGGGACATGAGAATTTCTGGGGCAAATCCTTATAAAACTATAGATACTCCAATGAAGTTCACAAGCAGCGTTTCCCCATCTATGGTACGCGTATCGCTGGTGGTACGCGAAAAATAATCAATAATGGTGTACATCAAAAATTAAATAAAAAAATGAAAATAAAAAAGTAGTTTTCTATAATTTATACAAATAACTTATTAAAATCTATTGACCTATACAGTAGACAAGTAAAAATGTACAGTTGAATGATGAAAAACCCGTCAATCGTAATCGTTTTTGGAGTACACTGTCTCGAATTTAGGTATTATTCAACTGTAACTTGAGATGTTATCACATTAAATTTACTTTATAAAAATATTTGATTATGGTACATACAAAAGAACACAGATAGAAATATATATATATATATATATATATTATATCTTTTTTTCTTTATAGTCCTGTAACAGGCCACGAGGGCCCTGAGGGGCAGATACTGTAGAGGTATCTGATTCATGTCCATACGACACACTAGGGAGGTAGTGTGGTCAGTACTATGCTCCGGCCGCCTGCTTTTTCCCCTTGGTGCCTCGACGGCTACAGTCATTAGCACCAAGGTACCCATTATTAAATTAACTAAAGGCTGGGTTGGCCTATGGACGGTCAGGGAGGCCGAATTCCACCCATGAGCGAAGACACTAGAAGAAAAAATCTTTAGTGTTTGCTCGGGATTTGAACTCAGGTCCTCCAGCATATGATATATATTATATATATATATACATATATGTGTGTGTGTGTTTGTGTGATACAATAAGCTTATAATTAGTTGTGTTTCAATGTAATTTGTATCATTATTTAATGCGTATGAAAATAAAGTAATCCACCGAGAATAATACATTTCACGAAACAATCTACTACAAAGTGGCACAATTTAGCACGATGTATTACCAAGGATTACGCAAGTAAAAAAATAAATTGGTAACACGACAATGAATTCTTGAGAAATAAAAAAAAAATCAGGGACGTTTTATTATATTATATAAACGAAAATGCGGAGCAACCTAATCAGGAGAAACTTTAAATCATAGGTTGTCGTTTCGCTGTTATCTTTGGTATTTCCGAAAATATCAGGTACTCGTAAGTATGAAGTAATTGCTAGGTTTAACAGACAAACATTACACAATTTCTGGAAATCTTAATTTCTAAAGTATTTACCAAAAACGCACAATAATTATTAAACACTAAATTAGTGCTCTGAGACTTGAGTAAGCAATAAAAAAATAATACTATTCTGGTATCAAAACCCAACAAAAAAAAGCCCCGTAACTTGTCATCGCAGCCCCTAATAACGGACTAGTAAAATAAAATAAAATGAAATCTGACTTTTTCATTTAATTAAACTTAATTAGGCATTAGCAGAGGATGGAGTCAGCTATTAAAACAAGAATATATATTATCAAGGTTGAGAATGCAACTCTGATATAATAATTATAGTGGTTAAAGGACTGCTCTACCAACACGGGGACATGCAAGCCGTTTTCTTCAAAGGTGGAGGACCTGATGTCGGGATTTGATCACTAATATTACATCTATGGTAAACAAATTAAACCAAATTAGTACAAAGAAAAAAAAAAATGTGAGCCCAAAAATCAACATAGGAGCACACTCACACACTACGAATATATATCTATGTGTGTGTGGGTGTGTGTACATTATTTAATCTGGGTAATTGTCCCATTATATTTAAAAGAATATTTAATTGATTAAAAATGAGAATAAGCTTAATACTGTGTCAACTAAAATAAAAGTCTCCTTTATTTCGAAATACTTTTATTTATTTTATCATGAGCTTCGTAACGTTAGCGATGAGCTCATGATAAAGTTGAAGAAAGTAACACGTTCTAGAAAGTAGAACTACTTTTAGAAGTTATGAAAGGTTTTTTTTTTTTTTTTTTGCTATTAAAAGTGAAAATCATTAATAGAATTTTTGTTTGCTGCAATCCCACTGCGAATAAGAAGGAAAAATAAATTACTATAAATGAAGAATTACTAGTCATAGGCCATATGCAACGTTTTTGTCATATACGGGTTACATTTTATATAATAACAATAAACTGAGTACGATTAGCAGTATAATATCAATACTAATTAATATAATAGTAATTAATAATTAATATATTAACTAATATAATTAATTCATATAACACTTAAAGTTATTCTAATTTTTTTTCAAAATACAGTTTTTAATTTCATAATAACTGCATGATAGATTGTATGTTAAAGAACAATTATATAGAGAGACATCAAGGATAACAATAATTTCCCTTTATTGTTTAAAAAATACTTCCTGATGTAATAAAATATTGAAATAAATGCATACCACCATATCGCGTATCCGGAAGCGGGGTTACGTAAATGCAAACACTTCAATTTTACAGGAGAGTTAAAAAACTATTTCGAGTTGAATAATTGAAAAGGGTGTAAGTGACAGAAAATAATGGTATATTGAGGGTAAGTAGAATATATACTTTACTTTCATTTGCTAGGGATTAGGATCACTCTAATATCAACCCTTCAGTGCATTTTTCTCTTAAAATTGGTTGTTGTTCTAGAAGATAAATTTTTAAATAAAGGTGGAGCTGAGTGAAACTACAGTTACGCCCATGTTGTCCTGTGTATAGGATAAGTTTCTGATATAGTGTATGGATTTATTTGCATTTGACACATTTTTACAGTTGTCTTTTCAGATATATGGATATGGTCTCCATTTTGTGAAAAAAATAAATTATATATTGAGTGTAGTGATTGAATGAGTTCAGATAAAATATGAGTAGTTACATTCATATCAGATATATAGGTACTTTAAATATCTAAGAGCCGATGCAATATGTACACGAAGAAACAACATGTGTACATAAGTAAATATTTGTCAAATTATAATTTTAGGTTTAATATTTATGTTTTTTTTCTCTTTTAAACCCTCTATACAAACCGCAATCACGATCATGTATTTTTAAAGAAGCATAGGCGTTGACTCGAGCTAAGCCAATATCATCTTAAAATCTACTTTAAATATATATATATATATATATATATATATATATATATATATATATATATGTATACATAAACTTAAGAAAGCGCCTATCCGTTCCTCTACAATGAAGACAATTATTAATTATTTCCGTTATAACCATGATTCCACCGAATTGCCATGAGATTGTAGAGAGCAAGGCTGTCCACACTACATGTGACATATAGCCATCTCGCATGTGACAAATAGTTATCTCGCATGTGACAGCTGACAGCTCTGTCAGTGAAATTGTGAAGGATCGGATAGAATTTAACCTCAAAATTTTATAATTACTACTCTCTACCTGTCATTCACCTTAAATAAACAACGTAGCGTCAAACCATCGGGAATATCATTATACGTAGCTTTATTTAAATAAAACACGCTTATTATATTTAATTATTTTTCCCCATTTAAAAGCAGAAGAAAGTTACAAAAATGGGCTTAATTTAATTTGTATTTGTTAAATTATACAAATTAATAGTAATTTTATGTTTGAAATTTTTAAGTCATTACCAAACTTTTTTAAAAAAAATTATTTTTAACATTTAATTTATTTATTTGTCATCTTCCGCTATTTCATATTTATCCTGCAAATATTTTTTCATCTGTCTTCTACAGATGTTAATCGCAGCAAATGTCACTAGAAGTACAAACGAAATAATAAAAAAAATTAATTTACATAAAACTTTTGATTAGATTTTCTACTTATAGATTCTGTGTTTTAGTTTGATTATTTTGTGTAAGCCTCCCCCTACCCTCTCGTCAAATTTGAGGCCGTGTAATTTACCAATTTCATATTTATCCTGCAAATATTTTTTCATGTGTTTTCTACAGATGTTAATCACAGCAAATGTCCCTAGAAGTACAAACGAAATAATAAAAAAAAAATTAATTTACATAAACCTTTTGATTAGCTTTTCTACTTATAGGTTCTGTGTTTTAGTTTGATTATTATGTGTAAGCCTCCCCCTACCCTCTCGTCAAATTTGAGGCCGTGTAATTTACCAATTAGCGTAATGCCCCTAGCGCACACGCACTATAGGTCGAACCCCCCCCCCCCCCCCCCCCGCTCCACCAAACACATACACAACGGTGAAACACAAACGAGCCCCTTCTACATATTCATAAGTTTAGGTCTCATATTAAACCTCCCCCTCCCACCCTCTTTCCCCACATTTTACATTTATTATAATACATGTTTACCAGTGGTAAGAGATTAGCGGGCTATCGTCCCATAATTCGTGTTTTGCTATTTCGAATTATGTCTCTCTAAAATCAATTTCTGATCAATAAAAAAAGAAAAATATGACTTTTCTAAATCTGTGCCTTATGAAAAAAAACAACTCAAATCTCTACTGTTGGCTTGGAGGCTTGGGTGGAAATGCTTTAAAATCCTTCCACTTGGTTTTTCTCGGTGAATTTAAATAAATATTTCCAGAAATATTCCTAGCTAGAATTTCGTCATTTTAGTGTGTCCTTATCCGTGATGAACGTGAAAATACGAGACCCGAGTCTCCTCAGTAATATGTTGATTTCAAATGACTACAACGTACTGGTATTTTGCTATAAACTTCTTTCCCTCTTAAAAAAAAATCAATAACTTAAATACTCGAAAAAATGTATCGTAGATATAAAATATCAATGAAATGCCTGCTTATCAAACGTAAAATGCTTCTGATAAAACCGAGTATATCCGACTGTATACGAATGTAGAATATCCTTTCTTCTACTCAATTTTCGCGCAAAAAGAAAAAAAAAACACTAAATGAACTTCTTTCTTATTGTAGGAATTGGTGGTTGGTGGAAATTGATGATCAGAAGGACGAAAAAAGTCCAAAATTTCCATAGGTATTTTATTTTGTTTTGCAGAACGTTTCCTGCATGGGCGTATATAAGGGGGAGGGCTGAGGGGGATGCGCCCCCCCCGAAATTTTGATTTGATCCGTAAAAAATTCATAAAACCATTAAAAATAAATTAAATAAGATCATTTAGTTCTATTTTGGGCGTGATAGCGTTTAAGTTGGCTAAAACACTTCCAAGATCTAAATTGTTAGTACTACATACACCGGAAATGGTCTCAGCCCCCCCCCCCGAAATTTTCCCAGCCCTATCCGAAATTATTTTCTATATACGCCCATGGTTTCCTGGGACGAAGCCTCTTTCTTATTGTTATCAACTAATAACACTGATAAACAGATTTTAATACCAAGGAAAACGAATAAAAATGCAGATTGCCATAAAAATAACACTTAGGAAGCAGTGTTGATTTCTATAATATTAGTGCTAGGTAATATTTTACTTGCCTCATTTTCTAAGCATTCTTTGTGAAATCCAGAATATTTTCAACGAGCCCATCACTGAAAAAATATAACCCACCGGAAAACTGCATTGGAACCAATATCTCCTGAAATATAGTAGTTAGGTTCCCTAACCATCTTGGCATTATCCATATATGGACATGTTTCGATACTTTTTTAGGTTCTTTAAGCAATCGCTTTTTCCTGGCTCGTCTAAAATTTGGCTAAACCACTTTAAATGAGGTCGAGCCTTTGTCTTTAAAAGGTGATGTATCAAGGATAACTTACAGAAAAAAATATTTTAATATATTTAATTTAAAGTTAATAATAACACACCTAAGGTCGATCTTAATCTTCAAAAATTTCCAATTTTCAGTCCTTACTACAAAAAAAATAAAGTTCCTACCACTCTTAGCCTATAGTATAAATTGAACACGTTTTTAAATTGTATTTTGATTGAAGTAAGAGGTGGAAATAAATGACAATACACATTCGGGATAATTATTTATCTTATTTAATTAATTAGTTTAACTTTTTCAAAACAGTCGTTTGAATAATGGACAATTCAGTTCTTTAGTCAAATCCATTCTATATGGTCAGAATAACAATCTCATTTCGGGATGTGTCATATTGTCACTACAGATGGTTTTAACAATGTTTTGAAAACTTATAGTATAAAAAAGTATGTTCAAAAAGCAATAAAATAAAAAAAAACACAATTTAATTAGATTTAATTGGACCACTCCAAGTTAAATATACTTATATTCTTTTGACTACGATTCCTTTTGAACATTCTGAAGCTATTGACCTCAATGGAGATAGCCGTCATAATTTTACTGCCTCCAATAAATTAACTCAAAGGTCGAGTAGATCATTGAATTTAATTTATAACGACTGCCTTTTTTTTTCTTTCACGAAAACAATAAAAACCTTATCGTGACTTAGTAAGACGAAGGTTCCGTGTCACCAAAAATGTGTCAATTGCTTTAATAATGATACAGAAAACTATTAATAACATCAGCTCAGATTATTATAGTTTTTTTCTGCTTTTACATTAAAAATAAATCTATCACTATTATATTTTTGATAAGAAATAAATGGTGACTTGGTGTGAAAATGTTTTAAAACCTCTTTCTTCCCTGTTTGTCCGTGAAACCGAAGAATTTTATTGAGATACGGACTTAAAAATATATGTACGAGATCATTTTAATTTATTTATTCTGAAGTGCTTGCCTAGTCGAATTGCAAGTATTCAGTTAAATGAAATTGCAAATAATATTATGATTCTGTCCCAATAATTGACTTCCCTTGCCAAAAAACACAACTTTTTCTTAACTACCATCGGGCAACTTATCGAGAAAACGAAAGGATTTAGTTTAACATCCAGTACAGGCAACTGGAAATGAGATAAAGCAATTCGTTTCTTTCCTTACATTATTTGTTTCTTTTTCCCTAATAAAATCAATGGTTCTTTGGAGAGTTCGTGCCTAAAGGAGAAAATGAGAATCGTGTTGGAGTACGTGTTCTTGACTTATCGATTATAGGTAACAATCAATTGAAGAAATAGGATGTGCACGTATTTCCTAGAACACTACTGTACTGCCCTACGTCATTATTGAGGTTTTCTACAAAATTGAGACAATAGCTTAGGTATTGAATATTTGTATTAGTTGGGTATTAGGATTTTTTTTTTTTTTTTGCTTTAATAAGGGTACTTATTCTATGGTATAAAATGACTAGAGAGTATTTAACAAATCGTCATGGGTATCATAAAATCGTTTATAACTACAAGCGTGACCTAGATAAGATAAAATGTATATTGCCAAAGATAAAGAAATAATTTTAATACTTTTCATCTTATTAAATTAAATTTAGTAATAAGAATGTAATGTGATAATGATAAAAAAAAAAAAAAAAAAAAAAAAAGCCTAGACTTGGAGAAATTGGGGATTTCCGTGTAATATTTACACTCTACCGTAATATGTACACTCTGCTCTGGTATGAGGGGGATGTTCAGTGAAGAGCACCGAAATGGAAGTTATACCTATGAAACTCGTCATTTGGATTTTATTGTATAACCTAGGAGGTGCACTAATACGTGCTGCCGATAGAAGTTACAGTAAATCGACTGTTTTCAAGAACACCTCATTTAGCACAAGCGATTTGTCACGTTTGAACAATAATAATAAAAGGTTACAAGGTTTTCTTCCTAACTCAGGGAAGGTCTTTCGATTCTAATTCGTGAAAACATATACAAATTTTCATAATAAAGTTGTAAAGAGATCCTAGTGATTTTCTTGACAGTTCCTGCCACCTAGCTTGTGTTATCTTGCGTATAGCCACTTTTATAATATTAAGTCCAGAAGGAAATTAAGGAGTATATGTGACGATTCTCCAATTCTTATGCAAATTAATTATAAACCGGATGATGTACCTATTATGCATTACCGATAATAAACAGCTAAGGACCAGAGGATTTGTCTAGTACGATCGGAACTGTAAAAATATAGTTTTTACTATTACCACATATCGTCCCTACCATTTCAAACAGAATTCTCGTTTTTCAGATTCGAGATTTCGCTTTAGGATTGTGGACGATACAGCTTGTGGCAAATTTTCGGAACTCTAACCCCTTTATGGATTAGCCTTTAATGCCTTAAATAAAGTATCGAATAAGAGAATTTTTCAATATATTTCTTCGTCAATGTATCGAAAATATTCGTTCAATAGTTTGCTCCGATTTTAATATTCGATAGTTTGACATGGTAGAGACGACACGTTCAACGTTGACTCCATTTTAATATTAGTTTAATATTCAATATATTATTCAATTATATTATTATGTAGAATTGGGTTAGAAATATATATTTTAAAAAAGAAAACATGTTGCGCTGTTACCGGTACGATATTTTAGCTTGTTGTTAGTATGAATCCATTTGATGGCATACGTTTTTCTTGAGGATCTTAAGCCAACACAGCAATTTTAATACATTTCTTCGTAATAAATCAATTACATTGTAATTAAATTACTATTAGATAATCTCCAAGTTAAGCTCCTATTGAGGTAATCATCCCGAAAGAGCGGTTGTTGGTTTATTACTCTCGTCTTCTTGAACATCCTATAAAGTCAATCATCGATCATAAAAGGCAGGTGGTTGTGCTTCCTTAGCAGCTGTTCATTATAAAGACACTGAAGCCTTCTCCAAGGAGACTCCCTTACGGCTTTACGGGGTCTCCTTACGGGGTTACACTTGGCCAATTGTTTTGCATATTCTTTTTTCTTGAGTTGCTTTGCTAAAAAACGATGGTATCTTCATTTGGAAAATTGTCGGCATTCTTTGGAGTCATTAACAAGTCGGCTTTTATGGGCATTGAAAGCGCTTGCTTACAATGTTGACAGATATTTCCGAGTGGTTTTTTTAAATGCGATTCATTAAGGAGCTTAATCGTTTAGATGCATGCAATGGAAGATGGCTCTGACCTGAAAATGTTCTCTCAAATATTCACCAACAGCCACTCGCCTTGACATTAAACTGGTAATCTCTAAATTACGTTTTGAATCTAAAGGAAACTCTAAAGGTGGTCTAGAAAAAACATTAGTACTCTTGGGGATCAAAGAGTTGCCGGTACGAATTCGACCAGAATATTCAGTTTTGGGCTCATTGAAAGAGGTAATAATATTTACACAATGTAAACATATAGACAACAACGTAATGTAATATAATGTAGTAATATATACAAAATAACATATATACAATAATGTAATATATAAAAAATGTAAGGTGCACATCGCCTTTTTATTTCTTTTTTTTTTATATTTTATTTTGGTTATACGCTATGTAGGCGATGTGAAAAAAAGAAAGAAGTCCTCTTTTTATAACAGTAAGGGTGGCCTTGGCAATCTATTATCTACAAAAAAAATTAAAGGTCCATTTCTCCGTTTCTTCCCTTGGGTACCAAATATGCACATTTTGGTATATTTACTTTTATAGTTTTTAGGAGTTAAAATTATTCAAATAGTACTCTAAAACGTATTTATTACTATGTCTTCTCAGAAATGTAATGAGTTAGGCGAATATTGTACTACTACTGCTTATTTTTATCTGATTTTATATCGATTCACTAGTTAGGTATTCAGAAGGCAATTAATAATATTAATTAAGATGCTCATGGAACGTACCAACACACACACATACATAAATTAGGTTGAAGGATATAAATCCCAGGAATTATATCCTGGAGTACTGCTCACCACTCATAGAAGATGAACACTACACCGTTGATCGTTTCAAATAATTTTATTAAAAACATATTTATTATTACTAGAGCTTTTTTTTCATTATTGGGTATTTTCTACTGAATTTGAATTCTTTCCTCTCAGTATTGTAGGAAATTTCTCTTCTCTGTGGGGGCACGGAGCAGTGGGGTTCTTTGTGCATGGTTGACTACGGGGGAAACTTGCACAGTCCGAAAGAATGTAGATAAGAATTCGGTTTTATTTCATAAAAAACATTTTTTCAAATCTTCCGCTGCTATCGCACAAACCGAACATACTCCTTGTTTTCTATGTGGATTTCGCTTATTGATCACAAGACAAACTCAACAAACTGCATGTACCACACTATGCGATATTAATGAACGAAAAGAACACTAAAATAAAAACAAAAACATCAATTTGTGCGTTCGCCATTCTGGTCTGGAGCACCTCATATGTACTTGGATAGGTACTTGAGAATGTTGACCAGTTTTCCTATTGTGCATGAAAGTAAGTGTAAGCCTAAGAGCCACTATACTTGATTACATAATGAGACGGACGCGCCGACAAGTCTAGAAATCTAATTGCCCAAGAGGTATACATCTGCCGATCCGGGAGCAGAGAAGCAGGTGAGAACTCACACCAGATCTCTATCTATCCTACATTAATAATTACTATTGACTTTGTCCTAACAACCAGACCTGAAAAATAGTCCTCTTGCTCTCTCTTTCTCTCTACACCAAAAAATTATTAATACGCCAGCTCGCCTTGGGAGCCCCAACGGTCTTAAAATTAACGAAGACCGATGTATCTTAATGTCCGTTAATCGCATTGTTATTCTTATTTAACATAAATTCCTGCCCGGTTACTTAAGATAATTTGTACACTGCCACGGTACTTTTCAGGATTCGTAGGTTGAGAAAAAGAATTGATGGTCATGGTATATCATAGTAGGAGTTGTTTAGTCCGGCGTAGGGCGCAATTAATGAATGTTGATTTTTTTATATTAAAAATAAGATAGTTAGGTATTTATTTACTGCGGTCCACACCAAAAAGGTGATTTGGTCACATATTTAGTGAATGTTTCATAATAATATAAAAGAAAAACAAAGAGGGTTAAATAAACTACCTATTCAAAATACATAAAATAAACACTAACACTAACGTTTTATTCTGCGCATCCCAAGCATTTTAAGTCGAACTGTTACAGATTTAAGATTGAAAAAAAAAAAACAACGACAAAATAACAATAAAACTTATCACTAAGTTTCTTAATGAAGACATTAAATACATTTTAAATCTTCTTTGCCCCACAATAAATTTAATTATACTTCGTTTAATTGATTTTTGATGAAGCATCAAACTAACCTGTAAATAAAAATAACCTCGAGTTAGTAATAAATGAACAATCACAGAAAATGTGTCCACAATTGTATAAAATACCCGAAAATTGATGCTTAAAATGGGAATTAACGGCCCAAACTTTTCAGAGTTGTTTTTTTTTTCAGCATAAGGTTTTTGGGAACTAGCCCCGTTTTAAAAGCTCACACAATGGTCTTCAGTCCACTGAATATTGCTTCTAGGATAACTACTTGTTATTCTGCAGATGTAGAGGTCTTTGGTCAGTGGCATCGTATCAACAAATAATTCGTGTCGTGTCTTATTTAAAAATACCATGAATGGATGTTGGTGTCTGTGAGTTGGAATTTTCTCTTTCTTTTGAAAGGAGCAGCTGATTCACCCCGCAAGGTGCGACCAGGCCCTGATAGCCGACAATCAAGGCAGCAAGTGGCTCTGTATATTCCACATGGACACTATAATTTTCCCATTCGGACTAAAGTGAATTTCCTGTAATTGTAAGGACTCCACACCTTCAGGTACTCTCGAAACCCGCGCAGCCGGCTATCCCTTATAGGTCTGCCTCCTTCTGTTATCCAGATAACGATCTGCTTGGGGGAGGGATAGAGCGTGCGCTTGCGCACAATAACGTGCTATTATAGGGTATGAATGAAGTCATATATCATTGATGCGGGGACCGATAGCCGCCTAGGCCAGCCTTCTCATCAACCAAACTTTCACGGCTCTCTTCTTTTCTGCCGTCAAACAACGCTCATATCCGATTCGTTAGGCTACTGCACATGTAAATTCCATACAAAAGTAAAAAATGACAACATAATTTATTAGATATGACTAATTCTTCTTCCACGGTCTGATCTTTTGTTATCGATTCATTTCATGATTCATGTGTGAAACACAGTTTTTATCCTAACTACTCCTTTTTCATCCAGTAAATTAATAACTTAATTAATTATATGCCAATGTTACATGTAAAGTAGAATAAATATCTCCCGAATGAGGAGTTGATGGAAAGGAATTGTAGAAGAGAAGAGAATGTTTGTCTTATTATTCCGCCAATCAGCTAGCTTTTCCTTTTAGCAAAACATTTAAAATTTCATAATGTTTTAATATTATTGTCTTTTGTGGGTTTTTCTTTATATGAATTTCTGCAATATTATTCACAATTTCCAACAACTTTGAGACCTATTTGGGACATTTATGTTTTTCTATGGCGCACCTTCTGCTATAACCATTATTGCCGGGCCTTATTTTGCCACTAGAGGTATTACATATAGTCAAATCATACAGCTGATGACTGATATTGAATCCCCACTGCCCTGGTGGGTACTTATCATCTAATTAGCTTATTATTTATTACTTTATTACTTCTGATTGCCGTGCTCAGAGCATAAGATTGTGGGTATCAGGCCTATCACAATTAGAACAGAGTGGTGACCTGAAGATAAGCCGTCCTAAAAATAGGTTTTATGTATAAATGGACGTTACATTTTAAATAAATGCTTTTTATTAACATAATATTATTTGGGAGATGATAATAATTTGGCCAGCATTCAATACACTAGGACCATCAACAATATTCATGTCTTGTTCTCATTTCCTGCAAGCCCACTTCATGTTTCCTATTCTTTGCCATGAAGACTGTCCCCCACAAACATCTAAAATGAAGGAATGATTTCCTCTGACGCTAGTTTACTGTTCACTTGATAAAAATATCTGGTGATTACATTTCAACAGCCATAGCTCCTTAAATAAATTAGGTAGTATCAATCCTAGATCAATATCACCCAGATATTATAATATTCACTTAAGTTTGGATTTCGGAATCCCCGACTATCCCATTAAATTCCAAAGAAGAATTCGCATAATTTGTTCACTAATCGTTATAATAAACCGAAGCTAATTAATACCATCCGTTCCTCTCCATGTTATAACTATTCATCTCCCCATTACAAGTAAGAATTCCAGTAATTATAAGAGCAGACTATAAGAGAGCTTCTCCAGTATGCGTGATGACCCACACACTGTCTGGAATATTGTATAGATAATAGTATTTTAACACCCTTGTATTCTCTCTAGCTTTTCACTTCCTCTTTCAGATCTTTATCTTGTCTTGTCATGCGATATTCCTAACGAACCGGCTAGGACTCGGAATTCTTGTTTTCCTCTTTTCAGGAATTTATCACGTTGTTAATTTATCAACATGACCGTCAATAATGAACCACTGTGGTGTTTATATTTTCACTCATCCTGTTACTAATATCATCACTTTCAAACCGTATCTTTTTAAAAAATTAGAATCTATTTTAAAATCAAACATTTTTTTATTTTTTATTTTTTTTTTTATAATTTAGGTTGTGAATTATTTTTTATATTTCTCTCTCTCTCTCTCTCTCTATATATATATATATATATATATATATATATATATATATATATATATATATATATATATAAGGGGGGCGAGGTTAGCTCAGTGGTAGAGCACTGGACTTATAAGCTGGAGGCCTGAGTTCAAATCCCGAGCAAGCACGAAAGATTTTTTCGTCTAGTGTCTTCGTTCATGGGTTGAATTCAGCCTCCCTGACCGTCCCTAGGCCAACCCAGCCTTTAATTAATTTAATAATGGGTACCTTGGGTGCTAATGACTCTAGGCAGTGGAAGCAGCCAAGGGGGAAAATCAGGCGGCCGGAGCATAGTACTGACCCCGCTATCTCCCTAGTGTGCCGTATGGTCATGAATCAGATACCTCTATAGTATCTGCCCCTCAGGGCCCACATGGCCTGTAACGGGACTGATTTTATATATATAGCTAAAATATAATTACCTATCTTAAAAAAGGTCCCATTATACTATTATTATACTCTTGGCTTCAATATTGCAAAATAAGGTAAATGCCTCTTTTATCCCAATACTATTATGGACTTCCATTTCCACAATTTTTTTTTTTTTTTTAAATCAAACATGTAAGGAACAGTGTTTATATAAAAGAGATATATTCAAATACCTATATATTTTTTTATTTTATAATTAGTAGATCAATTATAATTGATCTACTTTGATTTTATTTCCTTATTAGAAATTAATTTCACGAAATAAAATATTACTCAAAGCCGTAAATTATTTAGTGACACGAATTAAAAATGAAATAAATCTTTTGAGCTACTTATGCTTGCAAAATTTCTGATCTAAAATTTTTTAAATAATAATCTTTCTTGTAATGTAAAATCCCGCAAATATTAATAATGCGCTACAAAAAATATAATTCTTATATCAGTCAAATGTTCCAATAGTTTCAAATATATTTTTAAGTAAAAGAAAATTACCGACTTTTCTTCAATTTTTACATCGAATGATCTCTAAGTATCCTGTATTTAGTCAATTAACTGCTACCTTTTATACTTCGATCATGTTTTTGACTCTTTCTCGTGGTCCTACTTTTCGAAAAACCGTTCAAAATACACCAACTGCCCAAATGAAAATTATATATTAACGTTTAGATAAAGTATTGTCAATTATAAAAGAAGATAGGTGCCAATGACCAAAGCAGTCGAGACACCCAAATCTATATATATAAAAATCACGTGTCTGTTTGTTTGTTCCATATACAAATCTACACCGTTTGACCGATTTTGACCAAACTTGGAATAATGGTAGGTCTTGATACGAGAAATCTCCTAGGCTAGGTCAAAAAAATCTACCAGCTGTCTGTCTGTATGTTTGTCCCTTATACAAATCCACACCGATCGTCCAATTTTGACTAAACTCGGTACACATGTAGATCTTAATCTGAGGAGTGCCGTAGGCTAAGTCAAAAACGTCTACCAGCTGTCTGTCTGTATGTTTGTCCCTTATACAAATCCACACCGTTCGTCCGATTTCGACTAAACTCGGTACACATGTAGATCTTAATCTGGAGAGTGTCGTAGACTAGGTCAAAAACGTCTTATATCTGTCTGTCTGTATGTTTGTCCCTTATACAAATCCACACCGTTCGTCCGATTTTGACTAAACTCGGTGCACATGTAGATCTTAATTTGGGGAGTGTCGTAGGCTAAGTCAAAAACGTCTACCAGCTGTCTGTATGTTTGTCCCTTATGCAAATCCACACTATAGACCAATTTTTACGAAACTTGGTATACATGTATGTCTTGATACGGGGGGTGTTATAGGTTAGGTCAAAGTCATTTAGGACTCACAGTTGGGAGGTCACGGGTTCATAACAGTTACAGATTCGTGTTATTAGATTTTAATAATACTTATTTGGTTTCTAATTTATTTAGGCTTTTCTATATGCAGAAAGTAGGTGTAGCATGGCGCGCCGGGTAACAGCTAGTAATAAATAAAAATATAAAAGAAGATAAGAAAACATTTTTAAAATGTCGTTTCCACATTTAGCGATATACAGCTACTCAGTAGATATTTTACTTAACGCACATAAAAGTGTAAAAGACAAATAGTTTCAACGAAATTAAAACAAGTGAAATGAAAATAAACGAACAAACAAATAAAATAAATAATTTTCTGGATTCAAGTCTTGATATTTTCGTACGAATATTATGCTACTTGTATGTCCAATGAAAAATTACAGTCGTCGGCTTTTTGAGTTTCAAATTTATTGATTCCAGCGCGAGTGTCTACTTTTTTAAAAGTCTGCGTTATTGGGACATTTTCCCTGTTTATTATATGTTTTGTGTATTCTTTATTTCTCTTTTATATACTAAATATAATTCAGTAGTTAGTGGTGCTCTTTGAAATTCAGCCATGAAGCCACTGAATATATTAGTTGTTTAGTGCAAGATAATTATGCATTAAGCATTTTCATGCTTCTAATTACTCATTACTAGGGAGGTGCGTGTGTGATAATGTTACCTAAGTAACTATAATTTGCCTGGTGTGTTCGCTGTTGCTTTTCACCTCTTGTGCATGGCGTTACAGTTTGACAACTCCGAAGAAACACTTGCATGACATTATGTATTCAACGAGTTGAACATGTAAATTTGGTAGTACTCGTTTAATGGTCTTTGAGCATCAATTGAATGTAGTTACAACGTGAAAGAGGAAGTTGTAAAAAAGAGGCATAATATGTTTTGTTCTTGGTAACGTTATTATTATAGAAGTTTCAAAAACGTAGTTCTGTTGGCTGTGAACGGAATTACCGAATATGCGACCATATAAAATATCCTAAAAACCCTACAAACTTTCGATATTAACGTCATATTTCACGTATTTTAAACTAGATATATCTTTTTGATGTTTCAGGCGGATGTTTCCCACTGTGCGGGTATCCTTCAGTGGAGTCCGACCCGAACAGAGGTACGCAGTTCTGATGGACATAGTACCCGTTGACAATAAGAGGTACAGGTACGCCTATCACCGATCTTCCTGGCTTGTAGCAGGCAAGGCAGATCCTCCAGCACCTTCCAGGCTGTACCTTCATCCGGATTCACCTTTCACTGGAGAACAGCTAAGGAAGCAGGTCGTATCCTTCGAGAAAGTCAAGCTCACGAATAACGAGATGGATAAAAATGGGCAGGTAAATACTTTTGGGATCATATATATATATTTGATAATTCTGTTCGCCAAAAAATAATGAGTAGGTTTTTACTAAAAGGCAAATTGTTTCCACAGTTGTTGTCGTAAAATTAAAATAAAGTCTGTTGTACAATCTTTTACCACTTGACTCGATTGTTAAAATAGGTAATAACATAATTCGACAGTTTTACTTTTGTTGCAACCAATGCTCTAGTGGACCAAATTCTCTAGTAAACTACTCCTAGTTGACCAATTTCTACATTTTTTCATAATACACTTCTATCATTAGTTTCTTGTGGAGTCTTGTTGCAATAAAATACATTTTGACTGATGGTGGCTTATTGATAACTTGGGACTAAAGTAACCCCCTCTCCTGATGGAGCTAGTTTGCTGATTAACGAACTCAGCTAATTGTTTTTTTTATGGAAATGCTCTATAAAGAGTTTCGTGGCGGGAAAACAAACACTGTTCCGCTGAGGTGTTAACAGAAAAATACACACGTAATTGTAAAAATGTATTTAAACAAGGGACATTATCGAAGTGTTGTAAATAGAGTTAATTAGAAAAGACATTTTCCAAATTTTCATTAGCGATAACCTCCAATCCTTTGGGATGTGCTAAATAAAATGGGGCATGGAGTATTGAATTTGTGCGGTCTAGGGATAAGCTATATTTTTTGCTGAGTTATTCCTCAAGGTATAATATGAATTGAATGTTTTATAGATCCCTCAATGGCTTACAAAAAATATTAAATCGTAAACATACAAAAAAATAACTTATCGAAAGTAGTAATTTATGCCTTTGCGTGTCACGCGATATACATGTGTTTGAAAGTATATTTAAACATGATTATGAATTATTAAAAATGCATTATTATCATCAACTTTATGCTTTAATTTACATTTTGGCCAAATTCGTTTGTGACTCTTATTTTTATAAAAGTACTTTAAGAAACATCTGCTTATATAATTAATTATGGTTATGATAAACTAGCATATTAGGGTTTTGTTTATGTTTAAGAAATCATTTTCTTAATTTTCATTATTTTAAATTTCATTAAATATTTTTATTTTCTTGTCACTATTTTTTTTTTTTTTACGGCGCATCGACAAATCTTGGCCATTAGCGCCGACATCCAGGGTGCAGCCAGGAACTTTCTCAGCGAGCCCTGAGATGAGAAAATTTCTGCCACCGGTGGGGATCGAACCCACCATCTCCCGCTTATGAATATAGCGCGCTAGCCACTAGACCACGGTAGACCCCTCTTGTCACTATTATAACCATTTGTACTCAGTATTTCTACTGTAATTGCAATATAATTTCTATTATAAGATCGTGACCCTTTGTACTAAACAGTGTATTCCAAATTGGCAGAAGGTCATCCATTTAAAAAACTTTAACTTTTCATTAACATCCCTTTATTTGGTCCTCTACATGCATTAGTTTAGATGTGGCCCTACCTGTGGATGGTCTAACTAAGTTGAGGCTAAAAAGAATTGTAAATAGTTAATTTGCTCCTGATAAAGGGATGATAAAGAAAAATTGAATTATTTAAGATGAAGTTCTGCAAATTTGGAATACAATATTATTTGCACATTAACTGAAATTCTAAGATCAGCTGTCATCGCCAATGTTTCAAGGTCTACTAAAAAACATTTAATAAGAAATATTATAAAATCTACTTCATTTTCTAAAGGATTATTAAGGCTATTGTGCAATGTCGGAAGTCTGTATTGCCAAAAATAAAATAAAATATTGATGTTTCTAGTATAAAATATTAATGTTATAACTTTTTCAATAATCTCCAAATGGTCGAAAACCATTCCTACCTCCATACATGCCAGGTGACCACTAGCCTGATTGTTGGCGTTAGGATAGCGTGCTACTTGAGCGACATATGGTTACTCAAGTCCCCAACCCTCTTCGACAATTGCACTAATGGTGTGTATGACATGTTGAGAAGTCGTTTTTACAATTATCCACATTCCTCTTGGGGAAACATACATACTTCAATCGATTCGGGGTCGTGGAGATAATCTGCTCTTTTAAAAGTGGGTATCATACAGTTTCAAAACATAGTACTGACCAAACTATCTCCTTAGTGTGCCTTGCGGTCAGGAATCGGGTGTATCTACAGTATTTGCTCCTCTATGCCCTCGAGGCCTTTTACGGGACTGATTATATAGTTTCCAAAGGGAAAATAAACATCTAAGCTTATTTCTTCGGACAAATTACTTAGCTAATAGACATATATATATAAAAAAATGTGGTTTAGAACTTTTTATATATACACATATATATATATATATATATATATATATATATATATGTGTGTGTGTGTGTGTGTGTGTGATCATGAAATGATATAAACACTCCAAGTACAAGACGTTGCCACTACCAATAAAAGGCGTTTTGGATACTTCAAATGCGGCTCTTAACAAATGTTTTGCATTCTTATCACCTAGCCGGGTTACTATTGCATTTTAGCACTTTCCTCCGAAGGAAAGTAGCTATTGAGGTTGGACTCATGACGGAATTTTTGAAAAATTTCTTCAAATCTTTATCGATCCTACCTAGTAGACACCGAAAATGACCCCCGTTAAAATGTATATATATATATATATATATATATATATATATATATATATATATGTGTGTGTGTGTGTGTGTGTGTGTGTCTGTTAACACGATAGCGGCCAGAGTTTTTGTTTTTTCGTCACGAAACTTGGTATATAGCTTTTAATTAGCAAACGATTGAACGAGTTCGTTAAGCACCAAAGTCGGTCTACCGGAAGGGGGGGTTTACCCCGAACCCAAAACACTAATTTGACTATGTCAGCCGTAATATTTGTTATATTTCAACGAAACTTGGTATTCGTAGTGGTAATATAGAGAGAAAAGTGAGATATAAAAATGAACTAAATCGTTCATTAGAAGGGGGGGGGTTACTCCGGACCCACAATACCAATTCGCTACTACCAGCCGTGATTTTTGGTATATTTCGACGAAACTCGGTATTCGTTGTGGTAATCCACAGGTAAATATGTGTTGTAAAAATAAACTAAATCGGTTCATTAGGAGGGGGGGGGTTACTCCGGACCCACAATACCAATTCGCCACTACCAGCCGTGATTTTTGGTATATTTCGACGAAACTCGGTATTCGTAGTGGTAATCTACAGGTAAATATGTGTTGTAAAAATAAACTAAATCGGTTCATTAGGAGGGGGGGGGGTTTACTCCGGACCCGAATTCCTAATATACTCGCACCGGTCGTAATTTCTGCTGTATTGTAACGAAACGCGGTATACGTCGTGGGTAACTCATGAGAAAGAAGTGTTGTAAAAATGAGCTGAATCGGTCAATCGGAAAGCGGGGGTTTAATTTGTAATATATTTCAATAGAAAAGCCCGCCAGACGTAGGTTCACAAAGCCGCCGCAAGGAGCGCTATCTACCACAAGAGTGACTGTATCCTGTTCCTGCGTTAGATCAAAATACCATAATATGAGGTTTTTTGTATTTATTAAGTAGTGTAGTAGGTACTATGTGTAAACATAACTCTGGAATCAAATTAATAATTGATCAGTTACTCATTACAAATTTAAAAGAGAACTATTCATGTTTCTATTTTATTTTTGTAGGATATTTTAAGCAAATTGTTCTGGAAAGCAGTTTACACTACCCAAATTCTGAGGAAAGTGCTTAGTTATGCAGCTCCTGCGTGACGGACTTTTTTGTAGTAGATGTTTTCGAGAAAAAATTATTAATAACATATTTAATTAACAGAATTTAAAAATATCTACCGAGGTGATGATCCATTTAAGGGTTTTCATTTTTTTTTCCTTCAAAAATTTGCCGTGGCAAGAACATTTAATGGCACATTGGCATCTAAGCGTTTAGCACACGGTTATGTACGGGTTTATTGGTGTTGACGTAGAGACCTTCCTCAAGAGCACCTCGCTCAATAATAGTCATATATATATATATATATATATATAATAATAATAAAAATAACACACCAATGTTTAAACGTTATTACTTCTGGGAAGAAATGTTTTCTTCCTTATCGGTGCCTTATTGGTAGTGTGAAAGAAAATTGTCCTCATGCCTTCAAAAATAAAATAAAGATTATTAAAAGTAGCTAAAAAAGAAAAACTTGGAATATTTTACTGACTAAGGAGTAGCGACCCAATAAGAAATGCAAAATATCCGGGAGCAGCTGTCCTACCTCTGTCATATTTTACAGCTTTAATTATGCAGATATCCGGTGTCTGTGTGTGTTTATTTTGTGTGTGTGTGCGTAATACTTCTATCGTATCTTCTGTGTTGCCTTCTGCTGTCTGCTTCTCTACATTTTTCTTAACATGCAAGGACTAGGAGCAGAAGATCACGAATTCTTACTAGTTTCACATTACTTTGCTCTTACATCGCTAAGAACAATGTTAGAACTATAATTTCTGAATTTTCGGAATTTTAATTTTAAGATTGGGAATTACTGTATACAGGATAATTAGCTATTTACGTTTGTAAGTTCTTCTTGTTTACCATGAAAATGTCTTCTTATTTATAAAATATTTGATATATTTATATGAAACATATTTTTTGAGTTATAATCGTCAAGACTGCGTCCTGCAAGATAGTAACGACTGGTACTTAAATCAATATTTCTCCTAGAAAGTAACTAAAGTTTCTTTTGGAATCGAGGGAACTCAAAATTGATATTATAAAATTTTATTATTTGAAAAACATCAATTTTTTTCTAATTTATTTTTATATTTATGCAACCAATCACTATTTCCTCAATTTTATTACCTAAAACAAAAGATTTTTTTTTGCAAATTAAATTTAAGAAATATGAATAATTCATCCTCTTGTGTTGAGGGATACGTTGAGTGGGAAATTTGAAATGTCAGGGTTCCACATTGATAATTTCAAGAACGTCAGACTTTGTGTGACCTTAGGGAACGCTGTGTAAACAATAATTAAGGCAATTATAAAATCATAATTAATTAATTAATGACCTAACGAAGTTCATTATGTATATTAAAAAATCGAGCTATAGATTTTTTTTGGTGGATTCTTTTATGCCTCAAGGCGAGTAAACTCCGGAATTTTTAATTAAAATTATTAGATTGCAACGAAACTCGCAAGAATGTGTCATAAAAACCTTGATTATAAATTAAATAAAATGTTATTAAGTAAAATATCTCTTGGTTCAGAAATGTTTTTTTTTGGATGTAATAGTGTTTTAGTTGGTTAAATATTCCGAGTTCTAGATTGTTAGTATACCATATTTCTCAAATGCTCTCAGCCCCTCCCCTAAATTCTAGCCACCCCCAAATTATTTTCTATGTACGCCCGAGAAACTGGCTATGAAATCCATAAACTAGATAGAAGTGTCTTAAGAAAATAGGAAAAATCGCTTCCCTGGGGTTTACCCTGACAAATACACTGCAAAACAAATTATTCAAGTATTTAATATATGTTTGATTTTCTACATGCTTATATAAGGGAGTTAGTCTCTAAATATGTGTATTTATTTAATAATTATAATGTTTTTTGCTGTATCATTATTATCAAGCATATTTTTATATTATTCTCTATTTTCAGTAATTTCAGTTTTATATATTTAATATTTGTATTATTAGTTAATACATTCGAGAAATTAAAATAAGCTACAATGACCTTGGTGGTTAAATTGCCTCGACAAAGAGTTCAATATTATAATTGGTATTCTCGAAGTTAAAGCAACACAAGTGGAAATACATATTTATTTATTATTTTTACTATTTTAAGAATTATATCACCTGTATATAATAATTGTATCAAAACAAATATTAAAGAGCAAGAAGTTTTCTTCTGTTAGTATTAAATCTGTTCGATTTACGCAGCTCCTGCGTGGCGGATTTGTTTAAATGAGTTTGTTCAATCGTCAAAAGAAACTATATTAACCTCCTGCTAATTGTATATGGTTTTATTCCGCTTTAATTTATTCTATAAAATGAAATTTCCACTACTGTTCACTCCAAGTTTCCACTGGAATGCTTCACTTAATGCATTTTATCAAGAAACATATTTTCCTTTTCATTCTATTTCTTTGAGATTTTTTTTTATTTTCATCAGTTAAACGTTTTAACTCGGCTTATAAAGCCTTTATTACAGTAGATACATATTTAAGTTCTTTCATTTTAATTTATGATAAAAAAAAAAATTCTAAAAGAATAATATCAGCAAGTGTGTTTTATATTATTCTATTTAAAAGTGTGAAAATGATATTGACGTTTCATTTAACTTGTAGATGAAAGATGCTACCCACATATGTAAATCCTAAAACTATAAAAATTAAAAAATAAAAATATTATCCTTTCCAGAAGCATTAGCTCCTCGCCACAGAGATATTAAGAATATTTTAACCAGACCCGATTAGAGAAACCTGTTATTACTTTCATATTGTGATTTTCTGCGAAATAGTATGTAAATTATTCCTGTGTTTTTATCCAAATTAAAGCCTAGGTATATGAACCGTGGTGTTGTTCAAACGCATCTGCAAGAAGTCTAGTAAATCACACGAAACGACAAAACGGTCATAGTAAGACGGTAGCTAATTGGCGTGTATCAGCATACGAAAGGTAGGAATGCGAGTGAGGAACATGCGGTGCTTGATAATCTTGCGGGGATGTAGCGCATATGCCCGGCCCATCGTCGTGATGTATGGCACCACGCGAGAATGCGCAAACAACATGGCTGGTCTCTTGTTGTCGAGAAGAATTCGCAAGTCATAAATTCAAAAACTCGCACGGACACTCAACCTTAGCAGGACGTTTTCATAGATGTACGGTAGCTGCTCTTGAAAGTATAATAACCCGTTATTTTCTTATAATTTCATAAAACTTGAATCATAATTTGCAATTCAAATTTTAGGTCCTAAGACAAAGTCAATTCTCTTTTCTGATAATAGAGAAAACGAAATACCATCATATTGTCCCTATTATGTCAAACTATAGAATATGCAAATCAGAGCAAACCAACGAACCCACATATTCGATACATTGACGAATTAATATATTGAAAAATGGCTATATTCGATACTTTATTTAAGGCATTTCCGGCTATTCTAAAGGGGTTAGAGTTGCAACAATTTGCGACAAGCAGTAACGTCCACCATGCAAGAACTAAGTATCGAATCTGAAAAACGAGATTTTTCACATTCGAGAGTTTGACATGGTAGGGACGATATCATAATAGTCTTAACTAATAGTCACAGTTTGATGAAATTTGTTGTTTTGTAGAAGAATATAGGGTATCATTAAAACATTGGTGACCGAAAGCGAGTGAGTAAAGATTTTAATGTAACCCACCAATAAAACAAAAATATTGAAATACCATTAAAGTTTGTAGCAACTAATGTGCTACTTATTTCTAAAACTAATTAATCAGAAATCTATGCTTTCCTAAAGGTTTGTTACTGATTTTAATTTTAGCGTTTCATTAAAATCCTTAATTTATTTGATTTCGCTTTTCTTTATTGTAGTTAGTTTTTTCTTAAAATTGACCATTTCGTGAGAGACAAGAAATTGCGCTAAACACGACACTCAATGAAATGGAATAAATAAAAAACGCTAATTTTGTAGTGTTGTGTGTGATCTCATTTTTATTGTAAATAAATCCGCGGTTTTGAAATACCCGAAGCAAAAATTCTATTTTTTTTTTCTTCAAAATTCTCAAAAACAAATAAATATATCCCTTGAAGTTACTCCATTCGATTCTCTACGTATAAATACCCACACAAAGAATATCTGAAATGTTTTAACGCTACAAATTCATTCGCACTAATTTCGCAGACAAATTATTGTTGCGGAGAACCGATTCTACTGGTTAACGAACTTGACCTTAGGTTTTAAATAAAGAATTTTTTCAGAAATTGTAAGAAACTTTGTCCATTATTGTAAGGGTAGAGAGTGCACAGATAAATACATTAGTTTTTGTTACAATCGCCAATTAGGTCAGAATTTGCTTATTGGAATTATTTACCCTTCCGTTTTCTAGCTATTCTGATAGTCTTCAAAGGATATTTTATACAAATGTTTATTAATATATGTATATAGCTATAGTTTTATAAATATAGTAAATACTATCGGGTAAATCAAGTAGATAAAAAATTTTTTATGACCGAATTGTCTCAAGAAGTATAATGTAGTTGGCAGGCCAACTTTAAATGAAAAAAAATGTATATATACAAATACATATTTTTTTGGTTGAATTTAAGGCGTGTCAACCGTTGAGGTCATTAACGCCAGAAACACATATTTTAGAAACCATTTTTTTTTCGCGAAATTTCGGCATTTCTCATATTCGCTCAACCTTTTAAGCGTGTTTCCTTCCTAGAATATGCAGTAAAGAGGAACGAAACTTGCTAATTGTTGCTTATAGCTCTTGTTTTCTCTTCTTCTTGTTATACAGGAATTCGAGTAGGAGGACGAATGCAAATGAAGTTGACGACTGAAATAAAAATGACTTTTCGAGAAAAGATGTGTCTGAGTATAAATTTGTTGTCAATTCGCGATATGGAAATACTAATTTGTTCCGACTGGCTACCGCGGGCGGTCTGTTCGACGGTCCTGTCGTTCTCCTCAGATTTAAAGCTCCTGAACACGACGTTTATCGTCCCCGAAACACATCTCGTCTTCACGGTTTTTTTGTATTATAATTTTTTTTTTAATATTTTGTTTTACTTTATTTTTTGTAGCCATTCCTCCTTGAGGACCCCCCGCCTGAATGTTTATCCCTTCGACTTTGTATCCACGTGTCCAGGTCTTTAGTTCTGATAATGTCCTTCGTTCTTGGAGCAGTAAACGACCTGCTCCTCAGGTGGCGAGCTGTCCTTGTCTGGATTTTATCGCCTTTCCAGTCGGGTCAACGGGGTGTCCGTTTTACGAATATCTCTCGCGATATTTCATTTATTAATGCTGACATATTTTTGGATAACAAAAAAAAATTGCATCGTGTTCTGAATTCCCTACGGGTTGCCGTTCACAAAATCAAATACAACTAACGGCTGAATGAACTGAAGGATTATAGGAAACTGTATTTTGAGTTAAAAATAAATCTATAACCTGTTTTACGAGAATTAGTGTTCTTTCAGGCATTTACTTTTTTGGCTTAAGGGTTAGTGCAAAAACGTTTACCACTGAACCTTCTGTAGGACGAAGAAATGAGCTTAAAGTTTAAAAACGTTGGTTTCGTATCATTGAAAAATGTAATACTTTTTCCTGCGATTTTGTAAATTGCTTCCAGTATTAAAAAAAAACTTCTTTTTTTTTTTATTACATTGACTGCCTAATAATTTTCAGAATTTCGGTGTACAAAGCCAATTAAATTAAATATTTTTTCTTATTGAAAACTATAATTACAATACGTAATGGTCACTATAAAGCATAATATCTGTTTCTTGCACAAAAAAAAAAAAAAAAAAAAAAACAGGTTGTATGAACAATTTCGAAGTGGGTTTAGGAAACCGAAAGCTGTTCACGGAAGCCAACTACGAGGTAGTTCGTACCCAGTCATGCTTCGACCTGTTGTTTTGTTACTGCATCGCTACAATTTTTGTTCTCTTCCTGGAAGCCATGTTTTAATATTCACATGATTTATATATGATGATAAACACGATAAAAAATCTTGCAAAAGTTACAAGATATTTGGGAGCAAAATAAATAATGAATGTTCTATCCTGAGTTTCCCCGTGGTCTAGTGTTTTACACCTTGGATTCTTGTGTGGGAGGTGGGGATTCGATTCCGACGTGCATTTTCTCATGTCCTACTTCACTATGGATTTTTTGGAATTTTCTCATGTCCCACTTCACTATGGATGTCGGCGCTTATGACCCCGACGACAGTGCGACGTAAAAAAAAAAAAAGAAGAAAAAGTGTTCTATCTCAAGTTTTCGAAATGCCTCCAGGAGGACTATATGGAAGCACACTAAGATGAGGCAGTTCCTGCAAGGACGAATTTCTCTAAAGTATATTCTATTTCTGCTTTCCAAACTGTTGCCCCAACCACGTGTTTTCCCCAGCTGACTAGCTCTAATGACAAGAGGACGGCGAGACTTGGCAACAGGGTTGCTCGTGACCGAATATCACCTCCACGGCTGTTCCAAATCCTGTTGGTCTCGCTCAATCAGGACCCGAGGCATTTATACCCCGACCCATTATGCTACCTTCTCGAAAAGGGAGGATAAATCTTCGTTAAATTATTTACTAAAGTCCGATATGGCTTGTTATCCTTTCCTCGCGATCGGAGCGCTCTCTTCCTTTTGTACGCCGAGGATTAGCAGGAGGGAGTATTTATTCACGCCACGACTCCTGTAATTTGTTGAAAGGACATTTTTCCCGGATTTATGCTCTCTACCGTCAGGGTATTAACAATGTCGGTATTTATAGATTTTGGAAGACCACCTGCTGAGCTCCGTCCTCCTCGTATATTCCTGCATCAAAAAGACAGTTACATTCCTCACACAGAGGCAGCACAGCTGAGGTAGAGATCCCGAAGTCTCGTTATGTTCGTTTTTCATGGTTGGAAGTAAGAAATTCTCATGTCTACATCCATTTCGCTTTTAAAAGGCAACAAGAACAGTAGCCTTGGATTTAAAGACAAAAAACTGATAAAATATTCCCTCTAAAGTGAATATTAGGAAACTTCCACCAATAAATTAACATTTCTTTTATATGCATGTTTTTGTAAGTTCCATGGAGTTCTTATTACAACGTTCTTCATTTAGAATATTGAAAGTAAAACTGTAAAATTAATTACCAGTACTTGAAAACGTTTGATCGATCATTTAATGAGGGGTCGGCCTGAAGAAATTAGAAAGAATGAAAAAACTTTATTCTGGGACATTTGCCCGAATGAATAAAAATTGTCACATAATAAAAATAAATTAGAATTAAAATCCTCTTTAAGTCTACCTCTTGATTAAGTACTATTTACAGAGAAACTAAATTAATAACATTTAGAATTTAGTGAATATGGAGGGTTTATCGGGGGTGCGGGAGCAAGGATGGGAGTTTTGGATCTGGAGGGACATACCAGAATATACTTATTTATTTATTTGTGGGTGTACCGCTTCAAGGCGATTTACACCTTACTTTATTGGTTAGCATAAACATTTCAGTACTTGCCTTCTAGTAAACTTTTATATCATATGTTATAATGAGTGTTTTCAGAAGAAGGTACATAGCACATACGGTCTGTTATCTATGGAATTATTAAGTCTCCAAAGGGCATCATTGAAAGATAATAAGATTAGCAATATAGTATAAATAATGTAGTACTGGGTTTGCGAATATATATTTAGTGGGCTTAAAATAATACAAAAATCAATGAAGAGTCTTAACAAAATCACAATATATAGAAAATAAGAATTAAAATGGAGAAATTGGCCACAAAAACAGTCTTTCAATTGGTAGGGGCACTGTTTAAGTTCACCATCAGCCTTCGTGGCTTAAGGTTTCCTACTTAGAGATGAAATAAGTAAATCGTGGATTAAAATAAATGTTTTATTGGGAGATAATGGTTTCTTCCTTACTAAATTTCTCATCGCGACTCGAGAGTATCATATTAACCCTTTGACATACAATGACGTCTGGGAGAGGTCATTTATTTCGAATGTCACAGGTGACTTTGACGTCTCCAAGACGCTCTATCTTTCGCGAACATCCCGCGATATATTATTAGGTTAAAAACAGCCTCTCAGACTGAACCTTAGTCTTGTATTGTCCACGTTGGGATGCGTCGACACGCATTTTATTTTGATGTCAAGGGGTTGCTCTATGATTGGGATACTTAATTAATTGGTTGCACTTGCTGTGATTAATTGTCTATTATGAAAGTTAAAGTGATTTCCCTCGTAGTCATTTGAGGTTGCGCAGTAGGACAACCATGAGATACCTCGTTACCGTACGTAATAAAAACTAATTGCGTTTCCACGTCAAAGGAGACAGCCTCCAATTTGGAGAAGCGTCCTTTCCTGCATTCTTCCAGGACATCGTCCTCCGTCCAGGATGCGTAGAAGCAGTAGCCTCTCTCTCGGGGGATGGAAATAGCTTTCGACCTGAGTAGACCATTACCGAGAGGAAGTAAGACAAGTCATTAGGCGCTCATCCGTCTTAGCGCTGTTTACCTTCGAATTACAGGCAGTCGCCTGAAATAATAATGTTAGGTCTCAAGGTGGACCCCTGCGGGACATCACCTTATCTTTTAGAATCAACTAAATGCATTTATTCATTAGTTTTTAAGATGTTAGGATCATTGAGAGGACAGAAAGAAGAACCCCTAACACTAACTATACAGCAGTAAAAATACCCGAAAAAACTTCTCAAAGAAGAATTAATCCGCATAAAAAATACACTAATTCGACTCAAATCTGGAAAGTAGTTCCAAATAACCGAAAAAAAACAATTTTATCTCAATTACATCCTCATTTCTTTTTTAACGGTGAAAAATAGTTAAATTTAATACTTATGCAAAATGATCAGCGTAAGTTCATTGGTTTAAATTTATTGTGAAGTTATTTGCGGAAAAATGTCCCTACTGCTCCATTATGTCCAGGACTTGTTAATTCTAAACAAATATCCCAGTTCTACCACCATTGATTGCGTAGTTTCTAAAACTTTCAGCGCTGAGGCCCAAAATTTAACTGATTATCATTGTAATTATTGAATTATTATTACTGTTATATATTGTGAGATTAAGTCTTATGATAGTATGGATGATAGTTATGAAACTAAAAAAATAGATTAAAAAAAAAACAAAAAAAAAAAACAAAAAAAAAACGCCCTAAATTAATACCGTAGAAGTTTCAATATAAACCCTCATTTACTACTTACTATCCAGATCCCATACTTATAAGGTATTATATTTATTGATACCTTGGGGTTCGGTCAAAAAAGTCAAATAAAACATCTTTTTTTTGTTTTAAATAAAAAGAATGAGGTTGCATTTTTCCAACGGCTTTATTTTTTTTTTTTATAGGAGAGCGGTAAGAGCTAATCGAAATGTAAGTTTATACATCACTTCTTGTCTCTTCTATTTACTAGCATGAGTATAATCAAAAATGCCGAAACTTCGGCCATAGCACACTCGTTTTAAATATGAGAAAAAATAAATGTTGTTTTTCTCGAGACATTTGTATTTCGAATACCAAATATTGAAAAATGTTTGGGGGGGGGGGGTTTCCCGTGGTTAATGGGTGGTCTAGCCTTAGATTCATAAGCGGGAGTTGGTGGGTTCGATCTCCACCGGCGGCAGGAAGTTTCTCATTCCACGGCTCGTTGGGAAAATTCCTTGCTGCACCGTGGATGTCGGCGCTAATGGCCCAGATTTTTCGAAGCGCCGTAAAAAAAATAATAAATAAATAAAATAAAATAAAAAATTATACGTTTGTGAACCTTTTTCTCAATTATGTATTTAAAATGGCAAAAGATCTTATTAAAACAGCAATCGGTATTATTTTTTTTTATTTTGTTCTCTACATGTTTCGCATCACAAGTCAACTCTGCAGGAGCAGCTTAACTACGTATATTACAGTTTAAATGTAGCCCTGCCTTGTGGAAGGTCTTTCTAAGGATGCGTTTACACTAGGATAGTTATTGCAGGATATGTATATCAGAGAGAAATTCTGACTAATGTAAACTATGTAGAATTTATGTCAGACATAAATTTTACATGGTTTCCATTAGTCAGAATTTCTCTCTGATATAAATATCCTGCAATAACTATTCTAGTGTAAACGCACCCTTAGTCGAGGCTGAGATGAAATGTATGCAGTTAAGTTGGTCCTGAAGAGACGTCTAGTGGCACGAAACATGTAGAGCACAATGTGAACATAATTGAAGTTTTTATAATATATGTCCTTCTGCCATTTTAAAATGCATATTGAAAAAGGACTTAAATGCTCTTTTCCGGCCAGTTAAATTAAATTATCGGGGATGAATTTATTGGTGCGGGAATACATTCAGTACAAAAAGGCGGGAAGAGCATTAAAAGTAAAGTATAGTTTATTGAAAAGTCGAATGAATGGTGATGGAAATGGGCGATGTAGAGTTGAGCGAAGAGAAAATCGTTTAACAGTTGAATTAAAGGGAGGCCTGGGTCCCAGGGGGTCGATTATCGAGACGATTTATCGTAGCGGCATAAATCGGTCGTGTCTGTGTATGTGTTGCTGTATTTGTATTTGTATGTGGGCAACACAACGGTCGGAGAGGGGGGCTCGGAGGATTATTTGCGAACGCATTTGCAACTCGGCCGAGGGCTGCCGGATTACCGCCTGGATTATGTCCGAATTAATCAACATATCCCTCGGAGCACATACAACACATGGGTGCGATAACATACACAGCTTTTGAACACGCTCACACATATCTCTCTCTCTCTCTCTCGTATTCCCTTTCGCCCTCTCACATTCAGGGTTTTCCATATAATGTGGGCAAATCCTGGTAGGGCTTAAGTCGGCTAGAGTTTCGTGTTTTGTCACGTCTGGACAGAAAAGCTCAGGGATTTAGAGTCTTCCGGTGGGAATATGAATGGCTATTCCTCACGAACTACTTCTTATATTACAATCCTTAAAGAAAAACACAATTTAATACATCATGACTATTTTAGTATTTGTGGTGTAATGTCCAAATCTTGAGTTTGAAGAAATCTTCATTCCATAGAAATATTAATTAGCTTGAGTGAAGGCAGAGTGTGCAGAAGATCTTATACTTTTTTCTTCAAAAGGATTGTTTGTTCCATTCTTGTTTTTTCTTTATTATTTTTTTTCTATCTAAAGATCACCTAAACACCCATGGTGGAGCAGAGAATTCTTTCAGCCCATAGATGAAAAAACTCAACCTGTTGCAGGCGACACTCGAACCTGCATCTCCCGCATGAGAATCCTTGGCGTTAGCCACTACACCAAGTGGAGAATAATTATTTAAATGAGTCGTTTGTTATTAAGTGTAGAATCTGATCATTCATTTATGTACAGTTCTGTGGAAGTCTGTACTGTCGGTTGAGCTTTTGGCTGTTCTGGGTGAATATGTGACTTCCAAGTTACTCGTTTATCAATGTATTATAAAACAAATGCCAAATAGAGAAGTTTATACTATAAGGTTTATACTATGAGTCACATA
This sequence comes from Gonocerus acuteangulatus, assembly GCA_946811695.1. Lineage (NCBI taxonomy): Eukaryota > Metazoa > Arthropoda > Insecta > Hemiptera > Coreidae > Gonocerus > Gonocerus acuteangulatus. Next base: position 48,684,375 of record OX328126.1, read on the forward strand.
CATCAGACACTTCTCGCAGGAAATATATCTCGGATCCCGAATAGATAATTGTCATAATTATTATATCCGACACCTGAGATATCGTCGATACAAATGCAAAGTATCGAATGAGAAAAAACGCATTTTTCATTTTCAATCTATACTGATTGCTGATGTACGTTGGGGCAAACTCTCGAAAATTAAAGAATAATAATTATTAATTACAGAAAATCAAACAAACGAATGTGCATTAAGTCTAATTAACGTGTTAAAATATATTATAAGATAAAATATATATAAAGTCATCTATAAGGTACCAAACCACTTTTCACATTCGATACTTTGCATTTATATCGAGGATATATTTCCTGAGAGAAGTGTCTGATGTAAACGCACCCTTATTGCGCGTGATAGAAATATATATCTCAGACATGAATTATTTTCAGTTTATATTAGTTACAATTTCTGACTGACATAAATATCCTGCAATAACTATCAGATGTAAACGCACCCTAACATAATACTTGAAGATTTTATATTTTTCTAATAATTCTTGGCATTATTTAATGTTTCAGATTGTGCTGAACTCCATGCACCGATACCAGCCTAGGATACACCTGGTGAAATGGCGAGAAGGCGGTGGACAAGTCACAGATCTTGAACGAGAACAGTTCAGGACCTACGTATTCCCTGAGACAGTATTCACAGCCGTCACTGCTTATCAAAATCAACTTGTAAGTAGACAGATCCTGAATATGTGTTATCTTTAGTTTATTCAATAATTATAATAATTTTGAGGATATTCCGGCAGACTCTGATGAATGCCTAAAGAATCAAATGGTAGTCTAACATTCAGAGATTGATTCTTTTGAGTGTAATTGCATGTTGGCGCCGGTAACAAACGAAATATTTTACCTGTACAACCATTACACAATTATTAAGATTCAGTTATTTTTCACAAGTGATACTCTTTCGATATACGTTTTGTTCTCTCAGTTAACAATTCACATAAAGAAAGCCCATATTTTGTTTTTATGAATGACTACTATCTGATATATTTATACCTTACATACCATACATTTCCTATTATTTATCATTCCTCAATTTATCAATACCTGCAATAAATCAATATTTTGATTTGTCAGAATAATGACTCTTCGTACATTGTGTGAGGATTGTTAATTTATCTCCCGGGATAATATATAGCTGATAATTGATGCATGTGTTGCATCGATATTTTAATTACCCTTTCGACCATTATTAAACAGCATTTATGAAAAAAAAATTGCTTTCAAAAAAGGGAGACGAAATTATAACCATAATACATAATTTATTGTAATTTTTGTAATTGGTTGCGTGAGAAGTCCCAAGGACTTGATGACTCATCCTAACAATGAAAATACTTAAATTTTACTCAAGAAAATAACTGTACACAATTAAATAAAATTAAAAAAGACCTTTTTAAAAATATTACGTGAAGAAAAAAAAACGAAGAAAGTTAAGGAAAGTATCCTTTAAATTATTTATTGGTATCAGGTTTTCTTTATTGGTTCAGGAAAGCACTTTGTTGATTTAACGACTTTGTTGGTATCAAAATGTTTTTGATAACTATCATAATCATTTGTGTTTCCTGATTTTTATGTTGGGTACTTTCAAGTTCCCACAATTATCAGTGAACAATTTCAATGATTACTTGCTTGTTTAATTGCTCCAGATACTATTCACGTGAACACAATCATCAAAAGCACAAAACTAAATTTGTAACACGTAACAGGGCTTGCTGAAGTCACAGAACCTCATTTTCAATTGATTAGGTCAAATAATGTGAAAACTGGCATATGTGAGAGGTCAAAAAGGCAGATTCATTGTCTAAAAATTCTGTAAAAGTTACTTTTGTTTGTATAAATAACTGTAAAGACCAAAATAATTGTAAATGTAATGTGTCAAAATAAGTTCGTTATGATGTTTCATCATTTTCGTTGCTACGTTTACAAATTTTAATTATTTTACATATGAACCTAAAGTACTATAGCATGATGCTGCACTGAAATTTTTCTTTTCACTCTGTTTATGAATCACCAAATGTATGTTTTTTTTTTTAAAGGACTAATTAAATATATTTTGTAGCCACCAATGGAATTACTGTCTAGTTTTGACCATATAAATTACTTTATTTATTTCCTAATTGTTATTTAATTTTGTTTTCAGATAACCAAACTGAAAATAGATAGTAATCCATTCGCCAAAGGATTCAGGGACTCATCGAGGCTAACCGACTTTGACAGGTTAGTTCTTTATAAGATTTTATAATTTTTAATAATAGTGCTAACATTTTTAAAAAAGAATAAGATAACTTTATAAGTATGCTTTAATACGTTTTTCTGTGTGAAATACTATTGCGCGTATGAATATCCTTATTGCTGGTGATACTCTGTCTGTTATAGAGAATTAAGTAATTAACAAATAGTTTTACACACCTAAAGTGCTGGTTTTGGATGTATTTCCTACGAAAGATAATTATAGGAGAATAGATCCAATGTGACGCTAATGTAAATTAAACATAACGTTTAACGTAGCTGATAATAACCGTTGCCCGAACAACTTCATGACTTGAGAGATGTGGTGGTCAGCAGAAACACTTGAGGTGATTACGGTATATCCTCTCCTTGGATTGAAGGCTCCGTGACGTCCCGGCAGGCGGCGGCTCGCTGTGTGGCCTCAAAGGAGCTCGGAAGAGTGGGAGAGGGGCAAGAGGTGAAAAAATTTAAATTGAAAAATTAAATCTGTCTGCCGGCCGTCATCAGAGCTGTAGCGCAATCAAAATTTCATTTTCTCCACCTCACATTACCCGAGTAGAAGGAGCGCCATCTCTGGTCATTCTACTCTATTAGGGCCTCATCTCTCTCTTTCTCTAGCGGCCCGCGGCACTCTTCAAGGATTCAATTACAGTGTAACTTAGGGGCACCTTTCCTCTATGGTCTTATCGGTTTTCCTCTCACCATAGACCTCATTCAGTTTTGCTATATCCCATGTTTTCTAATGGTCGTTTGGCAACAAGTTATCCAGCAATTGTAGTAATAGGTACAGGATTTAACTGCAGGAGTTAACTACAACATTATCATTACACCGTAACACATTAGCTAAAAGGTTACTTTTCAGGCTTACAATGCCCAAAGAGTAGGAAGTACAACTGTAGCATAACAATATGATGAAACTTATATATTTAGTTGAATATTGAGAGAGGAAGCTAATGATTGTGGAAATATTTTCGGAACAACTAAAATAACAATAATTCGTTATTAAAAAAATTCCAGGAACATTTTTTTATGATGAAAAAAATTGAAAAAAAATGTTTGTCTACCTCTTTTGCGCCTAACCCCGAACATATTCGCCCTAGGGACCTTTCCAAGGTGTTGGGAGATTTATAAGGACATTCCCTATAATTATCTATTATTTAACAGTTTTAAAAATTTTTCGCTGTTTCGCAAAAAAAAACAAAAAACCAGTAACGAAAAAGGGTTAAAATATAGACATTTCTTATATCATTTTTTCGGCAGCTTAAAATGCTTTTAGGCCATTTTTAATAGAGGAAAAAAATGTTGATTATATAATAAAACAACCCACCAAACTTCGTTTAAATTGGCTTACATTTTTTGCAATTTGATTATCAGCGAAATAAGTAACTTTTTTTAGAATTTCTGACGAACTGCTTCACATATTTATAATATTAAAAAATACATTTAAAGCACTTCAAAAACATTTCACCGATATTGCGTTATCCACTACTTGGCTCTCAATTAGTTTAAATTTCAATTAAAGCACAGCTTGATTGTAAAAAATTAAGAACTTAACGGCCATTTATAATTAGGAGTAAATATTAAGCCGTTAAGTGAAACGAGGCAATAGAAAGGATGCGACCAACGGTAAAACGTAAACTTAATAAAATAATCTAATTTAGACGCTTCGGCGCGGTCTTTGGCGACCTTTTTCAGCAGTAAATATAAGGTGGTGCGTGGAAGTCTCCAGGCGTTTTCGGCCGAAGAATATTGTCAAAATGCTTGCCGAAAGATCTAATATCCCAACTATCTACTCTTCACGTTCTAAGTTAACCTTTATCTTTCCATGTGATAAGGTTCTTTGTACTTCAAAACATTTCTGAGCACATTTAAATCTCCTTGTCATTGTATCTAATTTTGGTATCAGCTACTGACGCTTTGAGCAATTAATTAGTAACTTCAATGACCACCGGAACGTGCTTCATATTATTTGCCATGACAAGAGAATTTTGTCCTGAACACATTTCGTGAAAAACAAAGCGATAGAAGAACAAAGCCTTAAGGCTCAGTTTGGCGTCTACGTGTCTGGCACACACATGATAAGTTAATAAACCTCAAGGCGGGGACTGCACTGTCCAGTTATAGTAGACCCACTTTATGTGAAGCAAATATCCTCTTGTCCACAGACGTCAGGCTTGGCCTGCATAGTCCTGGCCTCCTTGGACTGTACAATTATTCTACTTCGATGGACTGTACAGTTCAACTCTAGCCTCAAGGATGTCTCATACAAGATTCGGACTGCGCAGTCCAAATCCTGATATATTAATCACCGTTATGGGCACCCTAAGTTTTATTTCTTGGCCTGGATGATACTCTCAGGATAAGCTCAGTTCTTCCGATTTTTCTTTCAGTCACTCTTCGGCGAATAGTGCCGGTGTTTCTGCTAGGTTTGCCTGACGGAAATGTATCACCGAAGAATGACGTTAAGTGAAGCCGAGAGAAGGAAGATGAACCCCGCGAGAGAACCGAGGCGTGGCTAGTGATATATCTGTGAACGGTGGTCTGTAATTATGACCAATCAGTGGATCACTACCCTCGAGTATTACCAGTGTTTAGGCTCCACTAATAGTGTTCTCTCTTTCTCTCTCTCTCTCTCTCTCTCTCTCTCTCTCTCTCTCTCTCTCTCTCTCTCTCTCTCTCTCTCTTCTCATTCTCCGCTTCCTCTTCTCTCCATCTTCGCTCGTCTTAATTTAATTTTGGAAGAGGCGGCATCTACTCTGTTATTACGTTCCCTCTTCGACACAGTTCTCTTGTTTCACTGTAGTCATTGTCTTTATATAGTCCCATCCTTTTACACTGCTGATGTTAAAGATGCTCTACGTGCAATAAGATATTTGTTATCAGAACGTAAACCTTCTAGAAATAGGATGCCTTTTACCAACTAAAATTGGCGAAATTGTGTTGCAGCAACTGATAGCGTGACCATTTAATATATAAACATTGCTATAATACGCTCCTTTCGCATTCCTTCTTTATTAATGTCGCCTTTTGATAAAGTTGAACTCTTTTGCCGTCCTAAGAAAGAATAAACTATGTACTTCACTCAAAATCCCTAGCACTTAAAAATTCGCAAATTTAATGATTTCCTCGCAATTCATTTGAAGGATATGCTTCCTGACGTCTTAATAGCTGTTGTCTGTATTCCATAAATCTAATAATTACGTATTAACTTAAGCATTATCGCTGACTTTTGAAAGCACGCAACATTTTGCAGGGAACAAATTAAAAAGGATTGGATTTTCTTCAACTAGTTTCACCTGTTGGACAAAAATGGACATTTTGTGAAATAACAAAACTTCCCATAACACATGTTAAGTTTCCTATATGGAATTTTCGAAAGCATTCTAATCATAAAGCGAAAATCCGACCCATAGGAACTACGTCCTCTTAGCGTCTTCCCCAAGATATTTAATATCTGCTGTGATTTGGAAAATTTAGTGTACAAGATCTCGTTTCCAATGAAATAAAAAAAAAACACACACACACACACAAAACTTCCAGCACTGTTTTTCCGTCTGAGATGGTCCTATGAAAATTTTAAACTATTTGGAAAGATAATTATTAGACATTTGAATGCTTTTTTGAGGCATTTAAGAAGTCTACAGATAAAGGCGAAAACTGCTCATCTTAAATGTATTTATAATACCATTTCTACTCCAAAAGTTATCAAATGTACATAGGTTTGTTATTTTAGATGAAAGGTAAACGTGTAAAACAATTCTCAAAAACATATTCAATCCGTATTTTATTCCGTTTCTTTTCTCAAAAACAGAAAAAGATATCGACTTGAAACTTGTATACAACATGAAACATATTTATCTCGAAGACTATTAACTTAAAACGTAAGCAGGTATTTTTAGCTTGCATTTCATTGGAAAAAACGCGTTTCGGTAGAGAGATTGCGCTGGTTAACGAACGTGACCTTTATTTTTAGAAATATTTGTGTGCATAATTTCACAAACGTGGGATCATTTGCCAAAGTGCAATCAGATTACGTCAAACATTTCTTGTCAGATGTACCGAGGGTGAATCGCCTTCGTTGCGGGTGCTCACAAATAAATAATGAAAAAACGATCTACCGGATTTCGTAATCTTGTGTACATAATTAGCGTTTTTATTTATTTCTAAATAGAAAAAACACGCTAAAAAGTTAATTTCCTGTAAGAACTACTTCAGCCTAATCCACCGAATGTCTGGGTCCTAGACATAACTACCCAGATGAACATGCTGTCGTCACGTGTGCTTCTTTCCCACCATTTAGTGCTTCTTCATAAAAAAAGAATTCTCTTGGCCTATTCTCATAACGAGCTCTGGGGCCCTATTTTACGACACTTCATCCATCTAAAACGCTCTGCGCGATATTCGTCACACAAGTGGCAGATGACTACACTAAAAGTAAATGGAACTTTTATAGCTTTGGCATAAAGTTCCTTATGGTATTGAAAGCTTGTAATAAAGTCTTGGTTTATGAACACCGTTTGGAGTAAATAAACTTTATTGTTTAACTGTTTTCGTAGGACTATTCCTTCTTATATGAAAGACGCCATAATGCTTGGGATGCCTTCCTCAACCTGTTGCAATGAGGACACCCAGAAGTAGCAAAACCTCGTCTTATGGCAAATAAATACGACACTGTTTGCTGAAAACTCGTAGAGAAAGTAGATAAATACGGATTAGCTCACAAATCTCGGGTTATTTTTATATATGCTCTTTCAAGAAATATAGCACGTTTCCATTTTTTAATAATTTTTCAAATTTCTTCAGGGAGGTTTATACGTAATATAAAGATCACTAACACCAACGCTTATTTAATTGTTTATTCCACTTCTACTTAATGACAAAATCAAACATGTCACAGTATAGAATACAATATTTACCATAAGAACACAATATTTTAGCAAATATAAAAAAAAAAATAAAAATGTTCTAGCATTTCAGTAATAGGCTTTTAATTAAAAAAAAAAAATAAAATAAAAAAAATAAATTTAACCGAATTTTGTATTTTTATATGTTGAAGTGTAGATCAATTACATATTTTTTAGTTGTAAATTTGTGAATACAAAATGCTATAAGAAGTATAAGAACGGCTAGGATTCGGCTAAGATTTCCAGGCAAATATTTTGAACGTATCATGGCAGCCTTCGTCGGCTAAAAATAAATGTACACACTTACAAACGCGGATAATCACAACAGTAAGCAAAATTCACATCATTAAAATAGATTATAAAATCATTTTTCAAGTGAGTATTAGGTTAAGAAAGTTTAACTTTTTTTTACGAACAAACTGATCAATAGCTAATTTTTTATAATAGATATAAAAAAAATCTAAGCGATGGAGGAAGACAACTTTTAGGTGACCATGGAAAAGTCTAGGGTTCCCAACCGTTGTTTGACTTCTTATCACCTCAACAGCTTTCTCAATAAGTGTTATACCTTTTAATTTTGAATCTCTCTCTCTCTCTCTCTCTCTCTCTCTCTATATATATATATATATATATATATATATATATATATATATATATATATAAACCATAAGCTATTCATTATTTATTGAAATCATGTGGAGAAGGAGAATCACAAATGCGACGCAGACATGAATAAATGGTAGTCATATTTTAGCTGGAAATACCGCGACTGGAAGGTGGAACAGTGGCATGGCCGGGAAATATACCTGTCACCCGTGTGAATAACAGGTATCGTTACAGGGCGAGGACTGTTACCATCTCCGGCCGTAAATCGGTTCCGTTTACCATTAGCGATCGGGGGAGCTGCTCCTTTTGTCACGGCAGCCCATTCGCCGGTTCCCGGCCACTGTTACCTGATATAGTGACATATGCCTAGCCCGGCTAATCCCACTCTTTACGGCAGCCACTAGATGGGGATGCTTCAGTGGCCACAAAGCCTCCTCTTCGTCCTGGGTTCCTTCTACCTGTGCGGGTTCTATATTACCTCACATTCACACCTCTCCTCTATCATTATCTACCTAACCGCTCCTTCGTGTCTGTGCCGGGGGGTCCACGGCGTTTTTTCTCGTTCTTACTCACTCTCTTCTACCTGTCTGTGTTCTGGTATTAGTGTCCTCTCCACTAACATACATCTCTCTCTCTCTCACTCTCTCTCTCTCTCCCTCTCTCCGCAGGGGAGGAGGCTGTGGTCAATTACAGAAATTCTGGCCACGCCCAACGAGTGTCGGCGAGAGATCAAAGACGAAAACACCATCTCAAACCTGTCTTCAGCTCCGTTCGAAATCACTATTTAGTAATAATGGGAGACACGAGAAGAAGGTGAGAAAAACGTGAAGAAAAAAAAAAGAAAAAGAGAAGATGCATTCACTAATACTACATTATTGTAATAGATCTTTGAGGCAGGGTATTTAATTTCTTTATATATTTTTCGTATCAAACCAAATCTTCAAAAACAAATTAATCAGACGTTACGTATAATATAATATAATATATATTTGATGTGTCAAATTTGACTATTTTCTACTTTACCGATCATCATGGGTGTTTAGAGTTGTGTCGCTTTTTATTATCACGTATGGAAGTTCATTTTTCTCCCCGGGGAGAAAAATGAACTTAAATAAGATTTATCGGGCGATAAATCTTCTTTTTAGACATATCAAATTCTTTCATAGAAGAATACAAAAATACAACCGTAAAGACATATCATGGTCGGCAAAGTAGAAAATTGTCAAATTTGACATATCAACTTTTGGCAAACGCTGAAATATAATGCAAAAAATTATCACAAGTAAGGCATAAGATGTAAAAATTATGCTTACACCTCATTTCCATTTGAGAAATTAAATTACCAACTTCCGAGTCTTGATTAGTTCCATTAATTATGTCTGATCTTCTGGTAACGTGTGTTTCCTCCCTGACGTCGATCCAAAGACCAATTTCAGTCGAATTTTCATTTCTTCTAGATCAGGGAGACACCGACCGTTCAAATATTTGTATGTTTGCACTGTAGCGTCTACAGAAAATTTTATTTAGATTTTGATGAAATTTTAACCAAAAATACTTTGCTTAAAAGGAATGATCAATTACGTTAACAGAACATGATTTTATTATGGTAATTACTTATAATGCACTAATTGTGAACTTCAAATTATTAAATAATAATCTTTCTGGGGAAAATGAGATGATAGATATTTATTAATTTTTTTTTTTTTTTAACGGCGCATCGCCAATTCTGGGCCATTAGCGCGGACATCGAAGGTGCAGCGAGGAATTTTCTCAACGAGCCCTGAGATGGAGAATTCCTGCCGCCGGTGGTGATCAAACCCACCATCTCTCACTTATGAATCTAAGGCGCTAACCACTAGACCACGGGCGACCCCTTTATTAAAAATTTCTGCCATTATCGTGTCCTAATTTTTATTTTATTTTGTTTCACGGCGCATCGACATGTCGGCCATTAGCTCGAGGAATTTTCTCAACGAGCCCTGAGATGAGAATATTCCTGCCGACGGCAAGACTCGAACCCACCATCTCCCGCATGAGAATCTAAGGCGTTAACCACTAGACCACGGGGAGACCTTATTGTAATCATCTGAAAGGTTATACTTTATATAATTCACAGGAACGTATTAAAAATATTTATTAAGTAGACAAACTGTTATAAATCCTGTATATTTTATCAAGCATGAACAAATAAAGGAATATCTTCGGATATTACTCTGGATACTCCAGCAATACTTTCTCACGTCACTAATATTTCCCAATTTGAAATTTTGCATTTTACATTCGACGTTTTTAACATCTATCAACATTATCATAAGAACATACAGAAATGTGCTATCGTGTATCCTAGTGTGTTATTATACACCTGAATTTCATTTCCTCTTATGCCTTTATTAACATTATTAAAACAATAATTAGACAAGAAACTGTTAACTGATGTTCTTATTACGGCTGCATTAATGATGCAATTCTTCAAAGTGTATATTACAATTTTAAATACGTGCTGAATGAGAGAATGTGTTTATAAGAAAACAGTACCTTAATTAGCTAGCCACTTATAATTATCAGTCACTTTTAGCCTTTATGACTGACAATTATGACTTCTAATGACTTCTTTCATGGTCATGGCTTCCCATGACGTATGGACTAAATGACTACTAAGACATACCTAGAGAATTGCCTTGAAGCTAATGGTTAACTCGTGTTATAATTTACTTTGTTGAGTGAAACTTGAAATAACAATCTTTCTACTGTTTTTTTTTTTTTTTTTTTTTTTTTTTTTATGTAAATCATAACTACTTTTCATACTACTCATCATACTTCTTTTAACACCTCTAAGTAGATTTATTCTCTTATGATTTAACAGTTACTAATATTAATATCTATACTTTATGAACAAATGTACGCCTTAAAAAGTCCTACAAAATCAAATGATCAATTTTTGTTTTTATAAGCTGACCATCATAATGATTATGGGGTCGTTAAATTATCAAAAGCATATATATATATATATATATATATATATATATATATATATATATATATATATTTAAGGCACACATTCTTTCGAAAGAGAAATTGCTGCAATTGTAAATGTCAGTAAGATAAAGATCAGATCAAACGCGCTCCAAGTAATTCATATGAAATTAACTATATCTAAAGAAATTATGGATAATGGACTATAATGAGAGAAAACGAATATAAAATAAACCTCTTGGGAGACCAATATTATCAGCATTCCAAAAATAATTCTTCATTCAATTCTCAATAGGGGTGGGGATATTTATTTTGAAAAGAAAGAGGAAAGGCCTAGCCTGGTTAGAAAAGGGTGGGATCCGTTACATAATCTTTCCCGAAAATCTGTGTTTACACAGCTTAAAAATAATTAAATATTTATGTTTTTAGTCACATTAAATTCATTTAGATTAAATGAATTTATTTTGAATAAAAACAATTGGTTTCCACTATTGGGCTTGTTATTATAATATGCATTGCTTATTTTTTGAACTTGTATCAGTCATTTTGATACGATGGTATAAATATTTCTGTATAGGAATTATTCGATGATGATTTCTTATGATAAGAATGATTTCTTATAAAAAGAAAAAAAACTACAATATTGTATTTGTTTAAAAAATATCCTTTTTTTTCGTGTGTAGGCAGAAAGTCAATGAATCAAATTTTAAATTAAAATGATAGTCAATTTATTAAAATAGCTCTACATGTTTCGCATCATATGATTTCTCTTCAGGAGCCTAAACACTAAATACAGCCAAATAAAGCGCTGGTGAAACTTCTGTTTGAAGGGCCACGTCTCATCTGAAGATCATCTCCATAGCAATAATCAGCTGTTTAAAAAATATTTAAACATTTTAAAGAGTTCAAAACACTTTTTTTAAAAAAAAATATCGTTAAGAAATGATTCGTTTTGCTTCACATAGAAGAAAGACCAGTAAAATTATCTCATTCATAAATAAATACAAATTATTAGGTACAATGACTTTATAATAGAAATATTTACAACAGAATTGTTGTAATAAATCGTTACATTTCGTAGTGAATCATAGAGATATTGTAGTTTTCCATCGAACCACATGCGTTGAAATTGATTTGTTCCATTAAAACAGAAGGGGTAGCTGTAAAATCTTTTAGAGTAACTTTTATGTTTGTACAATGTATTTAAATGCCGGTGTAAAATGTAGTTTAAGGACTTAGGAAGTTAGTCAGACAGCCGAAGAATTTTTAAATTTGTAATTAAGACTCCCTTTTCTTATTTTCATTGCCTGCTATAAATATTTATTTGGCTTTCACGTGATATGGGATGAAATAAATGATTTAAAACGTTAAATATTTTCCTATTTCTTATGACAAATTTATTTTTATCTTATGCGATCAATTGGAAGAAACATCAATCTTCATGGTCTAATATTTAGTATCTAAACATATAAAAATCAGCTGTTTGTCTGCCTTTCTGTCTGTTCCTTATACAAATCCACACCGTTTGACCGATTTCGACCAAACTTGGCACACATGTAGGTCTTGTTCTGGGGAGTGTTATAGGCTAGGTCAAAATCATCTAGGGCTCACAGTTCGGAGGTCTCGGGTTCGAAACTGTGTAACCCGAAAGTTACAGATTTGCGTTATTAGATTTTAATATAACTTATTGTGTTTCTAATTTATTTTTGCGTTTCTAGATGCAGAAAAACCTGTAGGATGTTCTGATTTTGGTATAATATTTGGAGTATTGTTTTGTGCTGGTTTAAATAATTTAACAACTAATGTGATAATTTTAACTGTTCTCAACGTATTCTTCTTTATTATCAAAATTTGCGCTTATAACGCGAGATTGCGGTTTCCCACGAGATAGTACATGGATCTCATTGTTTCTGTTCAGTTAGTCGGTAGATTAACTCTCTGCAGGAAATAATAATGGAAAAGGCGATTTTCGTAAAATAATCACGCTAATTGACTCCTTTATTTTATTAGGCTGTGAATCAATCCGGCCGGATTCGGAGATGAAATTTAGAGTACATGAACTCCTATACATGCACTTTTAGGTAAAACTAAGCGGAGACAATAGCTCAGTACCTACCGCTTATTTTTCTACTCGATATAAATTAAGCATAAGTTGAGTTTCAGTACTAATATCTCAACAACCTGAATGTACCAAGGTAATGGTACATTTTGGCAAGACAAAAAATCCTTTTAAAACCTACGTGTATACATGATACTTTCTGGATGATATAAAGTTTTCAGAAATAAAATAAGTGGTATAAAATATATTTTTACTTTTCATTAAAAACTGAAAGATATCTTTGGTGACAAGAAAAAGATAGTTAGGGATCAGGACTAGTAATAAAATAGAAAAGCCATATTAGAGCAGTATTCTACGAGTAATTGGGAATAAATAATTGTTAGCGCAAATGCGATTCAACACTTTCGGTTTGGGTTGTTTTCCTTCCCGGCACCACTGTCATATTTCTCTAAAGAGCTATTTACAAGATTATTCACTAATACTGAATCTTACAATAAATACATTTATACACATTAAACACACACATTCAGTATTTTTAATATAATGGGTAAAAATGTTACATAATAATTACTACTTTCTGGATACACTCAGACTAATTAAATTTGGACGTTTCTTTATAAGCTACCTATATCAGAGTTTTCATAGATTGGATCACTTCTACCGGCTACCGTTACCGGCTAATTCTCTTAATGATGGAACAGATAAATGAACTAAGTACTTTTAATCTCTTACAGACAAATCCGTTTTGATATTATTTAAACTAACTTAGCTTAACCTGTCTCACAATGGAAGGCTATATTCCTCGTGATCTGAGAGTAAATGGCCTGAGATCAATTCAAGATAATATTATGAAATATCATTCCACAATATTTTAATACGCAACTCGCTCACTTACATTCCTTTGCCATGGGCTCGGTTCCAATTTTTATTTTCCTCTCTCACGAGAACTTCGTTAGAAATAAAATGAACCTGGAGAATGGGGGGGGGGGGGGTAAGGTTAGAATAAATAGGACATGCAAATGAATTCATGAAAAACGAACTGTGGACTTATAAGGGCTGAACTATATCAAGATCCTTTTCCAAGTCAGTCAAGCGGCACAACTTGAAAACAGGTCCACCAACACCAACGTACTACTCACACAGGCACAAGGTACTACTCACACACTTGCGCAAAGGTAGCGAAGCTATTAAGATAGCCAGTCGAGAGAATGTGTTTGACAAATGAGCACATATATATATTTATCATTTTCTTTCTTAATTTCTTTTTGTTTTTAGTTTAGTTTTGAATGAATTATGTATATGTTGTTGATTTGCTGAGGAGGCCCGCTCATTAGGGAACAGCTGTATGAGTTATGGCTAATATCCGGGAGCCATGAGGAAATTAAGAGTCGGCTCAATTTCATCTACCTCCCTGCATTGCCATTCAAAGAAACAATCAATATATTAAGTTATTTATTGCATATTAATAATTATTTTTTGCATACGTAGTAATAGAGATACATCCATTTCATTCTAAATGTAATTTGAAATAAAAGATATCTTTTTAGATTATTTATGAACAGCTCAATTTGATTTTTGTATCAGGTGACTTAATGGTTTTTGTTATACACGGGATAAAATATTATGAGAGATTTATATTTTTGATTATTTGGAAACTATTTCTTTGCTTATTTCTTTATTTCAACTAGCAATAATCGCACCTCAGTAGACCTTCATTGGTTACGATATTCCCTTTCAAAGGAAAAAAAAAAAAAAAAAAAAAAAAAAAAAAACTTTATTATTAAATTATAGCAGAAGAACAGGTAGGTTTAATTTTTAGATTATCATTAATTTGTACGATTTCACCTAACATATCTCGAGACATCACTTGTACCTATTGGGTACCCACTTGAACCGTATGAGGTCAACTCCTCATCCAAGATATTCAGAATTTAAAAAAAGAAATAGGCTGTTAGTTTACCTTAAAGTGGAGTTTTTACTTCTCCCCTCTACCCCCCCCCCTCTCTCACTCTCTCTCTCTCTCTCTCTCTCTCTCTCTCTTCTCTCTCTCCCTCTCTCTTTCTCTCCTCTCTCTCGTTCTGTCTCCCTCATTTCTCGACCCTCTGTCTCTCCCGCCCTGTGTTAAGTGTAATGGGATACATAACCCTCGAAAGCTGCTAGAAAGACAATATTAAATGTCCAGGTAATAACATTATCTTTACAAAAATTAATGAAAAAAAAATGTCAGTTTTCGTTCATAGGTGTTTCATTTCTCTACTCCATTATCACACAATCTATTGGAACCGCGGGATTTTCTCACATGCCTTTAAGAAGCCGCTAATGAATGTTTCCTAAAACCGCAGTTTTGCGGCGGAATAACTCCCCTGAAGATGAGCGGTTTATTCTCGACACAAATGACTGCTAATTGAAAAGGGGCCGAAGCGAAGAGAACGTCTGATTTACTGCCGACAGTTCGCCTCGAAGAGACTCGTATTGCATGAGGCTTTTCCTGCCTTTCATTAGAATGGAGGGATCAAAAGTGCAAATTTTTCTTGGTTGGTGATCGTTTTGCTTGTTCCCCCTCTGTCACCATCGTTGACCTGATGACGAAACGCGCTAAGGTCGTTCTGATTTAAATGGATGTGTATGTATATACATATTATAATATATTTTACTACTCGTCTTATTCATTGTATGGTGGTGCTCCTGATACATTTTTCTCTACAATTGCCTTTGGTAAGTTCACTCTTCTAATCGGGAGCGCTTCATAAACAGGAATCAGCATATACCGATATGTATGTACATTTTGTTAATTTCCATTCTCTTAAAAATGGTCCTATTTTGATTAAATTGTTGACGAAAATATTTGGTCTAAAACGAAATATCCGCCAAACGTAACGGTTTTATGGGCGAAATTTGCGTGAAACAAAACCGTAGCGCTTTCTATTTTACATGTTTCCTCATAAACGTTCTATGGGTATTTGGACGTTGTAAATCGAATGAAACCATTTACAACGGGGTACAAAAAGTAACATTGATGTAAATTCTATCATGTTTAAGAAAGTAAAAATGCAAGAAAGGTACTCCAATTCTACGGATAATGTTGAAAAAATGGAACTATGCCGCCAAATTTAGGGGAGGGGTTGTTATGGACAACACCGGACGAGCTGTACCTGGTATTGCACTACCTGATAATGAATATGAGTAGTTCTTTTTGTACAGGTGAACATATTTATTAATCATTTAGATCAAACAACAAAAATATGACGTTTTTGTGTGCATTAAGTAGTGTAATAAATTGCATAAACAACACTCCGGAAGAAAATTAAGTAAAAAAAAAAATAATAATAAATAATTGGGTCAATAGAAATAACAAAATTACTAAAATATTCATGATTATTTTGTTCTTATTTAAGTTATTTTAACAAATTTTTCAGGAGTTCATTGTACACTACCCACGTTCTGTGGAATGGCTTAGTTATGCTCCTCCTGCGTGACGGACTTTGTTTTCTTTCAATGCGCAATTTCTTCTCCCCATATATATATATATATATATATATATATATATATATATATATATATATTATTTTCTGCAACTTTCTAGTTAAATTTAAAACTCAGCCTATTCAGTATATGTTATAAATGGAATCCATGTTGACTGATTCACATCTGGCCCTAAACAACCCTACCCGAATAATGATCAATAAATCAGAATGCAACTCTTTATGTCCGTTTTCTGAAATGTATATGATAAAATTTGTAGATAAAAATATCTGGATTTTGTCGAATTCCTGACACCTTGATTGGAAATGTCGCCAGCCCACTCCTTAAACCAAGGGCTTAACAGCTCGTCTCGTTGTCACTCCATAGTTATCTCTAAAGATGATAAGATCTTTTGAACATCAAGGGACGTATGACAGCTGTGGAATCCGCGGAATCCCGCTCGTAGATCGCATCAGCTCGCTTCAAAGCACTTCCGAAGATCTCATCTGGAGGCTTGCTTTTCCTAAAGCCATGTGGGCTTTGACGCTTTATTATCTTGTTCCACGTGAGAACATTCTTGGGCATAAAGTGTGTTTCTACATAGCATAAAATCTTGTGAGCTGTATGCTATCCTGTTGTAAGTATTTCGATGACAATTTAACATTTTTATATATTTTGTTTTATTTTTACTTTTGCCAAACAAAAAATCGCAATATAGAATAACTGAGATGAATTGGTCGACCGTTGAAATGTAGAAGGTGTTAATCGTCGGGGTTTCGTTTTGTTTTTTTATTCAATATAACCAAATTTTATAGTTAAAATGTATTTTAACTACAAAATGTGGTTTTATTGAATAAAAAAATAGACCGAAACCCCGACGATCAACACCTGCAATATAGAATAGGTTAACTGTAGATCACTTTCTGGTTTTAAATTACGGTTTACTTTTATTGGACTATATTGTTTTTTTATGCCTCGAAAAGGTATATGTAAAAACATTAGGTATTAGGGAAAGAAAAAAAATCTTTTCTTTTTTTTTCCAAATGACACTATAGATAACAATGTTGCGGAAACGCTTAGATGACACAATTCCTGCGAGTCGGACCTTTGTGTTTTAGCAAATACTTATTTTTATTAATTTGTTGAAAGTTTCTCTACCCAGAATGTGCTTATGGTGTCTCAATTGCCTTTTATACTATAAAGGGAGCGACTATTCCTGGTCGCACGACACCTGTCGGACCTACAGTCACGTGACCCCTTCTCGGACGGTTTAAGGGCTGAGGTACAAAACAAAACTTGTGAAAAAGGAAAAAAAACCTAGAGTGTAATAACAATAATAAGAAGAAAAAGGTACAAAAAAAAAAAAAGGGAACAGTAGGAATATCCGAAAACACAAGAGCGGACCGCTGGCCGGCTCGAGTTGTAATAAGAGGGCGGATGTGTAATGACTGGGTGCCTATCTCTACCTGACACTTGGGCTGTAAGCACCTTGTGCTGGTTGTTTCCATTGTATTTGTGTCAGAAGCTCTAGGGGTGTTTCTCTGTGTGAAAAGGTGCATCTTCGGAATATTCGCCGCAGAATGTCAAATACACGCAGAGTTCATACCCAATATTTAGAATCAATAAAAATATCAAAGAATTGAATAGTAATATGTATTCGGAAACATAATTGTAACACAGGAAAAAAGTGGTATTTTACATACATTCGTATGTATTTCGACACGCTGATTCCGAATCTGGAGTCCTTTTAACCCCATCACGTGGTTTAAGAGCATTTGAAGGTCCAATTTCGTATGAAGTCGTTTAAATAGAAACAACTAGAGCCTTCGTGGTTTTGAGGGTCGCTCAATTCGAATCCGAGGTCTATTTCACCCCATCAGTGTAAAATCAAGGCGATTTCAAGGAAAAATATGTTTATTTTTCATGAAAAGAATCTGCAGTCAAAATTATTTTTATGCAAAATAGACATATTTTTCCATGAAATGAACTTGATTTTGTGCCGATTCCAATTCAGTGACCCTCAAAACCATGGAAGCTCTAGTTATTTCTTCTTTGACCGAAATTTGACTAGTCATACGAAATTTCACCTTCAAATGGTCTTAAACCTGACGTGCTGGCGTGAAACGGACTCGGGATTCGGATTCAGCGTGTCGAAATATACTAGAATGTATGTATGGAGTCTTTGGAAAATACCACTTTTTTTTGTGCCTGATTAATCGTTGAATTGAATCTTCAGATATAATTAGAAGTCTTAAAAATAAAATATAAATACTAAAGAAAGCCGTGTCAACAACAACAATTCTCCCCAGCAAAGAAATCTAAAAAAGAATAAGGCACCGCACTACCGTCCACCTGGAGTTCAGGCTGCTTTGGATGAACTAACTTAGCATACTCAGATATGAACAAATTTAATTTATTTGAAAAATAAAGATTTGAAAATCGAGTCACTGACAGCGTATACCGCTCTCTGTATTATATTATAAGATCGCCAATCATCTGTATTATACAGTGTTTTAATGAATTTGTTATAATTTCATAATATGTTGGAATGAATAATTGTGAGGTCAACTATTCATTAGATTTATTGATAAATCAGATTCCAATTTGTGAGTCATACGTTATTTATAATATATGCACATTCCTGGCAAATAAAATAAAAAAAATGCGATTTACATTTATTAAAATTAAAGTGAAGAAAGTCCTCTTTCAGCCTTGTCCTCTCCAATTAGCATTTACATTCCTCAACTGCACCAATTAACAGAGAAATGAACTGACATCTGCTCCTGAGATTCAACATCCTTTATAATTTAATTAAAATCTTTTGGTTCATTTATTTTTCACATTTAAGCCGTCATGGAAGTCAATAATTAACTTTTGTGCAATGCGTTGTACGTATGAACCAAAAAGTTGAATTAAGTGTTTGACTTTTCATTTTAAAGTTAAAAATCGTGTAATAATAGTCAAGAGATTTAAATTGAAATAAAAACTCGGCCTCGACCACAATTATCAAGAGCGACCTTTCTCTCTGAAAAATCAGTGCGTCCAAGAAGTTCATTGAGGAAGACAAAAATATGATTAAGTCTTGGAAAATTGAAAAGAAAGCCTGACATGTTGGAACTGTTTCATCATAGCGGGTTTCCAAATAATACTAAGTTTCTAGTGTGATTTCGATTTAAAGAACATTCCAATTTCAAAAACCGTTTTCTTTGACTAATATTATCCTAAATCTACTTAGTAAAAGATTTATTTAGCTGTGTTAGCTCTAACAGATAGGCAAATTACAATTTATTTATACAAAGGGCCACCATACACATAAGTGGGCATTTCCTTCCACTTAAAGAATGTATATAAAAATCACAAAACTGCTTATGCCTTTTGACAACATATTTTTTTAATAATATTTCCACTAATAAAATTGTATCCACAATTTAATATCAAAGGTTGGGTAAAGTCAAGCCGTAATTTCTGAGTGTCTTCAGCCAAAATTATAATTTGGCGCTAATGGCGGGTTTTCAGCTCTATATACTGTAGGGAGCGCAATAAGAGTAAAGTTATCATGTAACGAAAATTATGCAAAATAAGTGTGAAATTGAAATAAAAATGAAATAGTTAATGTTTCATTAAGTATAGAGGCTTCCTCTGAATTGCCTTAGTATGTGCTTTACAACCAGTGTCTTATTGCTCCAGTTTTTCTGCAACTTTACACACGAGCCCGTGAGATTGGAGTGAAAACCTTTTCAAAGCTACAATTTTCAGATTCGCAACCTCCTCTTTGCCTCCATTCTAAAGAAGCTGAAAGGAAGAGAAAGGCAGAGGATGAGACCAATTGTAGCTAATTCCGATTCACTCATTGTTGCCGAAGGTAGGGAAGAGATTAAGCTCCGACTGTCAGGTGGTGCCGAAACGCGAAGCTCGCCTGACCGGAACGCACGCCAAAGGGTATCCGGACAATGAGAGCTTTCGTAGGGGGGGGGGGGGGAGAAATTGCCTCCGGATCCGGACAAAGGGCCGACGGTGTCGTGCTCGCCTCGAGCTATTACAGGAAACCCGCCAAGTTTCGTGGTCTCCGCCTCGTGAAAGGTGGCGAGTTCAGAATGTGAAGGTCTCATCGAGGGCGCTATTAGTGAAGGAAGTCTTTGTCATAATGTATCGCAAAAGAAAAGTAGTTCAGCACAGTTTTTTTTTTTTTTTTTTTTTTTTTTTTTTTTTTTTTTTTTTTTTTTTTTTTTTTAGCCTTGGAAGTACCGTTTTATTACAACATAATTTGAAATGATAGAATATCTCGTTTTTGAATTTCCATTTTGCATACAAAGGTGACTAGAAATCCGTTCAATGATATTTCAATTTCCTGAACGTCTGATAATTACAGAGAAGATTCTTAAAATTTATTTTAGCGGATGCTTAAAATTTAGCGAACAACATTCAAGAAAGTTTTGTGCGCTAACGAAGTCGCTTTCAGATTTCATTAGGAGCTAACTTCGTAAAAATAGGGTTATCAAACGTATTAAGAAGAACGCACTGCTGTAAATGTATATAGAGACGTATAGTCCCATAAGATGTACCTATGGGAACTTAACTCAAAAATTTATTCTAGTCAAGCGGATTAACGTAGTTATAATGATTTTTTTTTTTAAAACACCACCCGGTATCCTTCTCCAGCGCGCACTAAACATTTAAACTTCCAGTGTCGTCGTTTGATTATTAGAATCGGGCTCCCAGGATGTCATTAGGCCCTCTCAGCCTTCAATTTGTATATTAAAGGCTACCTGCAATGAGAAAAAAATCAGGGGGATAATTGTACAGTATCTGCTGCACCTCTGGACCCTTCTGGCCTGTTACGGGTCTGATTTTTTTTTATGTCACCTGGCTCAGTACTTTAATAAATAGATTCCGCAATAATCTGCTTCTTGGGTCTTTTAATAAAAATTGATTAAATAAAAATTTGTTGGTATTTGCGAGGAAACGTTTATTTATAAGCGATTAGAATTTTTTTCAATCACTTAAGAATATTTTTTTTACGAAGAATTTAGTCTCCTGAATAAATGCATAAAAGTTTATAAACGTTCAAACGAGACCCAAGAATAATTTTTTCTTAGTCTGTTGTTGCTGGATTGTTTGAACCCGAGTAGCTAGCCAATAAAAGTCATGATTTTTATATGCCAATTATTTGTGATTAGTTTACATTATTATTTGGTGATGTTAACATATGCTGTTATTTTTGTTGCAGAGATCCAATGGACATGATGCTGATGGAGCAACACTTCCTGCGATCTCCGCTTAGGCTGTACTCGGAAGTGGACGCGGAAAACAACAACAGCTCCCTCCTGTCAGCAGCGATGCTCGAGAAGGCGAGGTCCCTATGGCCCCCGCTGGTGGTTCCTGGTCGCCTTCCGCTCTGGGGACAATGGGCAGCCCCGGGCCTCCTGCCTCCCAGGCCTCCTCAGCTGACGCCGCCCCCGTCGGGTTCCGGGTCCCCTTCGCCGAGGCCTCCGACTCATCGCTACAGCCCCTACCATATCCAGGCCTCTCCGGCGAGGAACTAGTCTTTGAGGAACTATTGGGAGGGATATCCCTGACCTTATGGTGGTCTATACAAGAGAACGGATAGCTTCTGTCATTGCAGACATGAGAAAATACCATATCATATGGAATTTATGTAATAATTATAACTGGCGTGGCGGATTCCATATCAAGCAACAGATTTTTCGTAAGCGTAATTATTCCCTGGAACTCCATCCGGCTTCTTCGGTGTCCAAATGAAGTAATTCAGGGAGGACCACGCATTAAGCGAAAAACCTACCGCTGGATATGAAACACACCCGAACCAGAAATACTTCCTAAGCGAAGAAGCCTTAGGCAGAATCTATGTAAAATATGTGAGAAAGTACTATCTGTAAAAAAAAAATTGATGTACTTCGTTATTGTTCTCTGTATTAGGATCAGACTATTTATTATTTTAACATAAATATGCTTTAGCGATGACTAAACTAAAAAAAGCGTTACAAAAAAGTGTCCGCTGGCGTTCGTGCATGCGCGGTGACCATGTACGAAAAAGAAGACTAAAGCATATCTATGTTCCTGAATTTGAGCAGAAGGCTCTAAACGAAATTTAAATTTTTATCTAAAAATTGTTACTTACAGAGAAAATTCTGATTAACTAAAACCAAAACATTCAAACGGACACTATCTATAAAAATATAGTTTCTGAAGAGTGAGTGGTCCTACGAAAATATAAGTAGTTCATGATAAATATGATATCATTAGCCTTGATAAAACATGTTTAACGTATTGTATTCCAGGAAGAATGTCAATATAGCTTGAGCAAGGTTAATTATTGATTTCCGTATCAAAACTTGGTCGGAAAACATGAACCACTGTTACTTTTTCTGTGATAGGCTCAGTTGTTTAAAAGATTACTGGATTTTCTATGCTACAGCCTTTGATATTTTCTAAATGGAATATTTTTTTTCAGAATTATAGTTGCATTCTCCCTAAAGTGGGATTTGTTATAATTTAAAGTTATTGTGTTATATTATAATGTCTATGTCACCAAAAACAAAAATTCACATTTCTTCTTCAGGCTGTTCCTAAAGTAGCTCGTTAATAACGACAATTAATCGCACTAATAATTTGCTGTTATTAATTAGAAGGATTCTAAATCATATTTAAGTTCTTCTCTAATTTATTTACCTAATAGACTAATCATATATTTACATTTGTAACTGTATGTTTCACTAAAACATCAATTAAAATGTATTTATGAATAAGTGTACTACTGATATCTATGATGAAAGAAGTGATTCACTGGATATTGTTTATTTTATTACTCTATATTTCTGTACAAACATGTTGATGATTTTCTAACCAATAAAAAAAAAAGTATCTCTTAAAAGGTTAACATCTAAACAAGCAATATCTCAGTAAAAAAATCTATTCAACAAAATTGAAAAAAAAATAAGCAACACTATGAAATAAGATATCATAATATTATTTAAAACGTCTTAATTGTTGGACTTATTCGTGACTGGAATAAAGTCATGGGCCATAGTGGCCCTTGGCAGATCACTCAGAACAACCTAATTTTCAATAGAAATAAGTTTCAGTCGATTTAATTTGTCTTGAAAGAGCAGTTTTTCAAAAATTGGATTTATATTTTATTATTATTTAATGTTTTGTGAAAATTCATTATTCTCAAAATGCGTCAGTATTACAAAACTATATGCGCCACACATTAAAGATTGTGCTCCAATTTTATTTTTGTCCCAAAATCTTAGAGTATCAATATTTATTACACTAATGTTTGTAACGCCTTCCGAAATCTTGATAAGTAATTTTCTGTTCTGTTACTTCTGTTTAACCGGAAAATAATGAAAAATTTGGACTGATTCCTTCAAAGTCACTTTAATGTAAATCTTCTTGAATTATGTTTAACAAATGTTATAGTATTCTTGACTGTTGCCATAATTTATTTCTATATGACTTAATATTTAAATTTTAAATAAGTTGCATAAAATTATTTGAAAATGTCAATAAAATGTTGAAAAAGTGATTAATCCGAATGTGAACATAGAAATTCGACAATGAAAAATATATATATATAAATGATTACAAAACAAACAAAACACAAAACTTTTCTTTTACATAAAGTAATGAAAAATACTAGAAATTTGAGCATAGTGTTTGCATTCCAGAATTTACCGAATATTTAGTGTTTACTGTTTGTTTAGAACTACAACTGAGTTTATATAAAGTCAATTAATTTCAGCACTATGTTGATTCTGAGCAAGTACTTAACAAAATTGATGACTTAATGACATTAATTATTTAATCATTTATGTTATATTGGTTTGAATCCAGTAATAAATGTATATGTTATGTAATAATGAATATTGTGTGCGTTTTTTTATGATGTTATGTGCAATAATGAAACCAGTGATTTTTGGTACTTTTTAACATCACAGAATTAATTATGAAAACAGAGAAATGTTTGAAGAATAAAATTGTATCTTATAATAAATATGAAAATGGAATTACACAAAAAGGAATTAACATTTTTTCTTAATTTATTCAATTGTGTACAGTATGATGTATTTAGATAAATCTTTTAAAGATGAAATTAAATAATAAAAAAAAATAAATAAAAAAATTAGAAAGATAAGAATTATCCTACGTATCTTAATGTAAATTACCTGTTTTATTTTGTGTATAAATTGCATAGCTGCATGAGGCAATTTAGGCCCAACTCAAACCAAAGAGATTTCACATTGTACATAAAATAATCAATAAATATGTCTATTGTAGGTAAAGAGTGGATATGTAACTATTTAGTTCATTCCAGTATAGATGTTTCGACTTAAAAGTAATATATATGTATGCATTTTGTAGAATAATATTATAGTTGAAAAGGTGTTTACTTAATTTATTCCGGAATACGTTATACCAGTATTTATTTGTAAATTAATTTGTATATTTGTTCCGTGGAAGTTGTTTTTTTTTTCCGTTGTTTTACCTGTTTTTCTTGCATTCGAAGTTGTATATACATCTATATATTGTGATCGTGGTGTATATATAATGTTATGGCTGTCTACTATGTATTTATCAAGTATATATAATATATGTAAATGATCCTATGTCTATTACTTTTGTTCGCCCACGGATCCCACATTTCATATTATTTATGAGTTATTTGGAATGCAAAACTGTTTGGATAAATTTAATATTCACTTGATATGAGTATTGATTTGAGCAAGTCTTCCTTACAAATGTGGTAAATATTAAAAATATATAGAGTAAAGTTTGTGTCGGGGAAAAGTTTGGTGGAAATGTTTTGTTCAATAGATTTATTTCTTGGAGTATAGACTGCTATACTGCCGTTACTGAAGTTGAACGACAGAGGTAAATGTCGCAACGCCACATAATAAATGATTTCCTGGAAATCATGAAAAGTAAGCCGAAATTATTGAATTTTTTATGACCCGACTATCAGAAGGTTGCCATTCTTTCTAAATGTGCAGTGCGGAGGAGCTGATTGTTTAAGCGTACCAGTCTCTAACAAAAAAAAAAAAAAAAAATCAAACCACCTCCGGGGAAAAAATCCCTTGGGAGGAGGTGATATATATGGGGGCGAGGTTAGCTCAGTGGTAGAGCACTCCACTAATGAACTGGAGGACAAGGTTCAAAACTCGAGCGCGCACTAAAGATTTTTTCTTCTTGTGCTGCCGTTTGAGGGTTGGATTTGGGGCCCCAGATCGTCCCTAGGCTCACCCAGCCTTTAATAAACTCTGGGTACCTTGGGTGCTAATGACTCTAGTAGTCGAAGCAGCCAAGGGGAAAATCAGGCGGCCGGAGCATAGTGTTGACCACACTATCTCCTTAGTGTGCCGTACGGTCAAGAATCAGATACCTCTACAGTGTCTGCCCCTCTGGGCCCTTGTGGCCTGTTACGGGGCTGATTTATATATATATATATATATATATATATATATATATATATATATATATATATCACAGTAAAAAAAATATAGAAAGGAATATGAGAAGAGGTAATTGAATGATTCATTTAAAGGCTTTATATGATATGCTATTATATTTAAAGATAAATAGGGAATCTAAGAGGTCTATTTGTTGTCAAGTAATAAGATCTTAAATTATAAGTTAATGATTTTGACCAACTGTAAATATCAATTTAGAATTTCTGATCAGCATTTTATTACATTTATAGATTTATAATTGATAATTGTTGATTCAGTACGGATTGCTTCCATTAAACAACAAATACCCATGAGATTAAATTCATGATGTCCTTTTTTAAAAGGAAGCAGAAAACAGTTGAGCACGAAGAGCGATTTTCGAATTATGAGTATAAACAAAAATGTAATACAAAATATATTTTCTCCAAATCCCAACCATTCCTTCATTTCACAATAAAACGTTTCTGCATTTCGTAGCTTCAATCTATCATTTAGAAGCGGAAAATATATTGATAAAATAAAGATCTAACTAGTGCTGCTATCTGTTGTTTTTAATTGTCACTACTAGAACAGCTGGTGAGATTCAGAAGAGGACGCTTAACGACATTTTGTTTTGGTGCTAACAAAAAATGAATTTATTATTTTAGAGCGTTCCTAAAAAACACGGTAAAAATTATTTATATTTGAAAATTATTTTTAATTTTTTTTTCTTATTTCGGATGTTTCCTACATATCTCCAAAGAGAAAAAATCATTTGATTGCTGATCTGGAAGTGTACACATGAAATACCATGTTTTAGAACCTATAATCCCGAAAACCATCCGAAAACCAAAGGCTGAAACATGAAAAGGCTGAATATAATAATTTAAATGAAACTAAATACATCCACTGAATCAAAATTCTCATTAGTTTACTTAGCTTTTTTAAAGGCCTAAGTTTTATTCACTTGACTTCCATTATAATACCGATAACTTGTTTTCTTTCGGGGGTTCAACTTTGTCATTCTAAAGGACTAAATTAATAATTCTCTATGCGTAATTCTTAAGAAAGAGAAAGATCCAAACCCAAATAAACACAAGTTATTGGTATTATACTATATGAGGGCGCCAGAAGTCAAGTGGTCTAAGTGAAATTTTTGAAAAAAATTGAGTTATATACAGAAGTGGGTTTTGAACCCCCTAATCTCATTGGTGGTAAAGAGATCCAAGTGATTTTCTTGTCAGTAGCTGCCACCTAGCTTGTGTTCTGTTGAGTGTTGTCACTTTTATAATATTAAGTCCAGAAGGAAATTAAGCGGTCTATGTGCGGATTCTCCAATTCTTTTGCATATTAATCCTAAACCGGAAGATGCACCTATTATGTATCATCGATAATAAACAGCTTAACACCCAATCAAAAAAAGTCCGACTCGCAGGAGCTGCATCATCTTAGCGCGGTTCCGTTCTAATACCTAGACTCATTTAGAATGATTAAATAGAAGCTGTTATTATTTTGGGTCCACATTTCTAGAAAGCATGAAGATTAGATAGTTAGCCGTCGAGGTGATAAGTAAACATGGAATGGTTGGGATTCGGCTAAAGAAACCTCAATACGATTTTTGTTAAAAAATCTATATTTAGGACGTTTCGGCTACTCATTGGAAGCCTTCGTCAGCAATGAAAGTGCCGGGAGGCAGAGGAGGACCAAAGTTGACAGTTCCATCTTTACTTTTAAGAAAGGTCTTATTTACGATCTTACCTGGATGGGTCCCCGCCCCAGGAAGGACCCCGCAAGGGCAGTTGAAAAGCTATATATTAGAAATACATATCTCTAAGATTAAATTGTTTTTCTTATTTTTCTTAGCCTGATTTATTATCAAATACATTATCCAACTATAAGCAGTTAAAAAATAACAAGGAATAAAAACAGACAAAAAGAACAGTTCGAATAAGCGAAATCAATTACTTTAAAGTTTTAAGCACTTATTTCTCCGATTGACATAGTAAGCTTTCTAATGGTTATCTTCCGTTTACCAAGATTCTCAACCGTTTTCGAGATATTAAGGAAAGTATACAAAGTTACCAAAACTTTTTATGTCTGTTAATAAAATATTTTATTCTAACCCTTCCTTAACTCCAAACGTAACACAAATTTCAACATATTAGTTTTGATGAAAGTAGAACATGCAGAAAATGTTTCAACTGAATCCCATGATTCTAAGTACCCAAACCAAAAACGGTATTCAAAAACTATTTTTCCAATTTTCTCGAAAACGGTTAAAGCTATCGCCTTGAAAATGGTTTCATTCGTTTTCCTAGCCCAAGAAGCCTATAAAACGAGTGCTTACAAGCTTATGAACTCAAAAACGTAAGCGTTACGATTTTTTTGCGCGCGAATTTCGCCCCAAACGCCATCTTCCAGTGGACGGATTTTTCTGGTTAACGAACTTGACCTTTCAAATTGGACGACGGATTTTTGTACCAAATTTCATCAAAATCGGACCATTCGTCTTCTACCTAGAGAGCGTATCAGGCAAATATATAATATACATATACATATATATATATATATATATATATATATATATATATATATATATATACACACATATATATATACATACAAATTTGAACCACCATCATTTTCGGTCTCGAGGGGTTCTGAAACGCAAAATTTACTAGTCTGCACTTCTGGTTTGCGTCATGAGATCAACCTTATAAGCGGGGTTCCTCCCTATGGGGGAGGGAGGAACCGCGCTAATAAGGAAAATTGGTGTCTTAGAATAGGGGACCAGACTCTCAGCTAAAATTTAAATGTTGACCTGTGGGGCGTAATTATTGTTCATGAAGCTTTGTAATATACGAAGATAAGAGGTAACAGTAGATATTTCTAAAAATGTTTTGATTACTGAATCAGCTAGTTAAAAAAATCCCTTCATTTCCATAATATTTTCAATCAATTTCTACAACATATATAATTGGAATATTTGGCATTACAAATCTTCCAGTTTTTATGTTGCAATCGCCGAGAAGATCGGATGAGGACAAAACCAGCAATGCTTAATCTTAAGGGGCTGATAAAGAAAAATCTTCAAACGAAGAATAACCTTCAACAGGAGAATATATTTAACCGGAGTTTAACCTTTCACCTGTAGAATGAACCTCAAGCTCCAACCTCTGGAATTCTTCAATGAGACAGAAGCAAGAAGAACAAGCAACAGAAACAACATTCTGGTTTAATATTAGATTTTTATGCATCAGCCAAAATCCAGACACACAAAATAAATAAATAATAATAATAGAAATAAAATAAAATAAAGATAAATTAATAAATGCTAACCTCCCTTTATTCCAGCGATCTCCATTGGGAGGAAAACAAAAATACTTTGTCTTTCATTCTCGTGGGATTTGTAGTGCGGTCAAGGGAATCTTCGAAATGTCAATACCAATAAATTATGTTCTTTAGTTATGCGTTACGCTGGTGATGAAAAAGTGTACCTATCTTAGTATTTTAGTGTTTTTTTTATAATAATTAATATTTTGTTTACAGTCGTATTCCTTTGTATTTTTTATCGATTATAGGTGAAGACTAGAAAAAAAATATATAGGGAAACAACGAAGGTGGAGGCTGGGCTAAATGACCAGTGTTGAAGCCCTAAACAAACAACATTTGAATTTATTGATCTGTGTTGGTGTCAGTATTTTTTTTATTTGTTCCCTATTGCTAATTTAAGTACTTTCCTCAACAATGTGGTTTAAGCAAACCCCATCGCTGAGGAATATTTTTACTTTACGGCAAATCAAGTTCTGAGTTATATTAGCTAGTAAGGGCATTATACTAGTAACCACACGTGTATTGTATAATGACAAAGACACGTTTTTGAACCATGTGGACACCCATCCAAGTACAAACCACGCCTTACGGCACGTTATGACCGTTGGCTTACACTGTTAATATTATGGAAATATAGCATACCTTGTCCATAATATTGAACAATTCATCATAAAAATGTGTTGCAGAAATAGAAAAATATATATTTCTTTCTTTCGACGTGCATAGAAGAATTCTTGAACATTTCTTGACATTTTGCCTGAATAAATGATGCAAAATGCAATATTGGACATGTAATTTGCATTTTGATCTTCCTCTTGCCGTAAGGAGACTTGCTCTACACCTCTAGACACTTAGTTGTCAAGTTTACGATAGTTATTTATACTTGAAATATGATTAGAGAGAAAAAGCTGCCTGAGCATTAAAATATTTTAGTATAATAAAAAAAAATATAAACAGGTTTTGACCGAGAGCTCAAGGTATAAGGAGAACAGGTGTAAAAACGGTCGGGCTTGGGGACAATTTTTTCTCCATCTGTGCCCCCACATAACAATGTGTGACAAAAAATAAATAAAGAAAAGGAAATAAAAATATGAATAATAAGGTCTAAAAAAAAACAAGGTGAGAGAGGTTTTGTAAATATTTATAGTTGTTGACTGTCAGGGCTTTCGCGGATTATAGAATGAGATAGGATCTCCCAGTTAGCTGTTGGTGGTCGGTCCCGAGAAGTTACTATTCACAGCTTTCGGAGTAATATTAGTTACTAGCTCCGTGAATGGCTGTAGAGTCATTCATAGTTCTTTTATAATGGTATTATCAACGAAACCATATACAGAGGTCCGAATAAAACGAAACCAAAAAAAGACATTGAACAGTTGTCCTAAATAGGGAGGAAACCCGCTTATGAGGACCGCCTTCCGGAAGAAAATTTCATTTTCAAATTTGTATGTATATGCTTATGTACGTTGCATACATATATCCCAATCCCGTAACGGGACACTAGGACCCAAAGGACATACTATAGAGGTATCTGATACTTGACCGTAAGGCACACTAAGGAGATTGAGTGGTCAGTACTACGCCACCGCCGCCTGATTTTCCCTTTGGAGGTTCCCATTAATTAATTAAGGCTGGGCGACATAAGCCAAATACAAATACGGTCCAAACTTTGGTCGACCTGTGGTCTAATGACTAGCACTAAAGATTCTCATGCGTGAGATGTGGGTTCGAGTCCCACCTTTGCTGAAAATATTTCCTTCAACACCAGGGGTGTTTAATAAAGGTTGGAAACCTCTAGATAGCCAGACAATAATGGGCTAGAACAGGTATGGGCAATCTTTGACATGATGTGGAACAAACAGCAAATACGTTCGTGGGCTGCGTAGATGGTTTAAAATAAAATGACATTGGATTTTAAAGTAGTTTCATAGTTTTAGCGACAGATATCAGACATGAAATAATACGGCAGGGTTATTGTAATACAATTTATTAAAATAACAAAATGAAATGGTGAAAAATAGGTTGAACATAATAATAACATGTCTTTAAATCCACGGATTGAGGAAGCAGTTTTGTAAAAAAAATTAGAGAAGAGGAACTTCCTTTCAAAACACCCTTTATACATTACCTAATCACAGGGACTCTGAGGTCAATAGCTTGTATCATGGATATGTGCAAAGAAGGCATAATGAGTTATACACATAATATCTTATTCATCTGTAAGAGGGCCCATTATTTATTGCCCATTAGTAATGCTTAATATTACGCTGTAACTAACTCCACTGATTTAATCTCCAATGACTTTACGTCAAAACCTATGAAAATTTGACGGTTTCC
>OX328126.1:48715970-48845160 GCA_946811695.1 Gonocerus acuteangulatus
TCCGTCAAGAAGGAAACTCCGTGACATCTGCCTTTCAGTCCATTTTGGGTGAATATCTGTTAGTGGGAATGATTTGGCCAC
The DNA here is from genome assembly GCA_946811695.1 of Gonocerus acuteangulatus. Classification (NCBI taxonomy): domain Eukaryota; kingdom Metazoa; phylum Arthropoda; class Insecta; order Hemiptera; family Coreidae; genus Gonocerus; species Gonocerus acuteangulatus. The sequence goes on from OX328126.1 coordinate 48,716,052, forward strand.
CTCAACAGTCAATATGCGTATATATATATATATATATATATATATATATATATATATATATATATATATATATATATATATTTAACCCGCCTATGAGGTTTATCTTATGATGCAATCCGGTTGTGCCAAGTCGAAAATTGGGAATAAGGAAGTATTAGGAAAAATAACTGTATTAATAGAGATAAAAAGTTTTTGGATTTTTAAAAATATCTTGAAAATTGTTGAGAAATCGTGGTAAGTCTAAGGTGGCCATTCAAAAGCTTACTAAATTCTCTACAAAAACGGTTCTAATATAATTTTCGATAGGGCGAATTCAATTGGAGAAATAAGTACTTAAATCTTCGAAATCGTTAGTATTGTTCTTCTGAACGGGGCTTAATCTCTGTTTACCGAGCTTTTTAATTGCCTTTATTTTTCTAATAATTGCATTTAACAGTAAAACGAGTATTTTTGTAATAAAAAGTAAGAAAATGAGAAACGTTGTGATAATTTCCCCAAAGTTGAGAAAGAGGATGGAGTAATTTCCGCTTACAATACAGTTTCCTCTTGTGGCGCTTGAAATCTTATATTACTTCTCTTTGAGATTTCATTGTATCTTTTTCATGTAAGATCAAAACTGCTTCTGTTCCTTCACTAAAGACACTAGGGATATGAACGGTGCCGCGCAGTTTCTACGAGTCGGACTTTTTGTTTTGCAAATTATAAGTTTGTTTGTCCCAGGGTCGGTCAGTGTTTACAGCGTAAACAGAAATAAGTCCCTACATGTGAGTGAGGTTCGTACTCAAAAAACTTAATTTTTGGAAAACAATTTTTGAAACTCGTGACACATTTAAAATACCCCGCAAAATATACTGCATCTTCCTGTTTCTTGCGTTAAGTGTCATAATGAGATGCAGAATAAAGGAATATATGTATACAGGTGCTTGCATTTTCAAAAATTTTTGCTTCGGACGACTGAAAAGTTAAGTTATTCTAAGCTTTTCAAACATATAATGAATAAGTAAAGATGGAATGGTTGGGATTCGGCTAAATAAACCTCAATATGATTTTGTTTTAAAAAATCTATATTTCGGACGTTTCGGCTACTCATTGGTAGCCTTCGTCAGCTAAAATGACAAAAAAAAAGAAGAAATTAATACAGAAACAAAAAAATTTATAATTGTGATAGGTAACAGAACTATAGATACAATTAACTTATAAAAGAACATATCGTCTTAGATTCTTAGAATGAGTAGAATGAAAAAGTAAACAGGTACAATAATTGATTTTAATAGTAATTAGTAACATTAATTGATTTTACAAAGAAATAAGAAACTATATACCAATGACAAATATAGTAGCTAATAGTAACATTAATTAATTTTACAAAGAAATAAGATACTACATACCAATGGAAATGCCGAGCGGCAGAGGAAGACCAAGGTTGGCAATTAAGTAACCATTGTGAAAGTGTCTTTCACATTCTACACAAATTCTTTCTACACAACGAAACAAAAAAAGACTACAGATCTCGGAATGTGTACACATAAACTTAAACAAAATAATATAAACTACAAAACTGACAAACAAGGCATTTCTCCTATGTACGCTAATATTTTCCAAAAACTCTCCCGACCTCCCACCTAGATTTTTCCCATGCCCCTTGGGTATCCTTCCATTAACACCTTTTTCTCCTTGCCTGTCATAAAATGTCATAAACATGCCTTTTGATCCTTACCGGCCTTTCTCCCACCACCTGCTGTTTTCAGTTACATATACCCCAGTAGATTCCTTTTTCCTTTCACAATTTCACAATGGTTACTTAATTGCCAACCTTGGTCTTCCTCTGCCGCTCGGCTTTTCCATTGGTGTGTAGTATCTTATTTCTTTGTAAAATTAATTAATGTTACTATTAGCTACCATATTTGTCATTGGTATGTAGTTTCTTATTTCTTTGTAAAATCAATTAATGTTACTAATTACTATTAAAATCAATTATTGTACCTGTTTACTTTTTCATTCTACTCATTCTAAGAATCTAAGACGATATGTTCTTTTATAAGTTAATTGTATCTATAGTTCTGTTACCTATCACAATTATAAACTTTTTTTTGTTTCTGTATTAATTTCTTTTTTTGTCATTTTAGCTGACGAAGGCTACCAATGAGTAGCCGAAACGTCCGAAATATAGATTTTTATCCCAACCATTCCATCTTTACTTATCACCTCGACGGCTAACTATCTAATCATCATGATATAATGAATATGTCGAATTACCAATACTTCTTATTTTTTGCCCTGATGCATAGAAATACTTTGTTCCTACTGTTCTGAATGGTCTGTTCATTAATTTTCCCAAAGTCTTCAAGAGAATAGTTTGAAGCAGAGATCAAGCAATAAATATGAACCATCAAAATGTATGTGATAGGTTGTAGATGCAGATAGCAGGGGCATGGAAGAAGCTGGTGGACCAAGTATTAAATAGGGCTATATAATTAGCATAATCTGTTTTGATTACATCCAACACTTGGTTCCCTTTCATTAGATACCTGAATGCCGCCAGCCACCGTCCTCTCTCCCTTCAGGTCTTATTAGTACAAATATACCGACGGCACTTATTCAATGACTGTTTCTATCTACTTCCGGCACTTTTATCACCCTTCTATAATTAATACCCAATAGTCATCAACGTTCAAATGGTGACAAACGGATTGCGAAATAAAATATCTACAATGTTGTGGCTACTTGGAGACTCTGAGATACCTCTGTATCTGGAAGTTCCTTCCCTCGGTTCTACAGTGACCGAAGAAACGATTTTATCAAGAAGTACTTAGACCTCAAAATGCAGGATGAAGAGGCAATCGAGGCCACGAAAGACAATTGAAAAACTAAACAATATGAATTATTTTATAATAAAATTCCTAAAAAATGATCCTGTATAAGAAATGAATAATCAATTTATTAGAATAGCTTATTCATTAATTAAGCCTAAATAAAACTAAAATAAATAAAGAAAAGAGGGGGAAATGTTTATATGCCTCTATGTAAAGTACAAGGGATTATCAACTACTAGCTGTGCCCGCCACTTCGTCCGCGTGGAAAGTTACTTAGCGCAGCATTTTTTCATATATCTTTTGGTTTATTTTGGTTTATAAACACCGTCGTATGGGTATTTTTAAAAAAAAATCTACTTTACAGTAATGTTTCTCTATACACGATATTAGTTTCTCTCAGGGCATATTAGCTATCGGGGATCAAGCATAGAGGCTGCTAGGATTGTTAAACGTGTCAGAGTCACTAAGCTGACCCCTTAAGGATTGTTAAACCCTATTGTGTATAGAGTGTCTGACAGACAGCAGACATAGAGAAAAAAATTCAAAAAATCATTGTTTTGGGTACTATTTTGTTGATAAAGGCCCCCTAATAGTATATTTTCCCATATAACTTCCATGTACAGACAGCGATCCGTTAGAATTTTATTATACGTATAGATTTAAAAAATGGTTTTAAATTTTGAAGTGTATGGTTTTAGTTGAAGAATAGAATTTTTGGCACATTTAAAAACTTTTCCGGCACATAAACACTCATGTATATCATTTATGATTAGTTAAGGAAGCATTTAAGTCCATAAAAAAGAAAATGTTAAAACAAAAGTTGCAAGGTAGGATAACCCCTTACTTAGAGATAGTCTCAAGGAAACTGTAAAGGCCAACCAGTGCTAATTAAAGCACTGATGATGGAACATTGTATTATGAAAGCGGCTTTGTCACATCGCTATAAAACTTTTGGCTAACAAATCTTTTGATTTTATCTACATTATAATCATAGATCCGCCATCTCCAGTACCCTTCAATCTTGAAAAGTTGAAATATACTACCAGCTCTATTTTATATATATAATGGAATATTAGATTTTTTTTTTCAAATGTGTATAGCTTTTCAATTTCCTATTAAAATTAGTCATCGATATTACAAAGCTGTGATCACAAAGCAAACAACCATATCTAATCTGCTCTATAAAATGTTTTCAAGTACTTGAAGTGGATGTGACTCACGTCAACTAATAAAGAAACCGATTCTCTCAGTCTCTTTATTCCTAGCTTTTAGTGAGTTCCAATTCTGGGTTAATATGATTCTGTTCGTTCTAGTGTGTTTTGTGAGTGCAACTGCAGTAGCTAAGGTCGACTTGAACAAAAATGTGGACGATTATTTGGCCAATTGGTACTCGGAAAAGATGTTGACAGACATCAAGCTGAACGACATAAAATACACTTGGACTGAGGGAAGCTTATGGTGGAAGAAACAGACAACTATTCGTTGCTCTAAAGGTGTTCTGAATCTTCAACAAGCGGCGTTAAGACGAGTTACTAACGCCACCATTCAGGATTGGATATCAGCAACAAAGCCTAGGATTTTTGCAATATTGGAACTATCAGGAAAAAAGCCGTTCTTATTCCAAGATTGTGTACTAGAAGACGGTAGCTCAGAGCAGAAAAGAGGAGATCTGACAGGGTTTTTGAACACAACCAAAAATGCTGTAGATTTTTTGTATACATACGGTCCAAACTGGAAGTTTTTGTGTAAAGTTTGTACTCTTAAGCTTGAACTCGAAGTTGGTGCAATCAGCGCAGAAGCTAGTAGTCAACTTCTGAATAATTTTGACAATAAGGTGAAGAATGCTGTTATCAATGAAGTTACCTTTAGTATTGCCAATAGTGCTCGCAGTACATGGGGGGCTCTTTTTAACGATGGTCCAAAAATATCTAGGGATTACTGCTAACATTTGTACACTTTATTTGCTGTAAAATATAACTACCTAGTGCTTGAAATAAATGGATATCTTAACATAAATATTCTGTTTCATTATTATTCGTGCTTTTTGAGTTAACATAATTTGTGAGATTATCAGTAATTCTAATAACTCGAAACGTTTAAGCACTGAGAAAGCTATTGAAATTTTATTATTTCTTGTTAGAGGTTTATTATTTTATTCAAACGGAAACTTCGAAATATTTAACAATAATTTAATATACAATAAAAACATAAAATAATATAAATATTATATTTTGGAGAGAATTTCTATCGTTTTTGGACTTGGATAACTTATGTCTCCTATTAATCCTAATGTCCTTATTAATGTTTATCAGATAAATCGGGTATTAACTCAGTAATTTGTTACTAAATGACATTTACATAAGCTGTTGACGAATGGTAATCTACACACAGACGCTGTTGTACCACGGGCGTATATAAGGGGGGCTCCAGCCCCCTCTCGAAATCGGTAAAAATGTGTCATAAAATCTTAAAAATAAATTAAATAAGATCACTTGGTTCAGAAAAATAATTTCGTTTAGAGCCTTTTGCTCAAATTCAGGAACAGACCTACCTATGTAATGTACTGTATAACATATCGTCTTCTTTTTCGTACATTGCCACCGCGCATGCGCGAACGCCAGTGTACACTTTTTTGTAACTTTTTTTTTCAGTTTAGTCATTGCTAAAGCATATTTATGCTAAAATATTTTTTTTTGAGTAATAGCGTTTTAATTGGCTAACTATTCCAAGTTCTAGATTGTTAGTATTCCTTACCCCCAAACACTCTCAACCCTCCCCCCCCCCGAAATTGTTTCTATATACGCCCAGGTGTTGTACAACCTCTAAGCATCATAAACATATGCAAACACATATAGAATGAGTATAACATAGTTTTTTTTAACAAATATTTTATTATAGTATATGTTATTAGTTTTAATATGTACAGAGCAGTGCCAATGAGAATCGCAATTTATACTCGATTTCAGAATATATTATTCGTTTGTAATCTTTTTATTTTGCGCTTTGTTTGTTCTTTATTCAAATTTTGTAGTATATTTTACTTTTTTCGTGTAAAGATTGATTGTACCTTTAAATTTTATAGATCGTTAATTCTTAGAAGTGCATACTATAAGTATAATAGAGGAAGTCGCTCTGTTGTTGGCTCTTCAAATCAAATCACATAAATAAGTTGTTATAGATACAGATATATATTTTAATATTCTAGATTTCAACCAAAGCTTAAAGAAAATGAAAATATTACGGTGCATATCACATATATTTTAAAGTCTTATTAAATTTGATATATATATATTTATATACATATGTTACCTATGTGCTGGAGGACCTAACTCGAGCGCACCAAGGATTTTGTCTTCTATTGTTCTCGTCCGTGGGTTGGATTCTGAAACCCAGGCCCATCCAGCTATTAATTAATTTATTAATGGATACCCGCAGGCGAAAATCAGGCGTCCGGACCATAGTACTGACCACACTATCTCCCTAGTGTGTCTAATGGTCAAAAATCAGATACCCCTACAGTATATTCATTCGCCTCTTGGACCTTCTGGCTTGTTATCTGGACTTAATTGTTTATGACCTGAGTTAGGGTAGTATCTTGTAGAGTGGTTTACTCCGCAAACATTCACAACGAGCGCATCGCTATGCTAGATCTATGATCTATATAAATAAATAATGACTCGTTGTATTACTAAGAATGTTAAAATATGATTTATAATGCAAAACAGAATTAAGAAGATAACTCATTTAGCGAAATCAGATGGAGAAAATGCTTTCCACCTGCCATAAATTAATTGACCAGGTTTTTGAAAATCCTTTCATGCATTTATACAAGTCTGTTAAGCAAATAAGCCGAAATAGTAATCTTCTTCATTAAATGACCCGGCCGTTCTCATTCCGAACATTTTATGAATTTCGAATGCATTTTGAGTAATTTTCTGAATTCGTTATCCGACGGCACAGCTGGATTAATCCAATTAATACTAAATACGATAGAAATTGGATCCGCCTGAAGGAATCTCTTTAAATTCGATTTATCATATGAAGCAGCGGTCTTATCGTTTTAATTAATTACGGTTTGGTTTATTATTTCGATCACATGGTACATAGATGATGTCCAATTGGTGTCATGCTTCCAAAAACTCATTTCACCTTGATGCCATTTTGATGAAAGCTTCAATTATTAAAATCCATTTGCTAAATTGGCAAGTTAATAAGAGAACTTTAATCTTGTGATCTCCTCTTTAATTAGTGCATTTTTATTAAATCATTTACTATGGCAAGGGGATTGTAAACTAAACACACATTTATTACTATGAGGAATGTGGGACTCTTGAAAGAATATATGTAAAAGGATTCAAGGATCTTTGTGATTGGAAATCTCAACACCAATAACAAGGTAGCTTTAAGCAGGCCATTCACGTTCCGACTTGCAGTACGACTAGTGGTCCGCCTTCCGAGGTCAGACGACTATTCGAATCGTGAATGGGCTTGCCGGATTGTTGGAAATGTAGTTGGGCGAGTCGGAATATTTAGAGGGAAGACTCGAAGGTCCGACATCCGACTGGCGACGGAGATAAAGCTTGAATGGGAGAGACGTATCAAAGTCAAGACGTATCAAGAATCCAACCCACGAACGAAGACACTAGAAGATAAAATCTTTAGTGCGCTCGAATCTGGTCCTCCAGCATATTAGCTGAGTCCGATGCCAGTGAGCTAACCCCCCCCCCCCTCCCACTCTGAACTATGAACTATTTACAGTTGTTTACACCTTGGTTACATTGTAGCACCACGAAAGTAAACTGACTGACAACACCGTAACCTGACTGTCAACAATGGGAAGGTTACGTAGGGTTAGTCAGTGTTGCCGGTGCCACAATAATTTAGGAATATTTAAATTTCTTACCGCGGCTTTGAGGTAACCCGAAAATTACCTAGCCAAATTTAAGTTTTGTGTGTATAAAAAAGTGCGACAACGTGGTGCTGATTTTCTGTGTGACTTTTTTGGACTTTCTTTAAATTATCTGGCAGTGGACCGTTATTTATTATTTAATTTATTATCAGAAGTTAATTATTATTATTTTTCAATTGCCAAGTGTTTTATTTTTTTTATTATATAGACATTTATTTTTTTAACCGGCTTATTTTATTTTTTACCTGATACTCCTCTAAAACATAATGTAACATCATTAAACATACTAACATTATTTAATTATTTTTGCATCATGGAATGCGCACATTTCTGTGGTGTCCATTACTGCCCAAATAAAATGAATTAATTAATAATAAGTTTAAAAAAATAATACAAAGAAACGTATATGCACATTGGTATATACTAAAAATCTAATCTTTTTTTAATCAAATGTTTATGTGAAATTTCAGATGTCTTAAAAAAGTTAATATAAGACAGTCCCATTAATTTAACGCAGTCGTGAAAAAATCTATACCAAACCGTTCACAATATTTTCGATCCCAACAGGAGCGAGCAATGATTAAGAGATAACCAAAACGTTCTTATCTAACCTCGTTTTTTTTTTCATATAGGAGTTTTTTGTGCCTAATGCAGAAGGCATTGGTCTGAAGAAGGTATATAGTAGGCAGTGAACGGGGCGGGGAAGCAGGCCGGCCACCCTGACCGCTTCTCTAATAGCTTTCACCACTGCCAATTAGATAATAAATTTCCCAGACACCTCGGGCCGGGATCAAGGGTGCCGCGGTAATAGCCGACGTCAGACCGACGGATTTATATTCCCGCCTCTGCGTCTGCGCCCAGCGCCTGAGCCCTCTCGCGCATGCCTAGCCCGCCTCGCACACTAAATATGAATTCAAATCAACCCACTACCGAATGTCCCGAAGGCAGTTTATTGAGGTGGGATTGAGAGGGAGCTATCTCTCAGATGTTATCTATAGCTTCTTGCATCTCTTTCGGAATCTCATTTTTTTTTACGATTGAAACATTCTTCAGTGTCGAACATACTACTGGTAATCGAGGTTAAAAAAGATAAAGTAGTTCGAAAAATAGTCCTTTGCATATACAAAAACTGAAATTAGGGGCCCTCTGAGTAAGTAATAAGCCGAACTAATGGAAGTCATATCATCTATAACTCCAAATCCCGTTGACTACTTCAGATGGGCCTATTTAATATCCTGTCAATGTTTAGCTTTTTCGTTAATACGTACATGTACCAGTCACTGGTTGCTTATTCAATCGAAAGGTTGTTAGTGAGGCCGCAATCGCGATTAATGCATTTTTTATCTTCTCTTAAACCTGTGACATCGTTCATCATCACATTTCAAAATTCCTTACGAAAAAAGAGGGGGGGGGGGGGTTAAGTAACCTTTGCTTTCCAATTGGCTCTATATGTACGAACAACATGTATTTCAGTCATGTATACAAAGATGATTACAATATTATTTTGTATTCATGATTCCCATTTAAGCGTAAATAAGTGAAATTAGGTAAGTTGAACAATTGAAGACTGACTTATTGAGAGTTGACTATATATATGTATATATATATATATATACCCTGAAATATTTGCTATATATATATAGTTATAGTACCGGAGTTCCTGTACCGTTAGAGATTTAAAGATGGTCAGACAAACTAACAAAGGATGAAGGAATACAAAAGATTTTAAGGGCTGGAGATTATTGGAGACAGATCAACTAAAACAATAGTAGCGCTAAAATTGCAATAAACAATTAAAAATACAATGGCATTATTTTATTATAATTTTTTTTATTTGAAGTTTATAATTATTATTTTACCTGCAGAATTGAATTATATTGTATTTATATGTATGTACAAAACTTGCTAGGACTAATAACAGGATGACCTTTGCAAGCTCCTTTCAAATCTAAACGGTTTTTCTTCCCTCTTCTTCTTAAAGACTACATCCGGGTTCAAATAAGTGTCAGTCATGTCTAGGGTGCTTCTGTTTTGTATTGGATGATGAGAGGGGGATGTTTATTTTGGCCGAAAACTAAAGATATCTCGAAAAAATTTGTTGAATAGAACTTGGAGGAAATTTAATCAGCTTTCATCTGTTATAGAATAGTCATGTCGCTAGGACGCAGGGGTTCCGAGATATAAATGAAAACCCGAAAAATGGGACCTTTTACCCCCCCCCCCCCCCCCCCCACGGCAAAAAGGCTACGGGCAAGGACTTTTGATATGTTCACCTCCTATCCAGCCCAAACAAAGTTACAAAGTCAAAAATTTTGTTCCAAACATTTCCATCTATAATTGTTCGTGGCCTGGACTGTTATTTTTATTTGAGTTTTACCTTAGATATTTCCGCAAAACGTACCTTGATCCCTCTCAACATCCAGGTACAGCAACGTTTTTACATATGCGATTTGGCCTAAAAATGAATGTACCATTTCTGGAGAATTCCCTGTTGGTTTTTCTACTCAGAAAGGGCTTTTTACAAAGCAATTAGTACTTAAACGCGCTTCCGACTTGACGGTTAGGCCACGAACGTCCTTATCAATGCTTGACACGCGACACTCACTTTCTTATCTCCTTGGCACTTTACTCTGTTCTGTCTTAGCGGATAGTAAAGTAGTAGATTACTTCTTGACATACCAGCTCGGTTCTATCATACTTACTAAAATCTACAAGGCCTTTATTTTACGGCCGGGTAGTTACATATTATTTGACATTATTAAACAAGTTTTTCTGCGTCGAAGTTTGTTTTTTCAGAGGAGTACTAGTTTGCATACGGAGAAACATGCCTGAATTAGAAAAAAATTAATATTATTTTCGTTAAATTTTATTTAATTTTCATTTTTCCGTAAATATATTGCTTCAATTTTGTCGTAGGTCGTTTTTAATTACACCCTCCCCTCAGCTGGAATACTTTATTTATTTATTTAAAAAAAAAAAATCCATTCACTGCTATAAACGGACTAGTTTTAAGAGAAAAATCTTTTCAAACATTATTGACCCAAATTGAAAAAAAAAAAAAAAAAAAAAAAAAAAAAAAATCCTTAAGTTCTACTTAATTTACTCGATATTTTTGCCTAATAAATTTACTAAAATAATTAAAATATTTTCAAATAATTCACATTTATTTTTATTTAAATTCTATGTTATTTTCTTAACTATTTATTAATTAACTTTCTTATTAAAAATTAGCTTACTATCTGTAATTCGTGTGTATATATGTATATATACAAAATATTAAAGTTTAATTTCTAACGAAAACTACCAGACTATGTTTACTATATATTTTTGGGGTCGTTGAATCTGAATCCGGGGTCAGAAAAACCCCAGTACTGTTTGTCCACATAAAAGATTGGTTTTGTGGTGAGCAACACTCATAGACAAAACCTTATATCTAAAATACTCTTCCCGGATAACACTATCAAGTGTTGAATACAGGGGTAGCAATGGACCTACACCTTCTGGCTTAAGTAATACCCTGTAATTTACAATTCGTCGACTGGCTATCGAACCCACCAATTTCGGCTTGGAGTGGTTCTTACCGACAAATAACGTAAGAAAAAAAATCCTATTACTTTTCCTGAGCTCCTTCTACGCCCCTACAGGTTACAAAGTAATAACTAGGAAAAAATACTATACTCGACGAAAGATGATTTCATGTTAATATCACTGTGTATCTCAATAAATTATTTTAATATAGCGTATTTTTTCCCTCCTAATATATATATATATATATATATATATATATATATATATATATATTAATGAATTCTATGTCCTTTAATTTTACAGGATTTCACAGGCAATTCATATTTAGAGCTCAATGAAAAATTTTGCAGAAAATAATTGTATAAAGAGCGACTATAATTTTCCAAGACCTTGTCTATTTTTTCTGGTGACATTTACATATCTTCGGACTGCGAAAATATGTCTATTAAAATTTGTTCGATAAGTAATATAAAACCCTATTTTAGGATCGTGACCATCAAAAGATCGATGCACGATAAATAAGTACATAAGTGATATTCATACCATTTAGATATTTTAATCCATTAGATATATTATAATATTGAGGGGAATACATGTTTAAAGAGTATGGGAGAAATGAAAAATGTCACATACATTACAAAAAATATTTTTGTATTATGAGCTCTCATAATATTAAAAAAAGTCTTGTGAACGGAGTGGCAATCTTCATTTCGCCTGAACAACGTCTTCCCTCCCGGCAATCACGTACCTGGATATGACGACTGTTAATGTTACTTCTTGCAATGAAATAATACTTATTGCATTTAGCTCCCATTAAATGGCAACGCAAATATTCTTTAGGGATGACTGAAATGAAAAAAGAACATTACAGGAAAGTGTCTGCTGGCGTTCGCGCATGCGCGGTGGACATGTACGAAAACGAAGGCTGTATGTTAGGGTGCGTTTACATAGATTTGTGCGTTTTTATAGACATTCTCTTGAAGGTTTACATACTGACAGAAATAGCTAGACATTTATGTCATGGATATGTATGGACAGTTCTGGACTTGTTCTAATTTGCGATAAATTCACCAAAAGCACAAATAATCTGTGTTTACACCTGGTGGTATAGAAGTGTCGACACTTATAGTTCGTGATAGAAATATATATCTCAGACATAAATTGCTCATGGTTTACACTAGTCGCAATTTCTGTCTGATATAAATTTTCTGCAATAACTAGCAAGTGTAAACCAACCCTTATACATACATTACACAGGTTTGTCGGGTGGAGGACCTAAAGCATATTTATGATCCTGAATTTCAGCAGGCTCTAAACGAAATTAATTATTTTTTTAAAGAGATATTATATAATTTATTAGCAATAAAATAAAAATAGTAATCAAATTCTTAAAAGTAGTGTTAATAGAATGGAGCTATTCGTAGTGTAAGTTGCGTGAATGTGGGCCAGACTTCGCCACCTGTCGGAGCTAGGCTTTCTTGCTGTCTTGGCGATAGGCTCCCTGCCAAACACTACCCTATTTGGACTGTCTGCTCGTTGTATCACAGGTGTAGTCTCGTGCTAGGGCATGTCACTGGTTGCCATCTCAAAAAATAATAAATAAAAGTCCCAATGCGTATCTTGGCGCGTTTCCGTTCACATCCATTATAATGGAATAGAAGCAGTTATTGGTATGTTTTCATCTTTCGTGATAATTATAAAATTATTTTAGCGCGCTACAACAGAAAACTGACATTATTATCAGCGGAAATTATTGAATCCTCTTTCTCAACGTTCGTTCTAGGAAAACACTATTATCGAAATGATTCACATTTTCTAACCTTTATAAAAATACTCATATTACTGTTAAATAAACATTAAACGACTATTAAGAAGTCACAAATCACAGAGACAAAATTAACACTTACAAAGTTTTGAACACTTATTTTTCCAACTGACATCGCCACATCGAAAACCTTTTGTACCCAACCTTTTGTAAGTAACCTTTTGAATGCCCATCCTCCACGTACCACGATTTCCCAACCATTTTTGAGATATGGAGGAAAATATACGAAGATCCCAAATCTTCTCGTGTCTGTTAATAATTTTTTTTTTTTTCTACTTATCTTTTAAAAATATGTCAATTGAATCCCACAATTCTAAGTTCCCAAAACGAAAATTCGTTACAAAAAGTAGTTTTTCCACTTGTCTCTCGATTACAGATGTCACCTTAAAAAAGTATTCATTAGTTTTTCTACTTTACAAAACCTATAAAAAGTATACCTGGAAGCTTGAAAACGAAAAGCCCTAAGCGCAACGATTTTTTGCGCGAATTTCGCCCAAAACCCTTTCGGTTTAAACTCCTTCCGTTCATATGTAACAAACTATTTTTCTACTAAATGTCATCACAATCTGTCCAATTTTCTGGGCAGTTAGAACTCGAACAGACAAATTTATTATACGATTGTGATCCTTGTTCTTAATTATGTATTTTAAAATGGCAGAAGGTATTCATGTTTAATGTTTCGAGGACAAAGCCACGTTTAGACGAAACATGTAGAGCACTATATAAAAAAGTCCGACTCGCAGGAACTGCATCATCTTAGCGCGGTTCCGTTCTTATCTCTAGACTCATTTAAAATTATTAAAATAGAAGCTGTTATTATTTTGGGTCCACATTTCTAGAAAGCATGAAGATTAGATAGTTAGCCGTCGAGGTGATAAGTAAAGATGGAATGGTTGGGATTCGGCTAAAGAAACCTCAATACGATTTTTGTTAAAAAAAATCTATATTAAGGACGTTTCGGCTACTCATTGGTAGCCTTCGTCAGCAATGAAAGTGCCGGGAGGCAGAGGAGGACCAAAGTTGACAGTTCCATCTTTACTTTCAAGAAAGGTCTTATTTACGATCTTACCTGGATGGGTCCCCGCCCTAGGAAGGACCCCGCTAGGCAGTTGAAAAGCTATATCTTGGAAATCCATATCTCTAAGATTAAATTGTTTTTCTTATTTTTCTTAACCTGATTTATTATCAAATACATTATCCAACTATAAGCAGTTAAAAAATAACAAGGAATAAAAACAGACAAAAAGAACAGCTCGAATAAGCGAAATCAATTACTTTAAAGTTTTAAGCACTTATTTCTCCGATTGACATCGTCTAATCAAAACTTTTATCATAACCTTTTTTGTAGAGCATTTAGTAAGCTTTTTAATGGTATTCTTCCGTTTACCCTGATTCTCAACCTTTTTCGAGATATTAAGGAAAGTATACAAAGTTACCAAAACTTTTTATGTCTGTTAATAAAATATTTTATTCTAACCCTTCCTTAACTCCAAACGTAACACAAATTTCAACATATTAGTTTTAATGAAAGTAGAACATGTAGAAAATGTTTCAACTGAATCCCATGATTCTAAGTACCCAAACCAAAAACGGTATTCAAAAACTATATTTCCAATTTTCTCGAAAACGGTTAAAGCTATCGCCTTGAAAATGGTTTCATTCGTTTTCCTAGCCCAAGAAGCCTATAAAACGAGTGCTTACAAGCTTATGAACTCAAAAACGTAAGCGATACGATTTTTTTTGCGCGAATTTCGCCCCAAACGCCATCTTCGAGTGGACGGATTTTGCTGGTTAACGAACTTGACCTTTCAAATTGGACGACGGATTTTTGTACCAAATTTCATCAAAATCGGACCATTCGTCTTCTACCTAGAGAGCGAACAGACAAATACATATATATATATATATATATATATATATATATATATATATATATATGTATATATATATATATATATATATATATTAATATATACATATATATATATATATATATATATATATATATATATATATATATATACAAATTTGAACCACCATCATTTTCGGTCTCTAGGGGTTCTGAAACGCAAAATTTTCTAGTCGGCACTTCTGGAATGCGTCATGAGATCAACCTTATAAGCGGGGTTCCTCCCTATGGGGGAGGGAGGAACCGCGCTAATAAATTAATGATAAGATGAAGTTTTTATAATATATGACCTTCTGCCATTTAATAGGCAAACATATTTATTTGCTGATTTAGCATCCGATTATGAAACGTCATCTACAAGTTTTCCCCCGACTCCAAGTGGAAACACGCTACAAGCAATCCAATTTCTGATAACTTCTGGCCTGACCAATCGATTCTGCATTTATTCATCGGGATAACCCCCGGATGAATCGACGGCGGAGTTATGGAAGCGATTAAATGTTCAATTTCAAGATGAAATTTTAATTAATTTTCCACCTAATTATGCCTCCCGAAGAATTATTAATAGTAGAATTGAATCCTTGCGGCCCTTAAAGGTGTGATTACAACACCATATCATCTTCTAATATCAACTAATAAATGAGTGTCCATTTGATTTATAGCAGTCCTGCTTCGATTCCCTCAGGGAATGGCTGACTTTCGAAACATTTAGGAACAATTAAACTCTCTTAGACTGGTTCAATAGAGTTTAAATTACTACAAAACATATTTAATGTTGAAAATCCCTCAAGAATTTTGTATTTTTAACTTTTATATATATATATATATATATATATATATATATATATATATATATATATCGGCGCTAATGGCCCAGACGTCGAAGCGCTGTTATATATATATATGTATTTACATAACTTTCACTGATATTTACTAAAACAATGTTATATTATATTATGTAGTTTATAATCATTGGAAGAATTAAGGTCTTAAATAGTTAAATGTTAAATTTTATAAAAGTTTTTGTAAATGTAATTTGTTGAATAATTAGGCTGTACATTCGTATTATGATAATTGTAGTCCTTAAACGTACTCCGTATTTTTCAGTGCGAAGATAAATATCTGTCATAGTAATGTTTTTTCTTAAAAATTCCCTGATGTAGTGAGTCCTCTATCTCATTACTATCGTGTTTTATCGCCCCCTCCCTACTGTTGGGTGACCCATACCACTCTAATATTGAATGGGCTGCATAGAAAACTAACAATACACAAAATATTTTAAAACCATAAAGAGACGAATCTGAAATGGAGGAGAACGTTATTTCATTTAAAATAACTGATAACCAATCCGATATAGTGATGTTAATTGGTCAAGCATTTTATGTTCTTAGGCTAATGAAACTACACAAAAATAAAATTAACACTAATAAATCAACCAACCTAATAAAGGAGATACTTTTGATTTAATTCCTGTGTCTTAACTTTGCCAGTCAATATGTATTTATAAAGAAGCTTAATCACCAAATGCTGGAAAACATAAATAAACTAAATATTCCATTTTAAAGAAATAGTCTAAAGCAGTTAAGCAATAAACGCATTTATTTATGTAAAAGAAGAAGATTCAACATTAAATATAAAATCAGATTAAAAACTCAAAGATCACATTTGTAAACATAAAACCCAATCCAGAAATTATCAGACTAGATAGAAACTAGAACAAAGAAGATTCAACTATAACCCATTATTAGCAAAATGTTAAGTTAAATGTGCAAGGATTTAAAGTACACAACCTGGACATATGGTAATAGGACCTGCTACTAAAAACGGTTTTAGTTACATTAAAGAAAAGTTTATATAAGAAGACAAATACAATGTACACGAGTTTACCGGCCAAAATTGTGATAAAAAGACTTATATAGGATATACCAGACAGCTAAAGAAAAGATTACAGCAGATTGTGAACAATTTATTTTGAGGTGACAATATAACTCCGATTCTATCATTCAATATAAATAACCAATAAATAACCACAGTTTAGGCTTTTACAATTTCAAAATTCTTGATAATGAACAAACCGTGCCCAAACGAAATAAAAAAGGACATACGCATTTTAATATACACAAAAACAATAATACAATTTATTATTAAGCTCCTTTTAGATATCTACAGATAGAGCGTGAAACATGTAGAATACATGTTCTCATTATGGAAGAAATATAGTTTTGTTTTAATATACATTAAGGAAGAAATAAAGGTTTTTTCAACTAATTATTCACCATCCCCTATTTTTTATGTAAAATGAATCATATAATAAGAGGCTATCTGTAATTTAAAATTATTCACCACATCTTAGGAATATTGAATATGGCCTTATTATTTAAAAGGATCTCCTTTTTACATTTGCTTTTTATAGAGTAAAGAAAAATAAATTTCCCTAATTTTAGACACATTCGAATTCCCGTTTTATGTTTTGTGGCTTGTCGACAGGTGAGTGTTAATCTATTGAAAGCCCGAATTAAAAGTGAATGATCTATCTTTGTGGGACCACAAAGCTTGTCAACAGGAGACACTAACAGAATAACAGAGTGTGATGAGAACATGAGTCACTGAGTTGGTTAAAAGAGATTTTTAATGTTTCCGGAAGTTTCCAATAAATGTTTATATTTAGCTGTGATACTTTTGAAATTCTACATTTTTTTTTTTTTTTTCATTTCTTGAAGATATTTTCAAAATAAAATGATTTCATATGGGGTGAATTTAATGTTTCTATTTTATAGTATAGAGGAAGTGGGAAACGTGCTTAAGAAATATGAAATAGCCAGAAAAAATTATTGTCATGTGTAGTAGATTGTATAAAGATTCCAATATATTGCTTCTCCAACTTCTCCTTGTTGCAGCATTTATAAAACTATCTGTATGGAATAATAACGGATGGGCAAAATCGTTCTTTTCAAGGAACTATTCCTTTTGGGATAGTTCTTCTTATTTAACTAGTTCAACTAGTTCAAATGAAGTACATAGCTCCTTTTTAATATGAAAGTTCTAATAAATAGAAAATTCTTGAGAGGATTTCTCAATTTGTAAAATTGGGTAAAAAAGTAAAACCCCATAAACCCATCAATCATAAGACAAATATAAGTAATTGTCTACAAAATTTGGGAAACCCAAAATAACGAATAACACCAACTTGAAGGTTTTTTTTTTTTTTTTTTTTTTTTTTTTTTTTTTTTTTTTTTTTTTTTTTACGCCGCATCGACATCTTGACCATTAGCGCCGACATAGTATAGCGAGGAATTGTCTCGAGCCGTCAGATGAGAGAATTCCTGCCGTCAGATGAGAGAATTCCTGCCGCCAGGGGGACCATGAGAATCTAAGGACCACGGGGAGCCTCCTGAATATTTTTTTTTCTCGGTTTCATAGGAAAAATTTCAGTATTTTGTTATAGAACTTACTAGCACCTTTCTTTTTAAAAAAAAATAAATAAAAATTTAGGTTTTATTAAGTTAACATTAATAACGGTCGTTATAAACTCCTAGTGATAAGGTCATAACAGAGAGAATTGTTACCGCAAATCTTTTTGCACGGCGAATATAGGCCACGCCCTTTCCTCTCCAAACATTAAACACTATCTCCCTTGCCTGAGCTCTTAAAGCGTTTCCTGGGCCTACTGGTCCTAAATGAGATACAATCAGTTTTTATTGGGTTTATAGTAGCCCGTTGTATGGGAAATGCAAATGGCAGAACCGTCAAGAATATATCCCTTAAGAATTTCGTGCATGCGGGATTAGAACTGTTCCATCTAAATGAACGGGCTATAGATATCCCTTACATGGAGGTTATTTCCAAATAGTTGTTACAATACTTAATAAAATGCCTGTTGTAACTCCTTTGATACACGGCTGGAGTGGATTCCTTCATGAACCCCGAGCCCTGAGCCGAATCCTTGAGGCTAGGTGTAATAGGTGGAGAGTGTTGAGGCTAAACACCTATAATAGTCAGCCACACCTCCAGGAGTGTCGGCGAGACTTCAAAGGAACCATTACCCCCTCCAGCAAGCCTTCTGACGTCACCGATCGTTCTAATTAACAATTTCCCCCCTCCCCCACTTTAATAGAGAAACAGTAGCTCTCTACATATTTTAATACATCGATCTTCGGTTATATTTAATACCTTTTTTTTTCTTTTTTTTTTATTTATTTTTTTTTGTACGCCTTTTAATCTTCGGAATTTTACACCCTTATAATGATTCTAATCAATTTTTTTTCTCGCTTCTCATGCTCTCATGGAAGACTTTTAACACGTTCTCTAGTTTCAGTCACTTCCCATCCTTTTTTTTTTCTTCGTTTTCTTTTTGTATACTTCCGCTTTGGATTCATTGTAATTAAATACATCAAGTCGATATCTTCGGTTTATAGTACTGAATAATTCCGAAGAAATGTAAGCTATTGAGGTTGTTAATGTATTTATGTATTTAATGTAAGTCATTAAAGAATGTTTGAGAAATGTCACAACAAATTTTCACCGAGCCCACCTATCAAACACCGAAAATGAACTCTATTAAAATGTATGAACATATCGTCGATACAAATGCAAACTATCGAAAGTGAAAAAACGCATTTTTCATTTTCAATCTATATCCACTGATACCCGTGTGACTGATGTAAGGCAAACTCTGGAATCTAAGTTCATTCAGTGAAAGGGAGAGTAACCACTATCAAAAAGTCGGATCTGCCGACAATGCGACTGTCCAAAAGAAAAGTAATGAATAAACATTTTTTCACTCTGGATTTCGATGACAAACTCATATATCGATGGTCGCAAGGAATAAGTTGGTAAGCGGGAAAATGAGTTAAATGGACTATGAATATCTCCTAAGAGTCATAGCCGTAGTGTCAATAAGGCTCTAACTCACAGTCATGATCGTTTCCGCGTTATGAAGATGTAGATTTCTTGAAATAGCGAGTTTTCCAAGTCAATTCTCAGTTAAGAGGTGCCTGAAAAGTTGAAATTTTCAACTTACCAAGTTATTCCCTGTGACTATCGATATATTAGTTTGTCTGTAATAGCTAAAATTTTTGTTTTTTCAACACAAAAATTCGTATACTGCATTCCTTGGTATATAAATGCCAGGGGAGAGGGAGGGGTATAAAAAAAATTGATTGAGTTTTTCTAAAGTTTATAGAAGTTGGATTAAACCACTTACACAACAAGTAAGCGTTTTCAGATATTTTTTCCTGTTTGAGTGTGTGTATAAATTATTTAAAATAAACTTTCTGTTTTATTGATGGCTTTCTGTATTACTACGTAGTTTCTGATTTGCGCGTTAATCTCCGCTTATTACAACGACCCTACAGGTAGTTTTTTGATTGTTCATGTACAACAAAATCATATTAATACGGACTAATGGTAGAAATGCTTTATTTATCAAGAAATTATAGGTGATAGAAAATAATATAGTAGGATCTAACAGTGTTAGAGCCAAAAATGTTGAAAAATTCAGTTTTGGTAGAATATGTTGAAGTTCCAAGAACACTGAAGATATACTCGTATGTTATTTCATAAGTGTTATTACAAATTATTTTTCGTCAATTATATCAAAAACCAATATTTTTACAATGTGAAATATGTTTATTGAATTTTATCAACTGGCATAAGCATAAAATTCGCCTCATTAGAACGGCTCTTTGGTGTGGTGCGAGTCGGTTGTCAGGTAAGAAACTAATAACAAATTAAACACGCAGACTCTCGCAAATGAACAGTACACATTTATATTCAACGTAAGTTAATATTCGTTTTTTTATGTAAATCGACTAAACAAAAATTAGGACTTACCTATGCATGCGATTAGAAATAGGTAATATGTGGTAAAAAAAAACAAACAAAAAAAACAACATATTCCTGAAGTGACTGGGGGGAACCCAAAATTGACACAAACCAGTAATCGAAAAATTATTGTTTTCTAAGTACAATTGACAGAACAACGGCCTCGTGAGGGAAAACGGAAGAAGGGTGGCCAAGTTGGGGGGCAACTGCGTTTATTCGACAAGTGGTAACCGTAAATCTCATTTTTCTGTAGAACAATTATAATCTTTTACAGAATGAACATTGGTAACTGACCTATGCTAAGAAGAAGCCTTCATCTGTATGCCCTCGAGGTAGCCACATTGTGATAATCACTGCATAACAAAGAACCACTGAACGGAAATTCTAACAATGATCCAAGCCATATGGAATACATTAATACCTTCAACCGCACATCACGGAAGCACAATTTCATAATCAAATTAAATCCTTTGTCCTGCTCCTTAGCGACCACCTGATGACGATGATGAGGGACAGCGAAGGTTTGTTCCTTCAACAGATGTCTTGTCGCCCTGGGCTCCGAAAGCACCGTCGCCATGTGTCCATGACGTGCCTTTCCGTACGCCATATGACATGAACAGCAAGAAGAACACGGTAATCAGCATTTCCCACGGCCTTCGACCGTAATTCATAACCGGCGTTAGGAAACCACCGAAGGTATCATCAATCCAAGAGTTAAGTGCCTTTTGAATCAGAGTAGAACTCCATATTAAGATTGAAAGCAGGATGTTTGCTTCTCTGAGCTTAAAATGATTTATTAATCATGCACTTCCATATGTATATGAATGAATCAGCATTCGGAGTAAGAACCCTACATTCTTACGCATAATTCCATTTCATGAAACACAAGAAGTTCAGTGTATTGCTGAGATTAAAGCATCGAATTGGCAAGTATTGTAACATTTTTATGATTTAATTTTAAAATAGCAATACTCTGACTCCAACTCCGAATCCGAATTGGTCACACAAGACTAACACACGAATACCTCATGACTAGACTTGACAAACCAATTTGTGATATAAGCAATACTCACTTTACTGTATAACACCTACTTACGGAGTCCAGAAGACGACAAAACCTAAATATACCACATGACATGTACGAATTGTTGAAGGACAGCAGCCTGCACATGAACACAATACTTTCTTACTTGCAGGGCACTAAACTATACACTCGCATTTGAAGACATCTGCTGAATAACCAGAGGCTTCCAGGCATTTCCTACCCCTGGTTTTGGAAATAATTGAATCAAATATTCATCTTAATGCTGGTTCATTAGACCGTACAGGTATACAGGTACCACCTTGAAGGAGGGAAATCGCAGTAGTTGCGAAGCGCTTATAAATAAATAAACAAAATACCTATAATTTAATAATTAATGAATCAGAAGCATATGAGTTCCAAAATTTTATTGAAACTACATATTTCATATCCTATCTAATACCTCTTTAGTTGCACGTAACCACAATGATGTATATTGTAAGTCACATTTTTATGTTAATCGAGTCTGTATAGTCGACGATTTGGTCAACTATACAGACTGTAGCGATCTTCACTCTTAACTGCACACAACAATATGACTGTCTACAACTCACAAATAAAACCTCTATCGCCTTACGGAATAGAACTCTGGGGGACAGCCAAGCATTCCAACATCCACCGAGACCAAACATTTCAATGTAAGGTTCTTCGCGCCATAGGCAATGCTCCTTATTATGTTTCCAATCAGACCCTCCATAATGATCTAAATATCCCTTTTGTACAAGATTTAATCCCTAGCCGCTTCACGTCAATCCATGGTAAATTAATCAATCATCCTAATCCTACGGCCCAATCCTTAACATGAAGTGAGCCTAAGATCTACTATTCCAATGAAATGTCGTTCAATGGAGTGACCAAAAATCAGTAAAATCATATCAATTGAGCGTAATATCAATGAATATTTTCCGTCCTTAAGACATCATTGCCCACCTTTCATTTACCTACATTCTTCCCGACTAATCGCAGGGGATGGTTCCATGACGAAATGTATACCTCAGGTCACCCATATGACCGCTGAGGCGTGGCTAATCCTATCATCACATTACACAAAGCAAAATAATGTGTAGATTGTAATACACCTGTAAATAAATAAACATTATTTTTAATCAGCCAATGGCGCTAACTCTCCACTGATGCTAGAGTTTTAAAATGTGGACAGCAATATGATTTTCGTTATACGCTCCTGATGAGTCTCCAGATAGGGCGTGAAATGTCTTTCAATTAAATTATTGAGAAGATTTTCATATCTTATGTTTATTACTGTCCTTCCGCTGAAAATTAAAATCATTGAGTTCTAGCTTGTAAATTATTAGGTACTTATTTATTGAATTTCTCTTTTTTTGACGATACAATCACAAACAATAAGGTGTCACTAGTAAGTCATGCGGGAGTCAACGAGAGTGCAGCGTCATCCTACAGTGGTGAGGACATCACAAGTTGCTGATGACTATTCACTAATTTTAAAAGAATATTACTAAAAAGCTACACCCATTACCGAATTAATAACTAAGAATTCAATATTCGGCTAAATAAAAGTCAGATTTCCCGGTAAATCGATATTCTGGACGTTTTGGCATGCTCTTTGGCAGCATTCTTTACGTAAAATACAAATATATAGAACTAACGAGGAGAATAATCAAAAGTCCGTCACGCAGGAGCTGCATAACTAAGCACTTTCCTCAGAATTTGGGTAGTGCAGACGGCTTTCCAGAACAATTTGCTTAAAATATCCTACATAAATAAAATAAAAACATGAATAGTTCTCTTTTAAATTTGTAATGAGTAACTGATCAATTATTAATTTGCTTCCAGAGTTATGTTTACACATGGTACCTATTACACTACGTAATAAAATAGGAATTTGGGTCCGGAGTAAACCCCCCTTCTAATGAACCGATTTAGTTTACTTTTACAACACATATTTACCTGTAGATTACCACTACGAATACCGAGTTTCGTCGAAATATACCAAAAATCACGGCTGGTAGTGGCGAATTGGTATTGTGGGTCCGGAGTAAACCCCCCCCCCCTTCTAATGAACCGATTTAGTTTATTTTTATATCTCACTTTTCTCTCTATATTACCACTACGAATACCAAGTCTCTTTTTGAAATATAACCAATATTACGGCTGACATAGTCAAATTAGTGTTTTGGGTTCGGGGTAAAGCCCCCCTTCCGGTGGACCGACTTTGGTGGTTAACGAACTCGTTCAATCGTTTGCTAATTGAATGCTATGTACCAAGTTTCGTGACGAAAAAACAAAAACTCTGGCCGCTATCGTGTTAACAGACACACACATATACATATATATATATATATATATATATATATATATATATATATATATATATATATATAAATTTTAACGGGGGTCATTTTCGGTATCTACTAGGTAGGATCGATAAAGATTTGAAGAAATTTTTCAAAAATTCCGTCATGAGTCCAACCTCAATAGCTACTTTCCTTCGGAGGAAAGTGCTAAAAACGATAAGATGCTACAGATCATGCCGAAACGTCCAAAATAAAGCTTTTTCTGAAAATCTGTCTATTTTTCTTAGACGTGACGAAACTATTCCTTTACTTCTTATCATCTCGACGACCAACTATAATATGCATCTCATAAAAAAACCCCACTCACCGGAACTGTGTCATCTTAGCGCGTTTCCGTTAATATAGTCTACTGCCATTAGTAAAGGAATAGTAAATAGTTTTGATCTTTCGTAAAAAATATAAAATAAAATCTCAAAGAGTCGGTACTTCCGGATTGTGCCATGAGGTAAACCTCATAAGCGAATTTCTTCGCTATACAGGTAGGGAGGAACCGCGCTAAAAGGTTGGGAAATGCTGCTCTTGAAAATTGATGTTATAAAAGTGTAGAATTGAAGACACATTGTGGGATTTCTAAGGAACAAGTCTGCGATCATTCAAAAGGTAAATAAACTTTGTTCTTAAGATTCCTGCACGATCCTAGGTGGAAGAGTGCCATGTTGAAGTATGGCACTACCTAAATGGGTACACAACACTCCATACACACGGCGAGCTTCAAATGAGGTACTTAATATTCGGCTCAGGAGGTGGCACAATAGCAGGATAGATCCAAGGATGGGAGAATAATGTCTACAACAGTATTATCTGGTACACGATTCGTTTACATTTTTCATAAAGTATGTTTCAATGTCCTTCTCAGCCTTCGTCATGATACAGGATGCAAAGACATAACAAACCACTCAGGGGGGTTTTCCGGCTACAGAATCTTCATGTTCCAAAAAATACATCTAAGTGGTCCGCATTAAACGACATGTAACGTGTCAGCTTCTTGTAGGAAAAGGCAATTTGGCTCCATTAGCGTCGCATTAAGTATGAGACCATTGTGTTCTTGGAGTGTGTAATGTACTCGTTGTGCACGAATATGCTAATAACAGTTGTACATAAATGGATGTCTATTGTTACCATTGTTTTTCAATTTGCATGTGAGAAAGAAAATTATAGGCCAATCAGAAGTAATTATAAACGAGTAATTTCTGAAAATAGTCTGGACTCATAAGGCATTCATGAACGACACGATTTTAAACATTTACACGGTTATCATTTACAAATAGACGAATTAGCAGTTCATTAAATATGTAAAAACCATTAATGGAGGTAAGGTAATCTTTGGAGAAGCTATAAGTTTACGGAGAAAAGAAAAACAATTAAGTATAACTAATATAACATAATGATATTGAAATAAAATAAAATAATAAGGCACATAAAATATATATTTTAACGGTATAAAATATTTAGGAAAAATATGAGTAAAATATTTTAGAAATGCTTCTTGTGTTTTAATTTTCTTATTATAGATACTATTGCTTTTAAGATATTGTAGCCTATAATGTTTCATATTAAAAAATGCTTCTAAATGAAATTATTTAAATTATATTCTACGAAACGGGATCTATGTCTATATCAAAGAGTAATTTCTCTCACTCTCTCAATATACATAAATGGGGGGAGGTTAGCTCAGTAAATTTACTTACTTTTGGAGATTTCAATTCCCAGTAAGGGTTGTGGAATTGGAAAAAAGAAAGGGCATTAGCCTTATCTTGGCTGAAAAGAGTGAATCACCCGTTCTTAAAATATGTATTTTCTAAAAATTGATATAGTTTTTTGTTAAAATTTAAATAAATAAATTTGTACTTTATCACGTTCTTCAGGAATGCTTTGTTATGTTTATCACGTTGTTCACATTGCTTTGTTATGCAACTCCTGCGTGAATGACTATTCATTTATCTCATTCTTGTTCCTGAGCTCTGCAGTCTAATTCTCATTCATATCGTTTATGTGTACGGCTGGTCATTTTGTCAGAAAGCAATTAATCGTGAAGTAACGCGAACTAGATTACTAATTATTCAGGCATAGTTTATTTATTTATTGAATTATTTTCGATAGTTCAAATTTCCTAGTTCACATATTGATAAGAGTTAATCCGCCAGCCAGTCCGTTATAACGGCTGATAGATAAGGACATTAGTGAATTAGCATTAATATCTCTTTTCTATAATAATAGAGGAGTGATGGGTGGGAACTGTTTTCAGGAAACCTGTCATTAGGAGACATCTCGGCAGCTTGCAGATAGGGCCGGATGTATTAGTTGAAAAAGGTTATGTGTTTTTTCAATTAATAGAATGAATGAATAAAGATGTTTTTGGTACGAATAAAAAACAAATAAAAAAAAGTTATCAATAATAATAAAAAAATAGAAATAAGTTTACAATTGTTATCTCCCGATTATAATTCTAAATAATATCAAGAAAACAAAAAATAAAACAAAGTAATAAAAATAAAATCGTAATGTATAACTGATTGTCTCCAATGTGCACACACCCAGCCCTAATGTGCACATCCTAACCTAACTACTAATTTTGAGGGTCCGGCCTTAGCGAAATTTAAAATATATATATATATTTTTGTCATCCCAAAATTTCAGTATAGGGGATTTTTAATGTGATAAAATCAAATCTGACATCCGTTTTTAAATATATTTTTTTTTTTTATATATTAGAAAACTTTTTAAAGGTCTCCAGTAGTCGAGTATGTAATTTTTGATATACAAACCAACGTCAGATTTATTTTTAGGACATTAAAAAAACCCATTATTTAAATTTTGGGAAGATTCAAAGAATATATTAAAAAAAAAATATATATATATATATATTTCAAATTTCGCAGAATCCGACCATATTTCAAAGAATATTTACCCTATTCAAACCAAACTTGGAGGGTCGATAAAGGCTCTAAAGAGCCACGTTTCCTTCCAATCGGAGTGTTTCCACGTGTCCTGGGATCGACGATATATGTCAAAACGTTTACAATTTACTTTTATTTTGAGACCCCTTTTTACAAGTACTTTTTGAGATAATACAATTTTATGGCCTGAAAAAGGAGTATTTTTCTTTTAAAAGAGCCCAAGGACGTAAAAATCGGATTATTTCAAGGCGAGATATTATATTTCAAAACGTCACGTTACTTTTTCGCTTAGCACTTTTTAGTCTCTCCCGGACTAGGCAAAATATTTATTTTTGGGTTTTGATGATATTTACCACATTAGAGTTTCTTGGGGTGCTGATTATAAATCTGCTATCATTTTTGGGGTAAAAAAAATTAAAATACTAGTTGACTTGAAAACGTGAGCATATTTTTGAATTTATTTGACGAAATATAATTTATTATTTAATTATTGTATTTTCCCTTTAATCTACTCTCTAAAACAAATAAATTGGCGAAAGACTAATGTCGATATCATTTTCTAAACTTGAGAAATAAAATAAAGTATTTTAAACCTATTTTATTTTATTTCTCGGCTCCTAAGGCGCATTGGACGGAACACTCCGACACGTGTCGACTATTTTTCGATGCAGAATCACCAAAATGGGCCAAATCGGTGACCCCACCAATGTATACTCCCCTTGTTAGACCTGAGTCACCCTGTTTATAGGTTATATTGTATTATAAATGTAATTCCTTAAAATGGTGGCATATTGTGTGGATGTAGCCCGAAGTCCATAATCTGTAAGTTTTAAGGGTTTACCACCAGATATCAGCATTAAGTGGATACACGCTAATATGTCGCAGTTCCTACAAGACGGACATTTAATGTTTCACTCAAACATTATTGAATATTAAATTCGTAAATACAAATATTCTTAATGAAATGATTGTATAATATAAAATATGCAAGCGTCATAATGTATGTATGGCGACATATAAAACCATTGCCCCATCATTAATAGAACAGTGAAAAAGGTCGCACGCGAAGTACTAAGAGATCGTGTGATTTATCAGCAATACACAGGCCGATAAGTCGTAAGGAGTCCTAGCATAATCTGAGCCGGCAAGATGCATGGCACGTCTGCTGTGTTCCGTGTCTTGTGTGTGTTCTTCTGCTATTTAGCGTGCATTGCTCTAACCTATGCTCACGTGTCGAACACGCTTTTCGTGACGTTGTATGGGTCACTCCATTTTAGTGTTACTAATCCTTTAGTGCACAAGAATTTGTTTGGCGACCTTGTTTAGCACTACGCTTATTTGGTTTTGTATTTCCACCTGTCGTGAATAACCTAGATGTTTGGACATTTAACTATTATTCATGCGTAAAATGAAGAAAAATGCTTTTCGCAATAAAACATATACTGTCAAACTATTGAGGACACGGACATCCAAATATTGTTGTGGACTTGATCGAACATATAGTAGCTATCAACGCCTCCGCTAGGGGAGAGCACGGTGGAAAATTTGTCAGGGGCCCGTAGTCTCAAGGGGCCCCACGTCATATTTTTACTCGCATTATAATTTGAAATAACAAAATTAAATACCCAAGTATAGTTTAAATAATTATTATTGATTACTACAAATGTATAATTTTCTAAATTCTCTATTCCTAATATATATACAAGCTTTTAAATATTGTCAGTCCAAAAATTTGTAGCCCCAGTTGTGCCAATGTACCTTAGATAATACGTAACATTTCGACTCAGTTCAATTACAAACGTATTTAATTTTGTTTTCGGAGAAATTTCAGTTTAAAATAATTCCATTAAAATTTGTTGGTAATGTTATTGAAGGGGTAGGGGGGGGCTTAAAGACCCCGTGAAGTTATTTGGACAAGGCCCCGTAAATCCTCTCGGAGGCCATAGTAGCTATCATTTTGAAGCAATAATTAAACATCTTAAAAACTTGAACATTTACACCCAAATTTAATTAGAAACACCTAATGTATTTCAGTTTATCTACCTATATTTTTTTATATATATTTATTTATTTTTCCACTTCGGCTAAATTGCCGTTGTTTTTTATATTTGATTTTTCATGTTCTTATTTTTAATTTTGTTTTTGTTTTGTGTTTCTTTTAACGGCTAACATTTTAAACAATCCGGCAGTCCTCAGAAATGTAGCCTAAATGAAACGGGACAGTTCTCCCTCTTCTCCAAATTCCCTGAAGAAGACTTATACCAAGCCGAAACGTTAGCGCTAGTAAAATACATTTAAACTATAAAATGTGGTTTTATTAAATAAAAAAATAGATCGAAACCCCGACGATCAACACCTTCTTCTTATTTGTATAGAAGAAGAAGAAGAAAACTTTATTTAATGAAATAATAAAGTGGGCTGCCCAACTTTATTGGGTTGCTGGATACACAGCATGCTCATCATTCCTGGAGGCATTCATTTATTTCATGATCTTGTTATTTGTTCTGTTTATTTCCAAAAGTTTGTGGGCATTAGACGCGCCAAAAAATACAAATTGTTCTTCTAATAAAAAAAAATAAATAAATAAAAAAACAACAACAAAACAACAAAAACACAAGAGACATCGTAGTCTAAGGAACGACGTTTGTTGCATACATAAAAAAAAAAAAAGGAGTGATGTCCGTTAGTGACCATAAATATGTTGGCTCATTATGCCTAGCGAGTCAATAATTATTGACTCAACTATAACAGGTAGGTGTTCCGGCAAGATTCCTAGTTCTTGTAAGATAGTGCAGGTCATTTTCGGAATTGTACCTCTTGCACCGAACCACAGACCCTTGACAAGGAATTTTCTGGATCCATATTTCTCTAAGAATTTATCTTGGAGATATTCAATGCACTTTGAGTAGATCCCTTTCTTTTCCATGTCAATTGACTCCGCTTGCTCGGGATCGTTCGTTTCATATCGGACCGTCGGATCAAGAACGTAGGCCAAATTACTGTTCCGTGGAAAGGCGACTATATCTGCATACCTAGAAGATCCATGATCGTCGATGGCGTACACCTCTTCGTGGCAGTTGTAGCCAATCCCTTCAAGAAGATCAATGAGCCTGTGCTTCACATTGTGGTGTCGCCTAGGAACCAGGAGCATACTGTTTGGACAACTACCCAGCACATGGGCTGGAGTTTCAGGCTCTCTGCCGCATTTGCGACAAAGGGGTCTAATATCAGCTGCTCCCGCTACACCGGGGACGCCACGCAGAGGAGCGTAATTAACATTCAATTTTAGGGCGTTTGTCCATTCAGAGCCTGACAAAAGTCTTTTAGCATAGATAAATTGATTGCTCTTTGGGCATTCTTTGAAATGCCCCACACCAATGCCTTGCCATTTGCACTTAGCCCACTCCTCGAATGAATTTTCACGCAGAGTTCTTCTAATTTTCCTAATATTGTGGTCTTCTGTTTGGTCTATACTTAGTCTTCTTATGCATTCCGTCGACTCATTATCATAATCAAATATGGTCTGAAATAGTCCATCAGATATTCGATCCAACTTCTGAGCGATTGACCAGTGCTGCAGTGGAGCTTCCCATTCGCACTTCAGAAGACCCAGACCTCTGAATCTTCGAGGAGCATAGAGCATGGCATTGGAGGTGTTTGCAGGGAGACCAAGCATGGCTTTGACGCACCTTCTAATTATAACATCGATTCCTTCTAGAAAAGTAGGACGAAGTTTTACCAAGGGAGCTGTCTGTAGAGGGAATGTTAATGAAGGAAAAACATACTGATTTATAATATTGAGTTTCTGGTCTCCTCTTAACAGATTTGACGACGTAAGCTTATTTAAATTTTCATTTATGTTCAGTATCGCGTTATCGTTAATAATGAGCTCCTTGGCGAAATTGCAACCTAAATATTTGATCTTTTCATTTTCATCGATTGATTGAATCTCGTCCTTGTTTTCTAAGATTAAATTTCTTTTTTCCAGTGATCCTTTTTGCAGTACAATAGCTAAGCTTTTCCGAGCGTTTATAAATAAGCCTATTTCGCTAAAGATCCGCGTAACAATATTAATCGTTCGCGTAGCTGCAGTCACATTGCACGCTGTCACGGCTTGGTCATCAGCAAACCCCGTGAGAATAACACTGTCCGAATCAGGACGTAGCTTGTGGCCAAATTCATTAGCGAATTTCGGTTCGCAAACTTCTTTATAAAGGTGGTCTATCCCTATTATGAAGAGGGCAGGTGAGAGTGGACCTCCTTGCGGCACGCCTCGCTTAACCTTTATAGCATCAGTTTGTTTCATGCCAGAGACAACTCTTATTTCGTTATTACAGAGCAAGGCGGCAATAGCTCTTCTTAGGTCTGGAGATATTCCCTGAGCTTCCAAAGATTTCAAAATATGTATGTGACCGATATTGTCGAATGCCCCCGTCACATCTAAAAATGCTAGAGCACAATCATCCTTTCTCTTGGCAGATTCATTCAATATCGCTTGGATGATGCGGATGTTGACAGGGCAACCAGGTAACCCTTTAATGAATCCTCTTTGGCTAGAGTGAAAGGTAACCTGTTGCCTTAGCTCGTGATCTAGCACCTTTTCGATGATTCTCCGGACTATGGAATAGATCGTCACGGGTCTCCATGAACCAATCTCTTCTACAGGGCCTTTACCTTTATATATCAAGATCGTTCGGCCTTGTCTGAGTGCTTCTGGGACTCAGACAAGGCCAGCAGTCTTCAGTAATATCTCAGATATATCTTTGAGGATATGAGCCACACCCAGGGCCTTTATGGTTCTAATTAGCACTCCGTCAGGGCCTGGAGAAGTGTCCATTGAAGTCCTT
The DNA here is from genome assembly GCA_946811695.1 of Gonocerus acuteangulatus. Taxonomy (NCBI): domain Eukaryota; kingdom Metazoa; phylum Arthropoda; class Insecta; order Hemiptera; family Coreidae; genus Gonocerus; species Gonocerus acuteangulatus. The sequence continues at coordinate 48,748,017 of OX328126.1, forward strand.
TTGATGGCATTGTGGACAATCTTCAGGTCTATGTTCATCAAGTTAGGACTTGTAGGACTCTTCGTGTAGCTTTCTCTAATGCAAGGATTCTCATGCTCAAACGTCGATTTAAAATGCTCAAGGACCCAAATTTTCAAAAACAATAAATGATAATAATAGTTCAAACTGACTTACACCAATGGCATTCTCAACCCATTATTTTTTATTTATTTCTTACAAAAAATTCTTTTTACAGCAATGTACTTATAATAAAATGTTAATTAAGTTATAATTATTATTAGTGAGGTTAGTACTTTAGTTATAATAAATATGAATACTATTACAATAAATTCACAATGACATTTTAACCCATTATATATTAATTTTAATTAATATATAATGATATAAAATTAAAATTATATATTAATTTTATATCAATTGGTTCTTTAAAGTTTTTCGGGAGTTAAGAAGGAAGCTAATAAAAAAACATTCTTTAAAGATTATGTATAAACGAAAAAAAAAATTAATTAAACTAGTCACGAGAACGACACTAGAAGGACCCTATGGTCAGAAACATGCTTCGACCGCCAGATATGTCGACCCATGAAGTGGGCTGAGAGATGATCATGAACCCACAACATAGCAACGTAAGAAAAGTCTGCCGCGTTGTAATGCTTAGGATAAAGATATTTTACAAGCATATTAATAAAAAAAAAAAAAAAAAAAAAAAAAGCAAACGAGTTTATGCGTAATTAAAGACATTCCTCATTAACGAGAAACATGCCAGTGACTGGTTGTAAACAGAGGAGTCGGCAAATATCATGTCCATAAACAAATCCCTTTGAAAACGGAGTCCAAATTAATTGTCAGTTTTGTCGTTTAAATATGAATTGGGAGCATCCGAAGAGAGTGAGAAAAACACTGGTTTTATATCTGCCTCGGCGGAGATTCGACACTCCAGCCAGCTACAGTAAAATTGAACGTTGAAAACGGTTTTGCTGAAATCCAACAAGGCGGATAATTTAAAAATAAACGCGCTCTTCCCTCCTCCTCTTGTTGTTTTTTTTTTTTTTTTTTTTAACAAATAGATGGACGCAAATCCACATCACAATATGTAAATTTGGCGAAAAACCGCTTTTCCGAAAGCCACAAACAACCCTACCCTTGACATAAGGGATTTATTGAAAATTATCCTCTAATATCCGGATTAAAAAGTCCGCACAGGCTGGCCGCCCCTCGCGAATGCATAATAAATTCCCCAGGTGTGGCATTGGGTTGAAAAAAAAAATGAAATCCCCATCCGGTTACAAGGGGTGGAGCTGTTCAGCATTAAAATGCCAGCTACCCCCAATCGTTGGTGGCGATTACAATTTCTTTTTTCTTTCCGTATTTTACTGGAGTTTTTTTTTTTTTTTTTACCATTGAGGCAGGGAGCGAGATATTTGGGCGGGAGTGGTAACGTTGCTAGCTCGTTACCCGCTGGACACGTATAGCCCAAGCCAGGTTTTTACAGTCATTTACATTTTTTTTATTTACATTTTAATTCCTTATACATTCAGCTTGCATGTCGACCCGATAATAAAATTTCAATATAATCTGGCATGATCTTTAGACATGCTTCGAGGACCTACCTCGAGGATGGCTATATTGTAGCTGGATTGCCATTTCCTTCTCCCAAACACATCTCGCTCATATCCTGTTCAATTCCTGTTGATTAAGACATAACCATGATCTCAAATACTTTGCAGTGAGCAGTTAACAGTTGCGCAAACTTTTGCGGACCCCTAACATAAGACATATCCATGTCAACAAAAATAAGCAAACAGAAAAGAGCAAAAAGGATCATGCTAAACAAGAGTATGTTCCCCGTTTTTCATCATTTTGGCAGTGGACTGGGTGGCAGGGTTGGGTTTTTGGTCACATCAAATCGAACATAGCTATTAGCACTGGTATAACAACAGGAATATTTTATTTGTGTGGCTTTAGAAAATTGTTAAGTTTTAATCGAGTTATATTTCAGGTAGGCGTACTACTTTCGACTGTCGACATTTTCAGTCTTATTGATTTGACATTTTGGTGTCTCATTGGTAATTTAAAAGTTGTGTAAATAGTTCGGAACGACTTTTCGTTTAGGATTGAGTAATTATTTAAAAACTTTAAACAATGTTTTCTTCCTCAGATGTGGTTGATTAAAATTCTCTGGTTTCGCCACTGCTGTCATTGCTGATAAAAGTTATTGACATTTTAATAAGGCTTGCTCGTTGCAGATAGTAATTTATATTTTAAAAGCAGGAAATAAACTTGTTTATCCATTAGAAGGACTTAAAGTCCTTTCAATATTTTTTTTATTAAATGCTCTCGTTACAACCTCAATTCTTTATATATAGATGCGCGCACACATACATAAAGACGAAAATGTAAATATAAGTAACTCGCGTACGAAATTATTTCAAGTATACGTTACGTATGTATTTTTGTTATACATTCGTATTTTGTTTATTTATTACTTCTTTTGGTGCAAAGAATGTAATTAATTTAAGATAATTATTTTTACAAAGGTACAAATAAGCTACTTCTGGTACCGGTAATCTAGATCTCCTGACTGATAATGAATGAAAGTAAAATTAAGAAAGATTTTATATTCAATATGTTTTATTGTTGTATTCAATATTATTTATATTTTTCAATTTGACTTGTATAAGTTTCAAATGTTATTGCATTTTTGGCATATATGTATTTATCTATCTATAATGTACGTCCCATTAAGCATCACTAGTTCTTCTGTTATTTGCGAATGCGGAAGATTTTTCCTTTTGCCCTACTTTTTTTAATTATTATTCTTCAGGGGTGATCACTCCTAGGCCTGACTAGATGTTCTACGTTATTCAATGCCAAAACAAATGAAAAGTTATGGTCTCTGATTAAAACATTTTCTTCAAACTAATTTGATTTTGCAAACGTTGCATCTGTCTGTAAATTTCATATAATTGGTGTTTGACCAGTCAAACTTCAATTGAATATAATAATTTCTTAATTTTAATCTTTATTGTTTTAATGTTATTATAATTCAAATTAAAATAAAATTAGTCTTCATTCATACATGGTGAAGAATTAAGACATTTAGAATACGTTAGATCTCTTAGCGTCGAACCTCAAACGCCCCTAGGATCTGCCAGTCGTTTCTAGGATCGACTTGGCAAACTGATTATTTTACTTTCGACGTTCGACAGAAAAGTTAGGAACTTCTAGGTTTGTCTAAACATATTCTATTCAATAGACGAAATTAGAATCTATTTCGGGGTTTGCATGAAGGCAACCTAGGATAAACCTGTCATTCCGGGAAGAGACCTTTGATTATGACAAATATATATATATATATATATATATATATATATATATATATACATATATATATATATATACATATATATACATATATATATATATATATATATATATATATATATATATATATATATGCAAATTACGTTTTTTTTTCGTAGCCTATGGAATTATCCCTTTAGCAGATCTGGATTGAGTTATTGGATGGAAGTTGTAAGCGAGTTTTTCTCCCTTTAGGACAGGAAGAAACATGGAGGTTAGCTAGGACACGAGAGAGAAAGTGAGAGCATAGCATGTAATAAGAGATTATATCCGGGTATCGCCTACACCTGCGCAGATATAGACGTGCAGGCATCATGTGGGAAGCGAAGAGCTGTCGATCTGTGAATGTGACGTCAGCGGAAAGCTGTCAGTGCTAAAGGCCGGCACAATTTGCAAATGGATGACGAGGAAAGCGTGGAGTCTAAATATCAGAATGAATACGTCAAGCTCATCTCAAACTCGTCACTGGTGGTAAGCTCTGCTGACAAGCAGCATGGCCGATATACGGATTTACGGGTCGCCTCGGCATTGTGTGCTGACTTTTCTGTCAGAAAACTGTCACATTGATAAATTCTACTCAATTCGATCAAATCTTTTGATGACATATTCGATAAACTGATAGAAAAATGTTTCATTAAATTACTAACTTGAATAACTAAAAATTGTAACCAGCAGACCTGTAGCTATGTCTGGTATGGAGTCATTTCTCATACATTATTTTGTTGAGATTAGTTCCAGAATAATCTCAAATCTGTAGTGTAGAATAGATATGGAACGTATACCTCGGAAGCCACATATTATCCAGAAAAGGCACCTATGGTCTTCAATCGACAGTTCAGGCATCTTCTTGATCGAAAATGTTTAAATACAAAAGCATCCGCCTCAACTTAAGCAGTCCAGGGCAGACTTCCAGTCGTAGGGCCACGTCGCGAATGCTGATCTGAATGTTGCTGTAGTGTACTTTAGAACTGGGAATCTTTTAGGCTGGCCTAGTCCCCGTGGTTCTGACTACTGTAGGACGGGGCCAGCTAGGGTTATAGCTTTTAACGTCAATTTACCTTTCAATTATTTCAGTTTTACCTTCTATTATTATTTATTTTGATGATTCTGGAAAACCTAGGAATACCAAATCTATTGAGGACTGACAAATGGCTTATTTCTAAAATTTATTGAACGCGGCGGATTTGTTAATGTGTTTTTCTTTTGTATGTATAAATATTTTTCTTTGAAATACGAAACTCGGCTATCCTCTTGCCTCAAGAAGAATGTACATGATAAAGACTTAAACTTATTCCTGCCTTCCGAAAATAAGGGAATAACAAGCCTTTAAGACAGCCTTAACTCGGGAGTAAGTACATGACGAATCTAAGCCGTCATATCGTCCCTACCATGTCAAACTATCAAATATGCAAAATCTCGTTTTTCAGATTCGAGGCTTTGCTCTTGGATTGTGGACGATAAGGCTTATAACATTACAACTCTAACCCCTTTAAAATAGGATTTAATGCCTTAAATAAAGTATCGAATAAGACCATTTTTCGTCAATGGATAGAATATGTTCATTCTTTAGTTTGCTCCGATTTGTATATTCGATAGTTTGACACGGTAGGGACGATATGAACCCAAGGGGTAGAAATCAGCTAGGTTGATAGTCATTACGTTATATTAAACAAGTACTTGTAGACATTCTATCTATCCTTTCTATTGAAATTTTAAATTATGCCTTCCTGATGGATTGTACGATGGTTACAAAGGATTCTGACGGAGGAAATAGACAGACAGCCTTTCAATAAGACAAGGTCGACTGGATTAGGTGTTGTTAAGAGGAGCCGCACGATGAGCGGTAGGCGTTGAGAATGCTCATAACGAGTCATAAACCACGACCATTAAAGGGAGAACACTCTTCGCCGTATCAGGGGATGCGTGATCTGCCGCTGAGCGACTGCACGAAAGGCTTATGCTTCTCTCCCAGATAGAGACGGATTGGTACACTTGAGGATTTAGTTCCGACAAAGGATTCGACACGGAGATCAGTTCGGCTCCTGGAGTCCGATTTTTTTTTCTTCTTGAAGGCCCGCGCGGACGGCCTGCGAGCAAAAAGCATAGGCCACACGACAAGATCGGTTTTCAAAGCGGGCGGCACGAAATAGGCTTGAAGTTAGTTGATGTTATCACGCCGAATTAATATGATTTCTACAGTCACACCTAAAATTGTGAAGAGTTCAAATTGCCCAGGCTATGAGATCGCCAAACCTTTACGTTGGTTTGTAAAATAAACAGGTACAATAAAAAAACAAAACAAAAAAAACTGAGGCCCTCGGAATTTAACTATTAGCACACTCCGAAGCTCAACTTCAATCAGAGGTTGAATCATTTCATATATATATATATATATATATATTCTTGTTGACACGTCTATTTCTACTGATCTATTTTCGCGTCATATTTCGCTGTAATCTTATTCTGCAACATTAACTTTAAACTATGATAACCTGTCAGAGATGATAGGTTATTATTAATTATTATTAGGTCAATATTAATCATTATTATTAGAGATTATAGGTTATTATTAATCATTACATTTAATAAGCTAATAAATTAAAAAAATATCAAAAAAACGGAGTGTCTGATGAAGCAGAACGGAATCTCTGCAACATAATACGTAAAAACCCAACAGCTGGAGAAAGCCGGGTCAACAAGAATAATATTTCTCAACAAAGAGACATTAAACAGAATTAATATTTAGATATATATAAATATGTATATGTGTCAGAAGTTAAAGAAAATATATTATTAAAACTTATTATTTTTATTGAAGTGATCTTCCACTACCTCGTCTTTAACATGACTGATTGTGGAAAGTCTACTTGACAATGGTGGCTGTACAACAGTTTTTAGTTTAAGAATTCAAAGAATGGTTGGAATTCGACTGATAGAAATCGTCAGATTTTAATAAGAAAATCGATATTTAAAACGTTTCGGCTTGTTCTTTGTCCGACGTTTTCATCAACAAATGGCAAGCCAGTTGAGGAAGACCACGGTAACTTTTAGTTGACCATGGATGAGTGTAGGCTACTTCTTCAGTAACAAGTACCTGGGGAATGGAGGAACCACGATAGCTCTTACCTTGGATAAGTGTCCCTTTCATGGATAAGTGTGACCTAATTTTTAAGTTTAGATTCTGAATCTAGTAGAGCTGGTATTAATGCATCATATTTATTAACTCACGTGTTTTATTTGTTGCCGTTCCGCCTGATTAGTGAATAACTGTATAAAAGGATCACTTTTCAGATATTCAATAACTAGCTGAATACCCGTGCTTCTTCACGGCAGATAAGTAGTTATTTTATTGCGTTAAATAATGTATCATCAAAATTAACACTCCTACTTAATTTTGTGCAGTTTATTATAGCACGGTTCCCGTCATACAATAAGTTAGTCATCAGTTTATAGGTAAACAAAGTATAATGTTTCTTGACATTGGGATGCTCCGCACCAGTATCAAAAAACAGATAACGTAGAGATAACCCGTTATCTATAGCTTACCAGCGTGGGCGTACATAAGGGCAACTGAGGGATGTGCAGCCCCCCCCCCAAAAATTTTGATTTGATGGTAAAAATGTGTCTTAAAAACCTTAAAAATAAATTAAATAAGATCATTTCTTTTATAAGCTCAATTGGTTTGATCCATTCCTTTTTCATTCCAAAGATCATTTCATTTTAGTTTTAATAGCGTTTTATTTGCCTAAAACTATTCCAAGTTGATAGTATTCCATGCCCCAGTAATTCAAGGACTGCCATCATAGTTGAAATTAACCTCAATTAAAAATTTATTTATATTGAATACAGAGCTTGCGACAGTAGCGATTCGCTCTTTTTTAGAAGTTGGCGGTAGAAACCACTAGCAAAAGAATTATAAAAGGTTGCCAAAAATCCAGAATATTTTAGTGATTGAAAATTATTTTAAAATGGAAAGTGATTAAATGTGTGTATATATATATATATATATATATATATATATATATATATATATATAGATAGATAAACATAAACAATTAGGTACATTTTTCTAGGGAAAAAAAAAAAAAAAAAAAAAAAAAACTAGAAAAAAATTTAGTTTTTGAAATATTGTGTCCATTACTTTACTTCACGTTAAAACATACATGTTTTTGTAATTTATACAATGAATGTATTCTAAATGTAATTGTAGATGTTTGTATCTTTGAGGTGCATGATTAATGTGTTTATGTGTGGACTGTCATCTGTCAGGAGTTCAGTCATGTCGTATGGCAGGTTTAATCTGTCTCGTTCTTTGCAGTCAGTTAGTACGTGTTTAATAGTCAAGTTTGTGTTACAGATGGCACAAACTGGTCCGTCCTGTCTCGTCATTAAGTGGCGATGTGTTAGTAACGAATGCCCGATCCGCAATCGAGTAAGGACAACCTCGTCTCTTCTGTTCGCTCGGTTGCTCGAGGGCCAAACACAAACGGTATTCTTGATTTCCCTTAGTTTATTGTTTGTCATGTTCGTCCACGTTTTTTTCCATTCATTTTGTAAGTAAGTTTTTATGTTAGTGTTTAAGTCCTGTACCGTTAATTCTTGCACGTCAACTGTACATTTTTCTGTAACTTGTTTTGCATATTTGTCAGCTTCTGTGTTCCCTGAGAAGTCCATATGTCCCGGTATCCACAGAAGCACTACTTGTATGCTGTAAGTTTGTAAGTCGTGTATTTCTTGAAAAATTTCTGTCAGTAGTGTGTTTGTTTCGTATACGTTGGTGAGGGAGAGTAGAGAACTTAGGGAATCGGAACATATAATAAATGTCGTATTTGGAGTTATTGTAATATTTTTCAGTGCCAAAAGTATTCCCTGTAATTCCGCTGAAAAAACGATTGATTTATTGTTTATTTTAATGCCAAATTTCGAATTTCCTATGATAGCTGCTGATCCAGTGCCTCCTCTAGATTTTGATCCGTCTGTAAATGCTAGGAGTGCATCTGGATACAACGATAGAAGATAGTTAAACTCATTGTTGTAAAAATGTTTAGAAAGAGGGCTAGTTTTTTTGAATTTTGATAATTTTAAGTTAATTTCTAAGTTATTTATTCTCCACGGTAAGTAAGTCAGCGGGCGTAGTGAGTACGTAGGACTTGTCAGTAGGTCTGTGTTCGCTGAGTAGTCAAGTATCCTTATGTTCAGTGGTCTTTGTCTTGTTCCCGTCTGGTTGTACATAGCTATAAATGGGTTTTGTATTAATGTTTGTGTGCATGGTGTATTTACAAACTTGAGTTTTGCGTAAAATCTTAAACAAAATTCCTGACGCCTGTACTCCAATGGCGGCTCGCTAGCTTCGACATATAAGCTGGCACATGGGCTAGATCTGAATGCACCTGTCGCTATTCTGATTCCTGCGTTATGTATCGGGTCTAACATTTGTAATGATCTTTTACTGGCAGATGAATATGCTTGACACCCATAATCCAGAAGTGACCTGGTGTATGCTCTGTAGAAAGTGAGCATAGAGCATCTGTCAGCACCCCATTTCGTATTACTAAAAATCCTCAATAAATTAAGTGAATTAAAAATAATACTATGAAATAGATAATGTACGGTAACAGCTGTTCTTTATCGTCCTAGCAACGCTTTCTACCTAGGCTTGCCTGCTCTAACCAACTCAAACTTTAAACCCCTCTAAAAATACTTCAAAATTCGAATATCAAAAAATCCTTTCTTAGCGAGCGCCTACGTTCTATAGGGAGTGTCCATGCAAAATTTCAAAATTTTCTGTCGAGCGGTTTGGGCTGGGGGATGATAGATGAGTGAGTGAGTGAGTGGTATTTGACAAATATATTGTAGATTCAGATATTATTATGTTTTAAGTATTTTATTTTTCTGCGTTAAGTTTTATCCTTTTAACTTTAATTACCTCAGTTATGAATAATTGCAGGATGTCTAATAAGTATGTTTTATTATTACTGTTGGTTAGGTATTTAATCTTCTGCAGATTGTTATGAACTGCATTATTTTGCAAGCGTAGATAGCATGAAGCAATAGACAATGGTACTTATGTAATATTACAGATAAGAAACTGATGTAACATCTTCAACAAGAAATAATAGCTTAGATGGGTACCGAATGGAATCCGAGCTTGTAGAAATCACCAACAGATGCGACAAGGTGATATATTATTAAGGAAGTGACAGCATTAGTAAGGGCTGTATCTATTTTCCGGCTTGTGACCGCTGCTGGGGTGGAGTAGTACTAACACGGATTAGCAGTTCCCAGATTAATGTCCTATACACCAGCTGTTAGACCTTGCTGCCTTCTTGATTGTATCATCCCTCTTGAAATGCCGACTTAACCCTCCTAAGCCTCTTCCCTTCCAAGGATAATCATCTCTTAAATAATAATTATTATAATTAATTATAACAACTCATGCATGATTTTCAATGATATGTAAGTGTAGGTGCATTGAATCAGTAAATATTTTTTGTCAGCTCAAACATAAGATATAAGCTCCAGTCATGGTGAGGAAAGAAACTGGATGGTAAACACTAGAATATTTTTATCATTTATTATTATTTATCATTATTATTTTACGGCGCACCGACGTCTGAGCCATTAGCCCCGACATCCATGGCGCTGGGGGGAATTTTCTCAACGAGCCGTGATATTAGACCACCGGGAGACCACTACTAGAATATTCTCAAGAACACTACTTCGACGATTCGCATAGCCATTTAAGGGGTAATAATAGCTGTCTGATCAAAATTAAGGCCATTTACTTGAATGTATACATAAAAAATGAATTAATATTTTTCATTTCTTCATGCCATACGTTTTATGAGGGGGTAGTAATGTGTTTTAATTCTTCAAAAAACAAATGGCGGAAGCTCTCTTTTTTAAATGGCGATAATCTGGAGGCGCCAATTTTTAATGTAGAACAAAAAACCAAAATGTTTGTAAAAGAAGGGGGTAAAATCGAATAAGTACGTAGGATAAAATAAGTTAGTTTTACCCATTAAACGCAGAAGCAGTCTGAACGATATTTGCAGTTTGCATTTAACCCATCATAACGAAGTAGTGGATGAAATCAAATAATTACTCAATTTTGTCTAGTATTTTTTATTTTTTTTTAATTTAGATCATGGTTTGGTTTCACTTTGAGTGTACTTTATATGTAATTGTAAATTTTGCTGTAATTTAAATGTCTTTTTCAATGAGTTCTGTCAAGTCAAATGGGTCATCTAGATTCCATCAGTTACAGAGTTACAGTCAAGCTCTATTTGCTTGTCGATGAAGTCAAAGGTACATGCTAGTTTGAAGTATCATCCTCTGTGACTAGGAGTCCTTAGACGTTTTTCATCAGTTATCGGCGTATTTGGTAGAAAGTCGTGTGGTCATATTCACTGGTTATATTCCGCGGGAAACGCTGATCATGTGATGATTAGAGCTTGGTTAACTTAACTTAAAAACTAAGTCGGTAGGCGACTGCTAAAGATGTAATCATCTGTAACTCCATTCATAAGAAAAGGAATAATAAGTTTCAAAAATGCTTTTTACAAATAATCATACTTCTTTTTGTGCTTATAACTTCAGCGGTACTTCCATTTCCAAACCCCTCCTTCAATCATTGATGAGTTAAATTGGTCTGGTGAAGCGACACCATGAAGTGTTGTACATAACGTTGTTATCCCGAGGAAGTCAATCTTGTAAATTAGTTTCCACCCCCAAACATCCCCTTCCGACGGAAGGCCGTGTGCCTCGGACAATGTCATGTCACTTAGTCCTCCGAGCTTGGGGAAGCTCTCTGGCTTCATTATCTTACAAACATCTCCCTCGGAGTGGGACATGTTAGTTAGGGTGTAACAGCGTTTTAGTAGGGGGCGACGGTTCAGAGGGGTGATTCTATCGCTGTAATATACAGGACTAGGATTCGCTGAGTTGTTCATTGTGTGGATAATTGGTTTCACATCAGTGGGGAATCGAACTTTCCATAGAAGTTGGTGTTCTATCAAGAGTCATTTATAGGCAACTCATTTGAAGTATTTCTATGTCCCCTTAAATCATTGTAACGAACTTACAATAATATGGAAAGTAAAAACATTTATATCAAATAGTGTCATTCATATGGGTTCAATGATGCAGTGGGAATCAGGGGAATGAAACAGTCAACCCACAAGCAAAGCAGTCCATTAGTAGCAAGCTATGATAGTTATATCCTTGCAACTAAATTAGACATTCCATAGGCAGAACCAATGAGAAAGATGACAGGCCTTTTTTGTGAGATGGCATTCGAAATTAATGGATACTAAAAATTTAATAGAGGAAAATTTGTACATATACATTGTCTTGTTGAGCAATGGGTTAAATTTTCGCAGCTTTTGTAGGAAGGAATTTCTATTGAGAAAGCATGAGAAGTTATGAAAACTATTTTGATATAGTTATTTAACCTCATGGATCCTTAATCTACAGAGAAAGTCTTACATATTAGCACTCTATAACCTGGATACATGTAAACTATTATAATTACGACGTTTCAAAACGTCTGTGCCACTCTTCGAGCTCTGACTGCCTCCGGACACGAGAGGTTCTAATTATTTGAATGGGGAAACTTATATTTAAATTAAGTGTTGGTAGCAGGGCTTCTAATTAAATAAGAATCGCTCGAACTGCCTCCGTAAAATTCACGGCTGTGTTTTACTGCGCTGTTTACAAGAATAATTATGTTAAACAGGTTTAATGCGGGAGCCGAATCGCGTGGAGCTGGTACCGCCTGGGGCAAACCACGCTAGAATTACCGGCCGAAATCGCTGTTAATGGTGATTGCTACTGGTTTAGGCGACTATATATAAGTATATCCTGGTAACTCGTGTAGCCTTTAGAAACTTGCCCTGGGAATCGAGAAGTGGCGCAGAGAATTCAATTTCTAACTAAATCAGTGGCGAATCAGCTGCTTTGGAGGATGAAGTCTCTAAATCAACTCGATGGTCCTCCAAACTTGACAAAAAATATAGTGTCCCAGTCGGGCCGAAGAGAAGACCCCTCCGTATCCCAAGATTCGGGCTTAGGTCTAAGGAGCTAAAGAGTGGTTGAAGCATTCTTCACATTTGGATAATCATATGAAATTAAATATTAATAAGACATTTTATATGAATTTTTCAAGGGGCGATGGCGGTAATCACCATCGAAAAGTGTGCTAGTGGGCTAGGAGATGAGTAACTACAAAAAGTAGACAATTTTACGTTCTTGGAAGTTATTTTGGACGAGCACCTTAGCTGGTTATCTCAAATTAAAGCCATAAAATGAGAAACCAACAGAGCTGTTTATATGCTTACACAATTGAAAACTGTTACAAAAACATCCGACCTGCTTACGCATATCGTGGCATTTTTGATTCCCAGTTGTACGGAATAAGCTTATGGAGCAATTCCCCAAAAGGCGAACGAAGTCCTAAAAATTAAAAAAAAAAAAAAAAAAAAAAACTATTCAGGCAATATTAAACTTAAGAAGGAACACGTCCTGTAAAAATCACTTTACAGATTTAAAAATGTTAACAGTACCAGCCCTATATATTTTAATAATTTTAAATATTATTAAAAAAACTTCCTCACATTGTATAAAAAACATGGGGATATTCACTGCTAAGCCTCGAGGCAAAGTAATTTAATAGCTTTGGGCAAGCACAGAACATTTTTTAAAAACGGTTCGTTTAGTCGTAATCTAGCAGAAGGTTTTCCTTTAAGTCACCGAATACCTACCAAATACAAAACAATACTGAAGATTCACTTAACTAAATGGATAAACTTCTAGTAAGTATATTTTCCCTTTTGAAGGACTGCAAAAACCCCCGAGACAGCGAAATGGAATAGTAAATAAAAAGTGTGACTTAACGACCCTCCCTGATGAATCCCCAGCTCTCTTGGAGCTGGTGGCTGTAAAGTTTAACGCAGCGAGCCTTCCATCTAGTCCACGCCAAGTAGTATAGTTTTATTGCCTAATCAACGGAGAGCTTCTCTAATCAGTCTTAGTCCAGTCTACACACTTCTTCATCTTTCTTTTAGAGATATTGTCTTCTCTTCAGCAATACGCCATAATTCTGCGATGCAAGAATACTAACTTATGTTCCTTGTTTAATGATACAAAGTAGACCTTATGCTCTTCTATATACTTCCTAATATGGCCTTCTAAGTTCTTCCTAATACGCCCTTCTTCATCTTTCCTACTATCACCTTCGATATCCTTCCTAACCCAACCTCTTATATCCTATAAAATTGACTTTAGTATTTAACCTTCTGACCACAACATTCTATACACGGACGTCGTGCGGATGACGCGGAATTAATTTTGCCAATAGTGTACGCCTCACGCGGAGCTGATTTGGTACTACTCTTCGTCTCTTTAGGGGACCCGGATATGACTCATTCGATTACAAACAGACTTTTCATTTAATTCACTTTTTTACTGCTAAAAGCACACCAACAAGAAAGTAATAACAAAAGCAACAACAACCAATTAAAAATTGATGAAGCATTGCCTAAAAACTCAGTCAAATGAGAGGAACAACACTATCGACATTTAAGAACCGATTAAAACTGAATGTATATATTTTGCTAAAAAGAAAGTAGAAAACCCAATCCCGTTATTTGTAAATGGAGCTCGTATAAAGTTTGTAGATAATACTAAACTGGGACTTATTTTTTATCAAAATCTTAATTGGAAAAAGCACATAAAAACTCTGCGGACAAATTGCTTCAAGGCACTAAATATCCTCAAAATGTTGTCTTGCACTAAATGGGGAGGAGACAAGGTCAGCATGTTGATGTTATATCGCAGCCTGGTGAGAGCCAAGATGGATTATGGGTGCACGGCCTATGGGTCAGCTTCCCCCACAACTCTCAAAATGCTTGATAGCATTCATCATGCTGGCATCAGACTAGCAACCAGAGCATTCCGATCCAGCCCTGCAAACAGCCTATGCGTTGATGCAGGAGAATTGCCTTTAGAACTTCGTAGAGAATTATTAACACTTAACTTCTACATTACAATCATATCCTCCAAAAATCACCCTTTTTACGAATATATCCAGGATCTTGTAACCATGCCTAGACGAAGAGTACCAAGAACGCCTTTCCCCATCAGGGTATCAGAATTATTGACTAAATTCAACATTATCCTAACAGCCTATTATTCATAATGCTGTACCCTCCAGAGAACCATGGTCTCTACCCTTTCCCAATATCAACCTTGCATTAACCAAATTCATCAAGAAAGATACTAACCAATATATTTATCAGCAAGAATTTCTTAAGATACGAAATGAATTACCACAAGCTAGTCATATTTTCACTGACGGTTCTAAGGATATCGATGGAGTTGGTGCTGCTATTACGTATTCGTTGTCTGCACTTCTTGCTTTAAGGAATCCATTCTCAGATCATACATTAATCACACTTACTCATGAAACCATAGCAGAACTTCACTGTAAAACAGTTCTTTTCGTATGGGTCCCCGGCCACTCTGGAATTAAAGAGAACGAGGAGGTCGATACCTTAGCGAAAAGAGCTGTAAATGAAGGAATCCTCTATCACAATGTTCCAAAGAATGATATTTTTAATTACCTCAAGCAAATAGTCTGGCAAAACTGGCAATATACATGGCAGATAATAGAGGACAATAAATTAAGAGAAATAAAATCGACAGTTAAAGCTTGGAAGACCCCACCCAGCATCAATAGAAAACATGAAGTTGCCTTAAGTCGATTGCGGATTGGGCATACAAGATTAACGCATTCATTCCTTTTTTCTAAAGAACCGCCCCCAATCTGTGAATCATGCAACGTTCAAGTAACAGTAAAACACTTACTTACAGAATGCCGAATATATCAATCAATTAGAGAAGAGCTAATGTTATCAGACATCATGGATGAAATCCTTGGAGATGATGCTGATAACGTTAGAAAGCTATTAAACTTTATAGACAAAACGGAACTAATTAATAAAATCTAAAGCATACAATTGAACAGATAGCGAATGGTGAGTGTGTTTAATGTTTGTGAGTAAGGTTGAATGGAACTGGGTTTGTGTATGTGCGTAGGTGTGTCCATGTGTGTCTGTGTACATTTCGAGTATGTTTGTATCTATATTTGCCAATGAAAATGACATTGCAAGTAATCTCAGTAAGCAAAATAAACCAGAATCAATAATAAATAATTAAATAAAATTCAAAAGCTGATCTAACCATTTAATAAATTCAAAAGTAATAAGAAAATATTTTACCACAAAATATAATAAAACATTCACTCTATGGCGTTAATGACCCTAAGGTTGACACGCCTTTTAAAAAAAAAAAAAAAAAAAAAAAAAAAAAAATTTCTCCGACTGAGAGTGCTCTATCGAAAAGTACATAAAAATCGGTTTTGTACGAACTTTAGTTAGCTTTAAATTGCCTACATTCCACTTGAAGCGATTTCTAACAACCGTTTCCGAGATATTTAGGAAAATATACAAAATGTTCAAAACTGCACATTTATAATAGACATAATCTCTAAGAGCAATTGTAACCAAACATGTTTTTGTCTTTTTTAGAAGAATTTCAAATGTCTGACTTTGAAACCTTGTCTGCTAAAGGGCCATCTAGTATCCAATACGATTTTTTCCCCACATTTCTTTAAGAATTACAGTTGTAGTTCGAAAGAGTGTTTTTTTCCGAGGATGCAAATTTTCATAAAGCTATCTCTTTCGGAAAAATCATGTCACACTTGGCACCTTGACTTTAGCAATGTTTTCATAAATGACGGTGAGATACAACTATTATTCTCTTTTCCCATCACCTAGGGGAATACGACTATACAGTTGATAGCATTTTGTGGCAGTTGGAAGACTATCAACAGGTTGTATCAGTGATTATGTTTGGTAAACCATAACAACTTGCAAAACTGCTTCCCATGAAAAGGGTTAAAGGAGTAATTTCCTCTTGGGATACTCTCAGTTTACAGTGGCGCCTAAAATATTTCTACGCTATGAGATTTAATTTGATATGATTTTTTACGAAAGATTAAGACAAAACATTAAATGTTTCTAGTTTAAGCATTCCAAATGACACTCTGGATAAGCACAGAGACGCTCTAAGACGCAGCAGTACCTGTGAGTCGGACTTTGAACAAAGAGCTACTAAGTAAAGAAAAAAAAAAGAGTGTCCTCGAATGAATAATATTGTCTAAATTGTCCTCCTTGTTGGTGCCAATATTGCCGAAGGACACATGGTTGCCCGTAGCCAGTCATTACCTACCATTACCAATGGTAATAGCCTGCTTTGTCTTGCTAGATCTTATCACAGCACCTTTGGTATCAGGAAGCACCTTGGCTATGTATTTCTTCAGTCCCTTACACAATAATAACACATCCTACATTTACACATCTTTAGTTTATTTTTTTTTTTTTAATCGAGTGCATTAATGAACCTGTCTGACATATGTAATGAAGTGAAATTACTATATTTTCACCCAGAATTAACATATTAAAGTCCGTTTTTTTTTTGCAAGCTATCAATGCTTAAAGTCTTTATACATTCTGCATACGTTTATGTTCGCAACGCCCATAGCCACGTTGAATACACTGGTTCCCGTAGATCACCGAAGTTAAGCAACGTCGGGCGTGGTCAGTACCTGAATGGGTGACCGACCTCGTGCTGTTGGCATTATAAAAGGGCGGCTACCTATAGATAGCCCGGCGCTAATGGCCAAGTTGTAGATGCGCCGTACAAAAAAAAAAAAAAAAAAAAAAAAAACAATACAACAATGGTAAAAGAAGCGTGAAAATAGTCGAGGTTCAGAAATGATAAATATTGAATTTATTGCATTTTGTCCCTGTCTTTATTTTTGTTTCGTTTCGATTTTCCTTCTATAGACAGAACGGTTTTTTTTTGTTTTTATGATGAGCTAATCACTAAAGTTGCGAAGTCCAAAATAATATTAATAAATAAATAAAAATTACATTTTAAAATAAAAATGAGCATTTATTGCCAAAGTTTCATCATGAATTTTTAGCATTCTAAAGGATAAAAACCAAAAATGGTCGGAATATGTATTAATTACTACATATATATCGTGAAAAAAGTCCTATTAGTATATGTAATAGGAATTTATAAAAATGTGTTGAACAAATTTATATTAAAATGGAACTCTGGGGAAATTCTTCATGTTGAAGAATGAAATCCTTTGATTTCTTTCATAAATGAGAATTATTTTGTTTTGGGGGGTTTTCCATTTTGGTTGGTATGTATCATTACATTTTATATTGAAATTTAAATCATTAAAGAACTTATTGATCTGTAATCAAGTAACCCTTGTTTAAGGGTTACTTAAGATAGCAAATAAATAAATGCATATGAATTTATATATATACACACATATATATATATATATATATATATATATATATATATATATATATATATATATGTATATATATATATATATATATATATATATATATATATAAATTCATATGCATTTATTTATTTGCTATCTTATATATACACATAATAAATATGCAATAATAACTATTGAATGCAGTTGATAAATATTACTGCAATTACTGACTACGTATCAAATAAATATGTAGGAAGTGGAGTTACATAGAAATGAATTTCGTGTGAAATAAAATACAATGTTTGGGTGTGTGTGTAATAGGTAATGGCTGTAAATTCCTAGTTGTTACGCGCATAAATGGACATTTTTGATCGTGAATCACGAAGAGCGTACAAAAAAAGAGAATATTAAGGGATAGTGTGTTTTAAATATGTTTTCTGAGATCTTCTGCTACATTGGACTTACACAGTGATATTTTTGTGTGTTATTGTTTAGTGATATTTTTTGTGGAATTCCATTTTTACAAATATCCCTTGGTGAGTGTAACAAGAGCCAATCCGTCTGGGCCCCGTCAGTCTGGTATCCTGTTTCGGCAGGCTACCTGCCAGGTGTAATAATACACCAGCAAGATCCCCAGGACTATTGTCGGTGGGTGTCGAATGGCCGCCAAGTCGTCACCTCTGGCTATCTTTCGCCGCCGACCTGTTATCTATGGAAATCGGGAGTAGGATGACAGCTGTGTCTGGGAGTCCAGACGGAATGACTCATCTCTATGGCATCGGCTATAGACTCAGAGAGTAGTAGGAGATCCCTATTCAGTTTATGGTTCCAGAGGAAGATATAGGCTCGGTTACTTCTAGCTCCACGAGGAGGTACCCGCTCAAGACACAATCCAGAGTTCTTGATGAAGAATGTCCACGTTTCTGAACCCAAAGGGGGTTAAAACGTTCATCAATATTTTAATTTTAAATATTTTAGTGTAAAAAGGTCACTTTTAAGGTATTCTGGATACCTAGTAGACCAGGGTGATTTTAGAAGATATTTTTCGTTGATATAGCGTTTTTTACATGAAATGTTCTCACAAAAACCAAATTTCGGGGGGGGGGGTAGATGCAGTCCCTTCAGCCCCGCCCTTATATACGCCCATGTGCATAAAAATACGTTATAAGTAAATAAGTTCGTTAACCAACAGAATCCGCCCTCACCTAAACTCAATCACCCAAGAAGAAATTCTATCCACAGAGTTCATCTGCTTAAAGGTATACTTTTTGGACTTTTTCTGACTTTGAATGGAATGGAGCTACTTTCTATGTGATATCTTAAATCATTTTGGAACAATCTGGACCAAACTAGAATTTTGGACTCACTTACTTCCAAACGACGGATTGAGTAGACATTTTTCCAGAAGTGCAACATTCATGACAACGAATATTTTGGTTATTATTGGAAGAATAATATTTTTTTAACAAACATGAGCAATTATACAGTTTTTGTATATTTTCTTAAATATCTTGAATACAATTACAGATTTTGGCAACCATTTGAAAGATTAATAAATTAGCTATAAAATGAATTCTAATGACATGTAATATTCGGATGATCTTATTTCGAGAAATCAGTGCTTAATCTTCGAAAGTGTAGGTTTTGATACTATACTCATGTCTGTTTACTTTGGTTTTTATTGGTTTTTGTTTTATTAATTTTAGTAGCAAAATGTGTTCTTTCACATTGTATTTGGTGTCTGTCATAAAGCTTTTATTAGAAAAGTCACATAGGAACAGCGATTTAATCAATTGCCACAGCATGTTGGAGTTGCCGTATAATTTGACAACTTAATCGAGTAAAATTTCGGTTTTCTCGGAGATTTACTTGCACTAGATATCAATTAGTTTCATAAGTAACAATAATTTACTAATGCAACTTTCCCGCGAAAATAGAAGAAAAACGAAAATTTACATTTCATATTTCAAGCTATCAATAATACCATGGACAACGTAAGGCGTAGGTAGGCGGGGTTCAGTCCTGTAGTACATAAAACTACATTTAGTAACCAAAATGAGTCATATTTATGGCAACGTTTCTGCTTAATATTTAAGTCTTCTTCAGGGAAGAGAGGAAGAACAGTCCTTGTTGGATTTGCTGGATGGTGGAAATTGAAGATCAGAATAATGAAAAAAGTCCAAAATTTCCACAGGTATTTTATTTTGCAGAACGTTTTCAGGGACTAACCTCCATGCAAAGGTCCTTATTCAGCCGAGCCTTGCCCGTAGACACTAGGAGTCTAGGATATATATATATAAATTTCACCAGAGGTATTTTTGCGATCTATAGGATCTGAAATTAAATGTCCAGTCAGCACACCTGGATTGTGTCAGAAGGTCAACCTTATGAACGAGTTGCCTCCCTCCCTCCAAAGGGGGGAGAGGCAACCCAAAAATGGTGGTAAAACCAAAAATTGGTACAGTTATTGAAAATAGGACTTAGATATTCGTTTTTTAAGCTGTTGAAGGAGTTTTGCTGACGCCATATTCTCCAGTCTTGCGACGAAGGGAAGTTACAAGCATGTTCTCTTTTAGATCATTATAAATTTCGCTTTATTTCGTCCGTTTATTGTTCCAAGTAACCGCAAGACTGCCGACTGCCATATGTCGGTACGGACTCAAAGAGTCCGCCGCAAACCTCGTGTTCCACGGCCGGGGGCATTTCCGCTCCACCTGGAGTCGGAGAACTGCCTCCGTACGTGCCGTATGTAGGCGAGAGGTGCAGAGCCTAGCAGAAATACGATGGAAACACTTTCTGGAGGTAGGGAAGAAAAGAAAAATAAAGGACGAGGATACTCCGGGCTCCCAATGTGTTACGCCCTACCACAGAGCGACCGCTTGCCGCACACAAAAAAATATGTTTTTTGTCAGAAGTTTGCTACTTGTTTTATTTATATATTTACTCTTCCTGTTTTTAAGTTTACTTGTTAATTTGTCGTCTACTTCCTGTGGATATAAACCAGAAGTTTAAAAACTATATGTCACTTTTATACATTATTATATGATTGAAATCTATTATAAGTCCCTTTTTTTATATACATATAATGTACAGTTTATGGCATTAAAATACTATAGTTCCATACAGTTTGGGAGTAATGCTGCAATTTAAAAGGGAAAATAAATGAGCAAAATGGTAACTGATACCTAGATTATGGCACGGTACGGGCTGAAGTTTCATTTTGGCGAAATACAGGATTGGACCAACTACCAGATAGCCTTCACGAAAAATTTAATGCTAACTGAGAAGGAACTCTTATGTGCCAAATTGAAGAATATTTTCTGTGATATAACTATCCAAATAAACTATAATCACTTAGTATACATTTATAAAATTAAAAACCAGGAAATTGGTCTACTCATGAGTAAGTGTCCGATGAATGAATTTATGATCCTATTGTATATGTGTACCGACAAATAATTTAGAATTAGCTTGATTAAGATTTAGATTTAGTGTAGTTTCGATACATTATAAAACGGTACCAATCAGTATAATATAGTAAATGCATTTATTTTGTGAATGGGTTAAGTATGAAAGGCTGCAAATAAAGCAAATCTATTATATATTGATACATAAAATAAGAAACCAGAAATAGGTAAATATATTATATTTTTAACGAATAAGAATTTTCTTCATTCCAAAAAAAAATAAAATAAAATAAAAATAAAAAATCTTAGACATTGGCGTTAAGTAACTAAGAAGTGTATGAAAAGAAGCAGAGTTGGGCAAACGTTAGCGCGCGCTAAAAGCTGATACCTCTCCGCTAATTTAGCGAAACTGTAGAAAGTCAGCGCTAATAATTAGCGGTTAGCGGCGGCAGTGCGCTAACCGCTAATCTATTTATGAAATATCGTTATTGCTAATAGCTTAAGCTATAGTTACAACTTGTAACTATAGCAATTACGATATTTCATAAATAGATTAGCGGTTAGCGCACTGCCGCCGCTAACCGCTAATTATTAGCGCTGGCTTTCTACAGTTTCGCTAAATTAGCGGAGAGGTATCAGCTTTTAGCGCGCGCTAACGTTTGCCCAACTCTGAAAAGAAGTAGAATATAAACCAATATGCCTTGCAATTTACACCAACGATTAGAGCCCAAAATATTATTTTCAAAACTGCAAAAATTAAGGCTTTCATAGAAAATGGAAGGATTGAGTTACTACTCCGATTTACTGCATTTGACACTGGTTATTTTTATTTATTTTGTTTTTTACAAGACTAAGAAACGTACTAATTTATTTATAAATACATTTAAAAATATGTATTTATCTAATCCGCGTATTTCTAGCCTATGTCTATAAAAAAGTAGTGCTTATTTTTATTTTTATAAAAAATAAAATTATTTCATATAATATAAAAAGAAAAATTCATAATATAAAACAATACAAACTCAGTAAACATAGGGAGTGCCTGGGACAAATTGTAAAAAAAATTAAGTAATATATTCAAATATCGACAATTTTTGGTTAGCCAGTTTAACTATTGATGCAAACAATGATTATATTTATTTATTTTATTTCATATTTTTTTCATTATTAATGTTTTAATTGTGTGTTTGTTGTTGTTGTTTTATTGTTCTCTGTTTAATGATAACTATATTTATTTTTTATTATTTCATTTATTTGTATTTTTCTTTTTTTTTTCAAGATGATAATAAATCTATTATTTTTGGAGAAGTATATTCTTATTAAGTATTACTAATGAATAATTATTGTATATGTGCACTCGGGCTGATGGAAACTGTCGCAGCCTAAGTAAATTGTTTCCATTTCTTTCAAATTAATTGTATGTATATATATATACGAATGAAATAAATTTACATTCATTCATTCATTCACACACACACAAATATATATATATATATATATATATATATATATATAAATATAAAAGCTGACTAAAGCTGTATTGCTACTCATTAGTGAGAGAATTTCGTTAGTTGGCATTAGTAGACCACTTAGTTTTCTTCTAGTTTTTGGATTTATTTTATTATCGTGTTCTGGTATTTTGTTTTCATAGTTTATGACACGTCGGGCGCCACTGAGTGTGTGTATGTATACTCTGGATCAGACCTAACCCCCACCCTGCTGACTTAACAGCTGACAAATGCGCCTCATCTGTTCATATTATGATAATGTTTGTAGATTTGTTTTCTCTTCTCCTACCGAGCCTCCTTAGTGGTTCCTTATACCATCTCTGAATAATCGACTACACGCTCCAAAACACAAACCTTTTCCGGTTGCGTAATTGAATAGACGTCTCTCTGTATTAATGGCATCTCATAGGGCGGCCATTTTAAGTAGTCGCCATGGGGAATTAGAGATGTGAAATTTCCGAGCAAGAAATATTGCGATGATTACAGTCTTGGGGATGTTAATGTGTCTAATTTGTTTGAGAATTTTTTAAATAGCCCCATTTTAAGCGTGTTATCTCCCTACTTCCAAAGGGAACGTCAAATGAAGTTATCCAGAAGTCTCGACGAATAATTTCACGCTTCATGGATCATGAAAATAACGGCGGGTAAAATTTTTATATATTTGGCTTTTTACTCTCCCCCCAAAAAGATTCGCTTTTTATAACGTTTTATACGAAAATACTTTTTCTAATTTAAACATACATGCGCAAAGTTTTAGGATTTTTATATATTTTATTAAATATTTCATAATGCTTTTATTATATATTTTATTAAATATTTCATAATGCTTTTATTATATATTTTATTAAATATTTCATAATATAGGATTTTTATATATTTTATTAAATCTGCAGGGAATTAAATGGTCTTCGCCTTAGATGCGGAGCATCATCATCAATAAATAAATATTTCAAAAAATTAGTATGTGGTGGGCCCCCAATCAGAAGTTTATTAAATTTCCTATAAAAATGGTTCTCACCTTCTCATCGAAACGATGGGAAGGTCACAGTTGAACAAAAAAGTTCTTGCAACTTTGAAAATATTGGTTTGTTCGTTTGTACGATTCTCCTCATTTTTTATTGCGTGTTTTTTTTTAATATTTTGTCGTTTTTTTTTGTTTTGTTTTTTTATGATTGCTTATAAGAGTAGATCTCATTTCTCAGTAAAACAGGATACGTAAAAATAGATACAATTTCTGTTGAGAAAATATCATTTTTTTTCAAGAAATTATATTTGATATTTAAATTTTCACATAATGAATACTAACTCTTTTTATTCCAAGATTTCCAAATTACCTTAGGTCAAAAAACTTTATAGAAACACTCTAATATAAAAAAACAACAACAAATTCCTGCGAGTCAGACATTTGTTTTAATCTTGTAGAGATAATTGAATTAACAAACGGATCAAATAGTTTTGCGTTATAACGCCTCCAAGTACTAAAATTTTAGAACGGGTTTGTGGGTAGGTGACCACTCTTTTCTAGCCAGGATAGGGCTTATGCTTTTTCTTTTTTCGAAAGAAAAGCTACTAAGTCTAGTGAGAATCTAACTCACGATCCTTGACACGGAATATTAAGAGCTAACATCTTGAAACTCACGGCCACCGGGACTCCAAATTTATTATTAATTATTGCTCATAAAAGCCTTTGATGAATTCTTCTATTGAGGAATACGAATATCCTAAAGAGAATCAATTGCACAAAAGCTGGTTTTAATAATGTTTCATATTTGCAAACAGGTTTAGGTTGAAATCGACCGGTTAATAAGGTAACGATTTGCAGGCAATTAAGAGAATTGATTTCATGTCTTCAACAACAAAAAAATCAATAATAAGCAAAATAGCGTACAACACTATTATTACCAAGGAAGAAACCTGGTAAACGATTGTAATAGCCGCATTATTTGTTAATATGGAGCTCAATTTTACCGAATCGAGAAACCAAAAGCAACCTGTCATTATCCGCATAAAAGAAAAAGAATCATATAAATTATAAACATGGAATTAATCTGGTTGTTCGGAACGATAAAGTGCAAAACATTTTTTTTTTTTTTTATTACCCGAATGTAATTGCCTATAAAAGTTTAACGTAGTGATAGGTTTATTATAGGCGGTCACGATTCTGCCTATCCGTGTGCGTGTAAGGCGCCTTTATTAGAGCTTAGGAAAATTAAAGAAAAACATATAGCTAATAATAGTTTAATATTTTTAATTTCCTTTAATAGAGTATCGGGTAATTAGTTTATATTCCGTGCCAGAGGGCCTTTCCACACCTTTATATTTAAAAGAAATTACTTACGAATAGCGACTACGCTTGTTGCATAATAAGAGCCAGGAATTCCTAATAGAATAAAATATTAAAATGAAGACAAAAAAACACATTACATAGGTACCTTCCTACTGCTTATTATTATTCGTATAATATATTTGCTTATATAAATGTAAACATATATATATATATTTCTAGACCGTTAGCACCGATAGCCACTAAAACAAGGACTATGTAATCTTATTTGATAATTCTATAATCTCAGTATATATATATATATATATATATATATATATATATATATATATATATATATATATATATATATATATATACTGGTTACCATTGCCTCTTTAATGGTTCGGCATTATTTAGTATTTGTATTATAAATTAATATTTAAGTAAATAACACAAACACACAAAACATTGGTCAAAATAGTTTTAAAAAAAAATGATTATAATTTTGTTGGACTGAAGATTATTATCCCAGTGAACTGATGATTGGCTAAAACTCAACAATCATCTAAGGAAAATTAAAGAGAATGTAAAGAAATGGGCATCGTCAGACCGTTAAAATAGAAAACATGAAGTAGTGCTCACAAGACTGCGGATTGGCCACATCAAATTGCTCCACACTCTCTTATTACAAGGCTTACATCCACCGACATGCGACACCTGCCAGGACATCATAACTGTCGAGCATATCCTGTTTTCCTACACTGTCATGTTTTCCATAAAGAAAGGAAAGCCCAAGGAATCCCGAAGAGCCTTCAGGAAGCAGTTAAGGACAACTTTGAAAGTACACAGAAGGCAATAGACTTTTGTAAAACTATAAAATTACAAGTTTAAAAACATAATTCACCGACCTGCCAATGACTCTTCTTGAGTAGAAGCAGACCTTTAAAATTAAAAAAAAAAAATATTGTTGTTAATAATTTTGTCAATCATTTTCTAATTTTGTAGTTACAGGTAGTCAATATGTTTCATATATTATGATTCAAAGTACTCAAACTTTAGACAAATCAATACTGGCTAAATGTTACTAATAATTCAAGTTTTGTGTTTCTCAGTTTGGGCGTTTATTGTCTGTCCGACTTGTAATTAATATAAGTCTAATAGATAAACAGGATAAGATAATCTATACATACAATAAAATTCTCTGTATATGGAACATATATGGGAATAAATACTATTGGGGGCCTTTATCAACGCAATAGTATTCAAAACAATGATTTTTAGAATTGTTGTCTCTTTTTCTGTATGTCTGCTGTGTCAGACACCATGTACACACTAGGGTTTAACAATCCCTTAGTCAGCTTAGTGGCTTTCTCACGCTTTAGCAATCCTAGCAGCCTGTATGCTTGATCCCCGATGGCTATACGTTTAATATCGTATATAAAGAAGCATTACTGTAAAGTAGATTTTTTTTTAAATACCGATACGAGGGTGTTTTTAATCCAAAATAAACCAAAAGACGTATCCAAAAATTCTGGCCTAAGTCTCTATCCACGCTGACGAAGTCGCGGACACAGCTACTATATAATATACTGCATTAGTTGCCTAGAAAATCATATAAAATGTTAAAACTGCTATAAAATGTTAAAATGTAAATTTTACATCAGAATGCAAATGGTTTGACAAATACGATAACAGAAAGAATGTATCCTCCAGATAGCAAAATGGATGTTTTAATGCATCGTTACTTTGACAAAGTTAAATATTCAATTGAAAATGAAAATGCAAATAAACCATACGGTTATGGAATGGGTCTTCCATGTTAATAAGCACAACATACCGCAGAGAGCGCGCGGTTCATTTTAGCTGTCATCATCTTTCACTGCACATGACTCCTATCAGATCGTACATGTGAACTTTCGTGGGCAACATCAAGGTGTTGGAAGACATCAACACGAGGCTATTCTCCTTTGTATGCAGTACATTATTTCCTGAGCAGCTTAGCTTGATGGTGACTGTGAAAAGTGTAACTTACAAACAGCTAAACCTTCTGCGCTTTAAGAACAAGATTTAAACGTTTAATTCGGAATACGTATCACATCCAGTTCGTTAAGGTCGTGGGTTTGATTTTCATTAGGAGTGGTGGCTTTTCTTTGAAAAAAAGAAAAGGTATCAGCCCTATCCTGGCTAGAAAAGGGTGGTCACCTATAGATAATCCGTCCTAAAATACGATAAAGTGTAAAGACTTAAAATGAAATATTTATTTATTGTGTCCCGCTTCAATGGCGATAACACAAAGAACAGTATCCTCTGAACTTAGCTGTTCTAGGAAATCAGCATGGTTATTGGTGTTGGAAGTTTGTGTGGTTATGTAATGATTTAGACGTAAGGTTCACCTATAAATAGTGCTTAGTATCGATGGAAATATAATATCATATAAGCCAACATTGCAGACGTTCATCAAATGAGGTAGTTTAGTACTGTATTCTTGAGGTAAGTCAGTATAGTGTTGATGTACTACTGGCTATGATTGCCCAGGAGTTATTGCATATCATAGTCGAAGTTGTAATTGCTTCTTCTCTGGCAGTCTGTCAGTAAATGTTTAATCGTAAGTTTTGTGTTAAATATGTTGCATATTGGTTTGTGGCTCCTTGTCATAAGAAATTCGTGGGTAAGTCGAGTATGTCCAATCCGTAAACGAGCAAGGACAACTTCTTCTCGTTTATTGTCGCGAAGACTGGATGGCCATTCCTCAACTGTATTTTTTATGGTCCGAAGTTTATTATCAGTTAGTTGTGTCCATAAGTATTGCCAAAGATGTTTTAAGGTAGATTTTGTAGCTGTTGTTAAGTCAGTAAATAGTATTATGTCTCTGTAGTCAGTTTCGGGTATGTTGTTCAGACCGATGAGGATGCCATGGAGTTCAGCTGTAAAGATACTAGAGTTATCGTTAATTTTCTTGCTTATGATTTGATCATCTATTACAGCTGCAGCTCCCACGCCTTCATCTGATTTAGAGCCATCAGTATTGATAAAGAGTTTTCAGACATTTTCAATAATGAAGGCTTCATAATTCCGCTTTCTAGATATATAAGCATATTTCCAAAAAATCCCAAGAAAAATGTAGTTTTGTCTCTTTTCCTCGACAACGGTTGTAGATATTGCCTTGGGAATTGGTTCATTGAATACTCACGTCCAATTACTTATAAGATATATTGTGTTTTAAGGAGTAAAAATACTATCTTGTAACTTTTTTTACCATTTTCTGTTTTATAGGATTTAATGCTTCCTCAACTAATCAAAAATGATATCCATCCCATGTTTATGTGGCGGATCAGATTTTAAAAGTTCCAAAAATTCGATTTTTCAACTTAACTCCCGATTCATTTCAAAATTAAAAACCATTTTTTTTATTATGTTTATTGCAAGACATTATGAAAAAAATTAATTACTTTTCAGTACCTAAATTAAGCTTTAAATTCGATTTTCTCATAACTATATTTTTCAAATTTGGCGATACGCTAACGCCTTTAATTTTCACTATATAAATTTCTAATTTTAACTACAGCTTCCTAATGGTATTTGCTAGTAAAATACGTAGAATTTTTTTCGATACATATAATTAAAACGATTTTATGCCCAATATTCGACGGATGTTTTACTAGAAAATGAAGAATTATTCATCATAATCGAAAAAATTAATATTTCTTAAAAATCCTTCCTATTATTAAAAGTAATTTAATAGATTTTACCGTCTTCTTTCAAAATAATTTTAGGTTTTTGTTCAAAATTAAAAATTTCCTCCGGCAGGCTATCGCCCGTGGAAAAAGAAGGTTTCCTTTCGTAAGACACAGCGCCTCCATTTTGTGTTCGAAGAATTGAAACTTTTTTGGTTACTTTAAGAACATATATAACGTAACAAACATAAATAATTTAAAAATATTCATTTCTTTGTTATTCATAAATTCGGCAAAATGACTTTGATTTTGATCACACAATGTAGTATTACCCTTAATTAATTTATTATTATGCAACAATAAAACTGCAAAACGTTTTATGTTTATTCTAGTCGCTACATTGCTGAGACAGGAGGCTAGGTGGCCGTGAGTGCTAAAGCGTAAGCGTTTCGTGCCTAAGGTCGTGGGTTCGATTCCTACTAGGAGTGGTGGCTCTTTTCATTCAAAAACAGTAGAGACATCTACAGATAACCAGTTCTAAAATTCTCTTTCAATATGGACAAAAGGAATGTTAAAATTTAAATACATTGCTGAGGAATATTCACTGTGTACGCTGTGTATATATTTTTAAAAGTTCCGTTTTTGTACTAGAGCAAAACTAAGACAGAAAGGATATTTTATTATTATCGAAAAAAAAGGCACTTTTATCTCGAGAAAAGATTTATTAGCCATATTTTTTTTTGGCTTACAGCAATTGACTAAATAAATTAATATTTTTCATTCCTTTAAAATATTTACATACACCTCACAATAAAATTGATGAAGTATGTCATTACAGTTTTATTCATTGAAGTACTGGAAGATATAATAACGATTCTCCAATAGTCATAAATCCTTTTGCAGACAATTACTTTCAGCCGTATCCGACCAACTTCTAAGGCAAACATCAATTAATTATTTCTGAATGAAACGTAACTGTTATTACCCCGCTAGGAACACTTCCTCGCTGCAAAGTATTTATTTTCTGGAAACTGTCAGTGTAGACAAAAATAAGATTGCAGGCCGGCACTATTGTGGAAATTAAAAAAAAAAATCCAAATATCCCGCTACTGGAGTCTGCGCGAAAAACTAATAAAAACACTTTAATTGTGACAATTAACGTTTTTATTATGAACCGGCTGTGGTAGTCTCGCCATAAAGTTAACTATCTCTGAACGCCAGACAACGGAGTCGAGGTGGTCTAACATTCCACCACCTTGGAGTCATTCAAAGCTTCAATGTTAATTCACCGTGAAATTATGTCAAACTGTTTGTATCAAAAGAAATGTTAATTATTTCTTCCGAGCTTATTTCATCTGATATGCTGTGTAATTTGAGGAAAAATTCATACAGGCGCCATTTCTTAGAACCACGGGGTAGTGGAGGTCCGATGGAGTAATATCTATATATATATAAAAATCACGTGTCTGTCTGTTTGTCTGTTTGTCCGTTTGTTTGTTTGTTCCTTATACAAATCCACACTGTTTGGCCGATTTTGATCAATCTTGGTACAGAGGTAGGTGTTGATATGGGGAGAGTCGTGGGCTAAGTCAAGTACGTCTACCACCTGTCTGTCTGTATGTTTGTTCCTTATACAAATCCATACCGTTTGACGGTATTTGACGTAACTTGGCACACATGTTGGTATTTATCTGGAGAGTGTCATAAGCTAGGTTTAAATCGTCTAGGACAAACAATTCCGAGGTCATGAGTTCAAAACTGTGAACCCGAACAGTTACAGATTTGTGTTATTAGATTTTAATATTACCTACTTATTGGGTTTCTAATTTATTGGAGCTTTTCTAGATGCAGAAACTAGGTGCAGCATGGCACCGGGTAACAGCTACAATCTTATAAAATACTGTAGAAATAAAAAAAATTATTGTTTTCTTTTTACGGTGCATCTGCATCTAGGCCGTTAGCGCCGGGCTATGAATAGGTTTCCAACATTTCTAAACATCCAATGTGAAGTATGAAACAACCTGCTCCAGCGAGATTCGAACCCGCATCTCCTGCATGACAATCCTTGGCGTCAGCAACTAGGCTACCTGGAGAATCTCTAAAATTGTTATTGCTATATTGAAATTAGAGTCCAAATATCCCCGTAGGGGAATCAGATAAGAAGGGCGTAACTCTGAGACCCGAGTTTCGAATCACGAGTGTCACTCATCAGTGACTACCTGTGATGAGGCGTAATCAATCAAGAGGGTATCAGAGATGACGGGCCTTCCTGCCACTAACGAGTATCACTCCGCCTTCTCGGGGGTATTATTAGCCCTAGACCTAGACTAGAAGGATCAGGGCTTGTCCTTCAAAGGAGATCTGATGAAAGAATGACTGTTTATTTGTTTATTAATGCTCAACGAATGACTGATGCCAATCAGCGGAACAAAACCAACACCAACTATCCCTCCAAGTATATTTGTAGCTTCTAGCAACCCTTCTTCCATCGGGAGGTAACATGCTTGTGGTATCGACCTGATGACGCAAACTGGAAATGCCGACTAAAAAGGTTCACTGCGTTTCTTCTGTAGGCGGAATAAAATTTCAAATTAAGATAATTTTCAATTCATAAAAATGGCTGGTCTGGACCCTAAAAACTATATACCAAACTAATGGAACGAAAGAGAACCTTCCGCCAGAATGAACACGTCGTAACTAAAAATCATCTACATGGCGACATAAGATTTTAATAAATTGACAATTAAGTTATTATGGAATTTTAGTCATTGACTTTCCACCATCGCAAGAAACATTGTTCAGATATTGGATCATTTATTTATTTAATAGACAATTTCATGTTTCAGAATGGAATCAAAATAACAGATATATATATATATATATATATATATATATATATATATATATATATATATATATTAATAAAATTACTTCTTATTGTAAAGAATGTCAAGTTTAGTTTATAGCCTTTCGGGAGCACTTTTTACAGGTTTTCTAACGTAAGAAAACGAATGAAACCTAAAAAAACTAGTATTCCTAACTACTTTTGGAATCAGGTATTTAGAAATGATGGATTCTGTTATAACCTTTTCAAGATTTTTGAAATTTATCCAAACTATGATATTGAAATTTTGCTTACGTTTGGCTTTAAGGAAGGCTTGAAAAAATGTATTAACAGTCATGAGCAGTATTAGAATTTTCGTATTTATTCTTAAATATATGGAAAATGCTTGGGTTATCGTCGTAAATAGACAGTAACCTTTCGAAAGATCACTACATTTCATACAAAAACGGTTCTCAAGCTATTTTCGATGAGACGATCTCATTTCTTGAAATCAGTGCTTAAAATTCAAGTGACTTTTGTTCCTTTGAACGATTATTTGTCTCTGTTCGCCTCAGTTTTAGAGAAAAAGGTGAGGAAGCAGACGAGACATTTCGGCGTACTGTCAGTTTTTTGTTGTGTTGTCTAAAATCTTAATTCTCATGTTTTATTTTAAATTAGTAAGTGTCCTTTACATTTTTCCCGAAAGAACAAAACAAAAAAATACTGTTTCTATTCAAAGCTTTCCAAATGACACTGACGCAGTTACTGCAAGATGTTTTTTGTTTCTCTTCCCTGATTCCTCAATGAAATGAATCAAACAGATGGTATGAGTGAAGCTAGGGTGTGTTGAATTCGAATATCTGCCGATCTTACACAATAGGGCGAATTGCGGCGAACACCGCTTCATTCTTTTAGAATATCCGCATGTGGGACCTGCAACTCGCCGCATCTGTGATCATCGGCCTGTTGAAATGTAACAAGTTTCACACGATTCCGAGGCTCGCGCCCTCCGGCTAACAAGGCAGACGGAGGGCGTAAAGGGAGTGGGTGACGTCAAACAAAACATTCATCATCATCAAGGAGGGACATTTGTTCAGGAGAGCGAGGCAATCTGTCAACCGCTCTGAATAATCGGACTCATCAGTGAGCACATCCAGCCAAGAAGGCAGGGGACAAGGCTGTCTGGGTATGGCTACTACATATCTTAGAACTTCTAGAAGCTTCTAGAGTCTTCTTGTTCGAGACTAGCCTGGTAACACCAAAATTACAAAATCTACAAGAAGCTCACAAATGACTGTATTTCTATTTATTAATGGATGAATTTGTAATCCATTAATAAATAGAAATACTACCCATAATAACGTAAGCATGGCAGGTTTAGTTTGGTGCCAGTAACACCTACACAAAACTTCTAAAAACATATCAAAACAAGGTACTCCGAATAGGTTCGAATTAGAGAAGGGCGATCTCAATCGATCTTTTAAAACATAAAACAAGATATATTAATTTTTTTTAATCGATCTCTGGGTGCCGATCATTTTAATGAATCCATCTCCAAGGGCCTATCTTTTAAAGAATCGATCTATCTAGAATTCTTTCAAATACGGTTACCTTTTTTCAACGTTTTGGAATGTTTTCACCATAGAGTTATGAAATGAGGGGAGGGGATGTTTTGGAAAAATCCCGTCAGGTAAACAAACCCGATAGTGGCCACATCTCTCATGAAGTTGCATCTAATGGTTTAGAATTATAATAATTTTAATTGGGAATAACTATTGAGTGCACAATATCTACCTGTTCGGCGGATATTCCAATACAAGAGCTATGTCTAAGATCGATCCGTATCTGAGCTTAGAATCGATCTTTTGAATCGATTTGAACTCGCCTATAATTTTTGTGGATCCATCATTTTATTTCGATTCGAATCAATTCAAAAGATCGATCCATATTCCAGAATCTGCCATTACTAAATCCTTGAACAGCCAGATTTACAGAGAATCGGTGGTTGCTAACTACTCACATGGATAAGCTAGTGCGAAACTAACATCAAACTCTTCCAGTCCCCAGCAGATCCATAATTCATCAACTGGGACAAATAAAAACGTCCAAATAAAACATAGACTTTATCATTAAATTTTAAATCTTTGAATTTCAGCTGAAAAAAATCGTGTTTTAACATGATTTAGGACCGGGTCGGGTCGGGACCAATGTAACGAAATGAAAAGTGGTAAAAACGGGTAAAAACGATTCTCTATCAAATCCCGTTGACAGATTTTTTATATCTTAAAAAATGGCAGACTTAGTTTTTTCACGTAAATCAAAAGTTTAATAAATTCGTACTCGCGTACCCTTTGAGGTACAAACGAAATGAAAAGTGGTACAAACAGGTACAACCGATTCTCTATCGAATAGCGCAAAGAAAATTTAAATATTTCAATGTCAGGTGCTAACCGTTTTTTTAAGTGGTTATAATTTTTAATTGGTCGCGGTACATGCAAAAGCATATGTGGTACAACCAGGTACAAACGAAGTACAAACCGTATATAAGTTTGATTTTTTGATTACTTAATGTTCGGCGCCAAATTCACACCGATCATCTTTACTCACTTGACATCTCAAGTTTTTCGATATGCTCCCTACGCTCTACTCTCTAAGTACTCCAAGCCATCTTGAACGGAGTGAAAAGACGATATCTATTACTCCTAAAAATTGAAAATAAAGATATAGGTCGCTACACAAAACCTATTTTCGGTGCTCACATTTCCCTGAGCAATTATGTTATCCATCAATGCATTGCGGACCCCGTCAGGATCACATTATTTATTTTTGTTGTTGTTCGAGTAATTATTCTATTAAAGGAATAATTAATTCGCCATCTTTTGATGGCCAGATTGACGGGTCATTTTTTACCCTTAGCGTTTTATTCTAATCTACATTTGGCCACGACTAATTAATCGTAATTTTCATTCGTTTTATTTCATCTGCCGACAGAGATTTTTTTTTTACTCTAGTAATTTGTGAATATTAAACCAGCAAAATAATTACTATAGTCGGGTTATTTTCACGTCCTTTAGCAGAACGCAGATTTAATACGCAATAATTAAATTAATGGTCTTATTAATGCTCACTCATCATAAATTACACTGGTCGACATATGAAAAAAATAAATAGATTAAGAAAACCTTCCTTAATTAGAATTACAAATTTCATTGACTACACTCATGAAAGAACTTTAAAAATATCTTCAAATTTTTATCTATCCTACCTACTTCATACAGAAAATTACCCCTATTAAAGTATCTGTCTCTCTATCTACCTATGATAAATATACGTGTTTTACCAGCGTTACAATTAGAACATGAGTATAATTGACTCAGCACAGAGAGTCTTCATCAACGCTGGGATAACACTAATTATTAAAGATAGGCCAAACGAATTTGCACGTCCCGTCATGCAAAATTAAATTCCTTGGCACCAAAATGTGCATAATGTAGTGGCCTTCACGTTTTTATCATTCGACAAGAGGTATTTGACACTTAAGAACCAAGCAACCCTCGACTCCGTTATTAAATTATTAAAAGATTATGAAACGGAGACGTTTTCCTGAAAGCGGAGGAGTTTAAAACCTTTAGGCGAAAGAGTAAAACATTTTCA
This sequence comes from Gonocerus acuteangulatus, assembly GCA_946811695.1. NCBI lineage: Eukaryota > Metazoa > Arthropoda > Insecta > Hemiptera > Coreidae > Gonocerus > Gonocerus acuteangulatus. The sequence goes on from OX328126.1 coordinate 48,783,084, forward strand.
AAAACAAAGATTTTGATGAATGGACCCTCCTTAAAATGAAAATAGTAACATTAAAACCTTGGTTTCTCAAAGAAAATGTCATCTACTTCACGACGGTTTGATTTACCATATAGGGTTAATGGAAAATCAGCGGAAATATGTAAACGATTTATTTATTCCAATGGGCATCAAATATCAATGATATGATGTTTGGCCCAATATGTGTGCTTAACTGGAGCCATAATTTGGGGACAACATCGAGACTTTCTGAGTATTAAATGTTTTCCTAACATTCTAGGGTTGAATATACAAAATACATTGTTTATTAAAGATTTCCGTAAATGATCATAATTTTACATAGACCTCCTTCATTATTATGAAGTTTAGTAAAGTTTCAGACAATGCTACTGAAAATATATATTTTAATATAGAAAAAAAAAAACTGATAGATATAAATGGTTTATCAAATGTTCGACGTAATTCTTTACATTGGCATAACCTTAGCCATGCACCTAGAATATTGGCAATTCTAATCAATAATAAAGCCATTTATTTCAACCCTTGCTTGCTTCGTACATGGCCGAATGGGAACATGGAGATGATAAAACCGAATATGATATTGACTAAAATTGAAAAGGTATATTCGGCGGAGGTATGAAAGAGCCATTGGAAAGACCTAACTTGTTGAACAGGAACCACTAATACCTGACATTATACTAATCAACCTGTTAATAACGCTATTTGTAGGTAATGGTAGCAGCCCTGGCAGCCTTTCATCTTTACCGCCTCTTACAACTTAGAATCATCATATTTTTATTAATAATAATACAGGCTGTAACCTCACCGCCTCATTTCTTTCATCCTCTTACAGAAGATTTATAAAGAAAGCAATGTTTTGTGGTTCTTTCAGGTTGAATAGTTACTTGAAAGGATCATTTCATGTCAAATCAACCAGTGCTATGTGCCATCGTCTGTCAGGTATTTTTCCCCATTTTTTTCATGAATAGATATGAATGAGATACTATTTTTTCAGTTTTTTTGTCTAACATTGAGAGCTTGGAGGAATTTTTTTCATTGGACTTCATATATCAATTTTGAAAAACTTTCGTGTTTCATTAATTTTTGAACAAATCTCGGCGTTCTAGGTATTAATTTAAAGTTAATTATTTTCTATGTCAAAATAAGCTATAAAAGTGATACTATGGGATATAAAGTGATGCCACTCATCGTACAAAATTATTTCGGTAATCTTTTCTAATAGATAGGTTCAATAAGGTATATCTAACAAAATCACAATTACCACATGTATCATAAATGTTTTCTAGAATGAGCAAACCATCTACTAGTTATGTTAAAAAAATAAAGAATGTATTTTTTTTTGCAGTTATTTATTTATTTAAATTTTAACGTCCATTTATTATTAACTACGAATTTTAGGACGAGTTATCTATAGTTTACCACCCTTTTCTAGCCAGGATAGGGATGATGTATTTTCTTTTTTATAAAGAAAAGCCACCACCCCTAGTGGGAATCGAACCCACGACCTTTGGCACGGAGTGTTAAGTGCTCACGCCTTAACCCTTTGCAGTTATGAAATAAAAAAATATCTAACTGAACGATAGTTCCTTGAGGGCCTTTTAGCTAATTTATTATGCTTTCGAAAGGGTACTGGCCATGCTTCCTTCTCCGTTTTTCAGATACTTCACAAAATACAAGAAAAGACTTGTAAAGAAAAACTGCTACCTGTCTATAATAAAACATTTTTATTTTTTTCTAAATATACTCCATCGACATTCATAAATCTAAATTTCAATGAATTTGAGTGTCGGAACTTTTTGAAACCACCTCGCCGTTTTCCCTTTCTGGAAATAAAAAATGTGAACAGTTGAACATATCTCCCTGAAAAAGGTCTTATTCGATCCCCCACGTTATACTACCTATACAAAATGTTTCTGTAAATGTATTAAAAAAAACGTTTAATTTTTTACAATCAACCGACTTGGACTTTTCCTCGCGTGTTTCGAACTAAGAGGCTCTAAAATATATAAATATTGGTTAACCTTGGAAAGAAAGTGCTTTGTGAATATTATTATATTAGCAGACAAGATCTGGTTTGAACTTCTCGTATATCTTGTTAAATATGTCGAAATCGTGTTATATGGAAGGTGACAATTTTAAAGACTTATACATTTTCTACTAAAAAAGTCCCAAGCTAACATGACGATCGGACCCCCCCCCCTCAGAAATATGCGGAGAAACCGTTCACGGAATTTTGGACATGATGATTTCATTCCATTGAAGGAAGGGAGATTATATGAAGATGCACTAAGATGATACAGGTCCTCCGAGACGGACTTTTTTTATTTTCCTTCGTGTTTGAAATATCCCACTTATGTCTTGCTTTTAGCATTTTCCGTCAATACGATACACGCAAGACTTTTTGTTTTTCGCCCCGAAACATGGTGTATAGCATTCCTCCAGCAATCGATTGAACGAGTTCCTTAACCAGTAAAATCGGTCCATCTGCAAGGGGGAGAGGAGGTTTACTCTGGACCTATATTGCTAATTTGTCAACATGCCGGCCTTATTTGTTTTTTATATTGCAACGAAACTCGCTATTTTTAGTGGGATTCTAAAGAGAAAAATGTTTTGTAAAAATTATCTAAATCAGTCCATAAGGAGGGGGTGGAAGGTTCATCTTGGAACCAAATTATAAATCTGCCCGTACCGGTCGTTACTTCCCTGCAATGAAAGTCGGTAGACAATATGCACAACCTATGAGAAAGGTTTACCCCGTCAGTATATCGTATCGAGTGTAGTTACTCAGGATTCCGCTAGATGTTGCCACCGTCATTTGGCCTATTCATTTTCTGCAGAACCTACACTTTTCAAAATCATTTTGGCTTGATGTAAAACTCAAAAAAAAAAAAAAAAAAAAAAAAAAAAAAAAAAAAAAAAGTTACAAGACGTATCTTTGCTGAGGAGTTTCAACTCCTTTAGCTCCTTTCCAAGGAAAGGTAGCTATTGAGATTGTAATGAATGATTGTAAAAATCATAGATATGTCCAACTAATAAGGGAGAATGTTCTAAAAAAAAAAAAAAGATGGGGTTTACTCCAGTAAAAAATTAATAATTTAGCCCGTGCTACAAATATTAAAGATCAAAAATATTCTTGTTTATTTCGTATTTATACAGCCTATTTTAAACCGATTCTTAAGGCATGCGGGTTACATTATCCACCTTGCCGAGGAATGTGCTTTTAATATTTCGGATATAAAGTGAAGTGGGGTCCCCCCGCGGCCTAGTGGCTACCGCCTTAGATTCTCATGCGAGAGATGGTGGGTTCGAGTCCCATAGTTCAGATCTCAGCACGCTTTAAAAAAAAAAAATCAAGTAATGACTAAGTCCGTACAAGACGAATATCAGATTAATCATGAATATTTTCGTTGTTTCTTTTTATTATATGAGTTATTTACTCCGTTAATTTTTTTTTTTTTTTTTTACGGCGCATCGATATCTGGGCCATTAGCGCCGAAACTTTACTCGGTCAATTAATACAAATATTGTTGATATCATAAGTAAAAGGTTCAGTCAGATACAAGTAGAATATATCTAGGTATATCCTGCTTCGAAATCTTTAAGAGCCTTAAAAAAAAACGTAATCAAGGTCGGGTTTTCTTTTATATTCTTCAATGTAATAACTCCTTGTAATAAGTATATGCATAATTAAAGGCAGGTGATAATTAATACTGTACTATTAAACTTAATTTAAAAATTAAGCAATTAAACCACGGGTCTGTTTCATTTTAATGAAGGAGTAATTTCGAAGGCGTCGGGGAAAATTGAATCCATAGCATTTAGTGGTTGTCCGCAGTCGGTGGCGAAGAATCACCATGCCGGCAAAGATGATAGAGCGGCTTGATGTTGTGATGAAGAAACAGCATCGCCATTAACACGTTCATTAGCCTAATACCGGCTCTTTGCAAGGAACCCTTCTTCCCCGGGTCCTGTTCCTCGATGAGAACTTCTAGTCTTCTACAGGCAATGATGGCTGAGTATTTTAAAACTGTTTAGTGTGTTCCGTAATGGCTTAAAGACACTCAATATGGAGTGAAATAAGAATTACTCTAAGCACTTCCATAATCGGAGACTTAACTCGCCTGAAAAGTAGAACGGTTCAGCGTTTCTGGCCTTATCTCTTCAAAACATGTTCTTTAAAAGTAAGTGTTAACTTCATGTCTGCTAGAGATAAAGATGGCTGAGTATTTCCCAACTGCAATACAGCATATTGGCTTAAGGACACTCAAATCGAATCTGCTATATGCAATGATTGCTGTGTATTTCTAATCTGTTTGGTGTGCTCCGATAGAAGCTAGAGACGTTTAATGAATAAAACATTATAAAAAAAACTATAACAGCTCTTCCTTCTACAACAAAATGACTATATATATATATATATATATATATATATATATATATATATATATATATATAAATGTAAGTAGATATATAAAAATCCCTACAAATCCGAAAATAAAGTATCTGCGGCATACAACAATATTTAAACCCGGCTCAATGGGTAATAAACCTGAACAAGAATTTCTGTGAAGAAAACTTTTATGATACTAAAATAAATTCATTTTTAGAAAAACCTGTAAAAAAAATCAAGGAAAACATAAACTTAAAGGAACGTTTAAGAAAAAGAAGCAAAAGGTACACTTAATAAACTTGTTTTATCTATAGACATAGTAAGTAAAGCATGCAGGACTTACTTGTGAAAATGGTACATATCTACCTGAAACAATAAAAATAAAATTAGTACTCCTGTAAAATCCGCCAAATTACATAGTAAATTCTTATAATATCGTCGATAGAAATGCAAAGTATCGAATCTAAAACACATTTTTTATTTTCAATTTTTCTGATTGCTGTTAGACTAATGTACGTTGTGACAAACTCTCGAAAATTAAAGAAAAGTCATTACTTATTAGAGAAAATCAAACTAACGAATGCGCCTGAAGTCTAATTAAAATATATCGTGGAATAAAATATATATAAAGTCATCTATAAGGTGCCAAACCACTCTTCACATTCGATACTTCACTTTTGTATCGACGATATTTTCTTTCATTCAGGAATTTGTGGTTTTTAAATTTGTCAATCAAAGTATTAATTTCAGATAATTTCCATTAGTCAGTACAGGTAATTTTGTACTGGTAAAACAACTCTCCAGTTCCGCATGACATTTCTAACTGAGAACAGTCCATACATAGGCAATCATTTCGAAATGTTTAAAGAATTATTTTAAGAAAACTAAATTAATAGCAAATTTGTGAACTTCAAAGAGAAATAGTTACTTTTTCCACCTAAAATTAAATACATTCTTTAAATTGCATGATATGTTGCTTTTTTAGCCTTAGATTATCTATACTGCTAGGATATTTTCATTTAACTGATACCAAAGGGCAAACTCTGCCCAAAGAGAGCGAACAGCCAGATATATAATTATATATTTCTCTATTTGTTCTCCGACAAATATTCTTCTATACCTATACTGCTTATATTATAAGCAGTAAAGGTTTGTAGTACGAACTTTGTACCAATTCACCGCACTGTACTAATGTGACCCCATTTTACGGTATTTGTTTTAATATTTTTTTTATTTTCCCTTCCTAATCATCCAAGGTGGAACAGAGAATTTTTGTAGAAGATAAAAACATAACCTGCTGCAGGGAAACTTCAATCCGCATCTCTTTAAATAGGAATCGGACATGCTATTCAATCCCCCCTAATCTAATCTCTAAAAGGAGAGACTTCCTTGTAGAATCTTTTATTTTATGTTTTGTAATTTATCATTTTTTTTACTATTATTATTATCTTATATTATATGATTTGAAAGCATTAGCCTGACTTTATGGCATACTGAAGAATTATTTACTACTAAAACGTTAATCGCCAAATGTTTCGAACTCTTAACAAATAAGTAATTTTATATTTGAAACAGCCTTGAGGACAAATCCAAATTATACCATCATCAAGTCGGACACAAACACGCATCTCCTTCGCAGCAGTCGGCACGTAATCGCTGGTTAATGTTGAATCAGTCTGAACCGAGTATATAGACATTTCCAACATTACCAAAAATTGCGGTGTCGCATCTGTCAACTTACACCACCCCTAGGGGTATACATGTTCCGTAGTTCTGGAGACCGTGAATTGGTCACACACATGTGCCACGTGACAGTTCTTCTGGGAGTTAGTGCCACGCCATCTATAGCACATCGTCAACGTTTTTGTGGCGTTCCCCTCTTATTACCGAGCACTTGTTGGCGTGGGAATAAGTTTGCCGGAGTAACTGATATCTGTGAGATAGTAAAGTTTTGATGCGATAACATGGAATGATGATATCACATTTATTCTAAATTCCTAGCAGAATGATTACCATTTATTAGTAAACTGTTACAACAGAGTTACAATTACAATGGAGTATAAATTGTCAACCTGACATATAACTCAAGAATTTATTTAAAAACAACATTTCTCATTAACTTTGATTAAATACTTTAATGTAAGTAAAAGTAAAGAACATCAAGTGTTAAAATTATTAATATAGGGCGTAATTATATTAGGAAGCCCGAAATCATATAGTACCCAAATCTCTCATATCATATCGCCGTTCCGGAAGAACAATGTACTAACTGCAAAAATGTGTCAAATGTAAATAAGTTCATAGTCAATATCAGGGGAACATGGACCAACTGTAGTTCTACTCAGGACCACCAGAGAAAATTCAACAGAAAAATAAACACAAAATTTGTCTTCTAGAACAACGAACAATTTTTAGAAAAACTATGACGTAACTGCACTTAAGGGTTGACATTAGGGTGATTCTAATTCCTGGTAAATGAAAGTAAAGTTTATATTTTACATACAGTCTATATACCATTATTTTCTCTCACTTAATTTTTTATTATACCTTTTATTTTATTTAAATTTAAATTTTAACGTCCATTTATTATTAACTAGGAATTTTAGGACGGGTTATCTATAGGTTACCACCCTTTTCTAGCCAGGATAGGGCTGATGCCTTTTCTTTTTTCTAAAGAAAAGGCATCAGCCCTAGAGGGAATCGAACCCACGACCTTTGGCTCAGAGTGTTAAGTGCTCACGCCTTAACCCTCACGGCCATCGGGTCTCCATTATACCTTTTATACAACTGCAAATCGTTTTTTACTCTCCTGTAAAATTGAAGTTTTTGCATTTACAATATATTTACAAAAAAAATAAAGAATTAATCTTCGGGAGCTAAAATATTAATTAACGTCTATCACACACATCAGTCACGTCACGTCTACGTTCCATCAGTTCCATTTTTATGACCGTATTAGTCATAAAAAATACGTTTTCATGAAGATTCCGTAACTGAATTTGCACTGACGTTCACACATCAGTCACGGCACGGCTCAGTCATTGATATCGCTGGCGAAATATCGTTGAGAAGAAATTATCTTTTGATGGTTCGTTGACTGAAGTGTGTAAATAGACCTTTAAACTAATAAACCACCTTAATTTATAAAAATGAACAATTCCTACAACAGCCACGTCAAGAGTGAGAATGCTACATATCGTCCTTAACATGTCAAATTATCGAATATGCAAATTGGAGCAAACGAGAGAACGAACATATTCTAGCCATTGACGAAGAAATATATTGAAAAATAGTCTTATTCGATACTTTATTTAGGCCATTAAAGACTATTCTAAAGAGGTTAGAGTTGGGACAATTTACAACATGCCGTATCGTCCACAATCCAAGAGCAAATTCTCGAATCTGAGAAACGAGTTTTTGCATATTCGATAGTTTATCATGGTAGTCATCTCTCATTCGAAAGAGTTCAAAAAATAAAAATCGATCATCCAGTAAAAGATTAGTACTTACAAATCAAAACTAACATTTTTTTTAACTATTCGAAAGCCTAAAATTTGTTGTTTGTCGAATTAGGCTCGAAATTCCGATAGTATTACAAAACGGGGTTTCCCGTGGTCTAATGGCTAGCGCCTTGGATTCATAAGCGGGAGATGGTGGGTTCGATTCCCAACCTCCGGCAGGAATTTTATCATCCCACGGCTCGCTGGTAAAATTCCTCGCTGCACCCTGGATGTAGGCGCTAATGACCTAGATGTAGATGCGCCGTAAAAAAAAAAAAAAAAAAAAAAAAAAAAAAAATTACAAAACGGTAGTTGTCGATAGCATTTAAGTTTCTGTCGTGTTGTTTTCGTTACATTGCGGACAAAATATTAGAAATTTTCCTTCTAAGCTTTCTCGGATTTGCAGCATGGTTAATTGTATGACAAATTGGACTTTTTAATAAGTAATTAAAATTATTACTTTTGATAAAAAGGATTTCCTATAATTTTTTTATTTTATTTTATTTTGGATTTTATTTACAGGTATATTACAATCGACATTTACATTGTATTGTTTAATGTGATGAAGGATTAGCCACGTCTCGGGTACAGCAGGTTGTCCGCCGAATACCTTCCTTAGGAAGGAGCTATAAAATTAGAAACATTCTTGGAATAAATTAATTTTTCAAAATAAAAACTAATACGGCGCTAAAGGCTTCGATTTCGATGCACGGTAAAAACAGAATAAATAAAAAAAATTAAAGACAAAAAAAAACCTAATAATTTGTCTGTATGTTGGGTTTATATTAATTACCTAATAATAATATTGCAGAGCCAAGGACGCTTAACGAATGTAGTTCTAGTAATTGCCGCTAGGTGCCACTAGGAAGTACTTTTGGAGTTGAAGATCTGCTCCATTGTCTCTTTTAATTATGAGATAAAAATATATTGTAAATAACATAAAAGTTTATGAACTTTTACTACCGTAAATGTAAAATACTAAGGAACTGCTTAATCTTAGCGCGCTTCCATATTCTACTCTTCCCTCGCAACGATTGAATAACTTAAAATTGATCAGCTTTGTTTTTAAGCTTTTTCTGACGTTTCTTGTAGAAAAATTAAAATAGTTAACACGTTAACTACCATAGCGTGATTGGTGGAATATTCTCTCAGGCCAGACGCATTTCCCATCTATCTTCCTCCAAGCCATGGCATTAATTTGCTTTATTTATTATTGAAATTTACCCCTTAAATTGAACTTTTCCGTGCACTCTTACTTCTAAAATGGCGGATTTAACAAATTGATAAATTTCGCTTCGTAATGCAAATTATTCAAGTATGTGGTCCATATGTATAATTTTGATTCATACTCAATTTCAAACAAATTGTAGTGCCAACTGACGAAACAAATATTTTTTTAGTAAACATATCGCAACATTTTTATGAAAATAGATAAGTAACATAAAATATTTTATTACATACCAATGTTATTTTTTCTATATAAATTAACAGTAATTCTGACAGAAAAAAATACTAAAATATAAAATAGTAAATAAAATTAACAAATACTTTCAATTATAATCAGCATCATTCTAGCTTTATTGAATATGTATGCTGATGGGCATAAATTACGACACAGGGGGCAGTATAATAAAAAACCTTTTACCAACTCGCTACAATTGCCCCAAAATCATCCTCCCCGCCTTGCCATGTAATTCTTTCAAGTATACATATGACGGGTTGAGAAGCCAAGGGGTACAAGTGATGCATGTTATAATTATAAATTGATAATAGACATTCAATTATTTATTTTTTTTAAACTATATTACTGAAATTTCAATTGATGCATACTTGAAACATAATTTAAAAATTATACAGACTTACACTTATCACGGAATTTACAAAAACGATTTAACTTTGAGCAGTAATATCTCAAAATGATTATAACGTCACTTGTACCCCTTGGCTTCTCAACCCATCATATGATAAATATGGCATGACAAGATCAAATCAATTTGTATCAAATATATACATAAGAAAGAGAACATGGTAAAAACATTTTGTTTGAAAAATTTAAATGCCTACTTCTTTTAAATCTCGATTAAAACAGAGTCAAAAGGAATTTAAAACCAAAAACTGTATTAAAATCCGGAGGAAACAAAGACGCGGAAATTTATAAGCTTTTGAATGGTCTTCTTCCTCTTAACACGATTTCCAATATATATATATATATATATATATACATACATTATACGTGTGTGTATCAGAACTACCGGCATTTTCAAACATGGACATTTCGGCCCCTCCGGCAAGCGTCTTCCGCTCGACATCATAAGCGGGTTTCCTATTTAGGGAAATCGGGAGAAAACGCACTAAAACAGTCGTGATGTAAAAGAGCCTAGGATAATTCCTATGAGTAGGCAATCAGCGGCTGTGTCGTGTAATCCACTCCGGAGCAATGACTTGATTGAAACTTGGCACCTCCGATTATTCCAAGAGTGGGGAATTATTGGATTTCGAGAAGCTAATTATTGTACCGTATCATTTACTCCTTTCATAAAGGGAAAAGTCTCCGGATTCGTGAACCCGTTTAAAACGTGAACTCGGCTTGGATATTACAATCACGAATCCATTACCGTGGCAATCTCCTCTTTCGGGGGAAATTAAAAAATGTAAAAGAAGACAAAGTCCAGGAAAAAAATGTTCCGTTACTGTTCTTTATAAAGGTAACCCAAATCGTTGCAAGACAGAGCACGCTCTAGGTGTGGACGATCAGGTCATTTCCATCACCTGCCATTTTGGCTGTAACTGTAAGAAATATTTTGATTTTTTTATTATTTATTAATGCTTAACAGGGTTAGCCCTCATAGAATGGAAGGACTTTTATAAATAGGGTTAGCCTAATTGTGTTAGTCAAACGTTATAGCATGTTCAGATAGGCGATTCCACCATTTGCACATTGAAATGGGAGTACAAATTTCCAGGAACAATACTACACGTGAAACATTATAAAAACTGTGGTGCTAATGACCTAGGTAGTCGAAACACCAAAACAAAAAAATTAAAAAAGATTTATAAGATGTTTCCTGTTTAAGGCTAGGGAAGGCTTAGAAAATAGTGTCTAATATTTATCAATACCTAGCCAAAACAAAATACTAAAATCGTTTTAAACCTCCTAGTGATAAGTTTATAACAGAAATAATTTTTACCGCAAATTTCTTGCTCGAGGAATATAGGCCACTCTCATCCCCCTCCAACTAAACCATCTATTTGAACAGGCTATAGCTTAAATTGTTTTTAGCCTTAGCTCTGACTAAGTATTGATAAATATTAAATACTATCTCCCTTGCCTGAGCTCTCAAAGCCTTCCCTGGTCCTAGACATAGGGTGGTTCTAAACGAGACATAATGAAATGGAGTGAAATGTTGTGGCCCCGTTTTGTTCACTTGCCTGCCTTAGGAATTAAGAAACTACCAGCCGAGCAAAAGTGTTATAATAAAATGGAAAACAAAGGCCATGCATCCTGAGTGAGGCCTGTAAGTATATTATTATATGACGTGTCCAAGTCTCGATAACGAGTTTTTGGAAATAAAGGATATTCTATTCTAATCATAATCAGGTTTTAGCACTTTCCTCCGAAGGAAAGTAGCTATTGAGGTTGCACTCATGACGGAATTTTTGAAAAATTTCTTCGAATCTTTATCGATCCTACCTAGTAGACACCAAAAATGACCCCAGTTAAAATTTATATATATATACTCTGGCCGCTACGTGATAGCGGCCAGAGTTTTTGTTATATTATATAGCGTTCAATTAGCAAACGATTGAACGAGTTCGTTAACCACCAACATCGGTCCACCGGGAGGGGGGGGGGTTTACCCCGGACCCACATTACCAATTTGCGTTAAAAATGCGTTAACGTACATTGAGAAATACGTTGTAAAAATAAACTAAATCGGGTTATTTGGAGGGGGGGTTTACTCCGGACCTAAAGTACTAATATACTCATACCGGTCGTAATTTCTGCTGTATTGTAACGAAACGGGTATCACATGAGAAAGAAGTGTTGTAAAAATGAAGTAAATCGGTCTATTGGAAAGGGGGGTTTACTTTAAACGCATTTGAATTATCTTGCCAGACATAGGTTCCCAAAGCCGCCGCGAAGAGCGCTATCTCCCACTAGGACTCTATCCTGTTCCTGCGTCAGATCAAAAGACGGAAAATGACGTTTTTGTGTATTTATTAAGTAGTACAGCAGTATGTATTGACATAACTCTGAAAGCAAATTATTTACAAAATTAATAATTGAACAGCTCTCATAAGAAATGTAAATGAGCAGAACTATTCCTGTTTTTATTTTATTTATATAGGTTATTTACAGCAAATTATTCAGTAATGTAGTCTACACTACAAAAATTCTGAGGAAAGTGCTTAGTTATGCAGCTCCTGCGTGACGGCCTTTTTTTATTGAGTTTAAAGTAGCGTGGTGTTCATTGTAATGGAAATGCAAATGGCGGAACCATCGGGACTATTTCCTGCAGAATTTCGCGCATGCGGGATTACAAATATTCCATCCCAACTGAACGGGCTATAGTTTGAAATAAATATTTTTGAGCTATGCTGTATAAAGTACAGCATTTATAAATATAATATACTAATTAGCATCGTTAAATATGTCTGATAAAAATGTTAGACAAAATTATTTGAAACCCCTTCAGCGACTAGCATGTAGGGAAAACCCATAGCTGAAAGAAAGTAACCACGAAGAGGATATAAGGATTATGAAAAGTGTAAATAGGTTTCCGCTAGTTTATAGCAGCAATCATGAAGCGGAAGATGAAACAGAAGATAGGAATCGGCAAAATACAGAGCTGGCAGATTATGGGCAGTTCAACCTCTCTCCTTGGTCATTAGTTCTCATTTTCCTCTTTTAGGAATAGCTTTTAGGCGGAAGTTGTATTTTACTCAGAAGTATATTGGAAAAACGAATAGGGTATTAGCCATAAAAGTGGCGTCGAAGAAATAATGCTTTTACATTAGGACAGGCTGCTAAAGTAGTGGAGCATTTTCTCTGATTTAATAGCTCTTCCTGTTGCTTTTGAATAGGTGACGAAGAGCCTTAATCACATACTTCGAATGTAACTCTTCTTCAATTTGTACGAAGAAAAGAGCCTCCACCAAATTTTCAAATATAATCTTTGACGGTTGATTGGGTTCATTACATTTACAATTGTTTGAATTTTTCCAAGGTCTTTTAATCGGATTTGGACACATAATAAATAATTATGTTTTAATACATTCCAAAGGGTCTCCCCATGGTCCAGTGGCTAAAACCTTTAATCCTCAAGCGGGAGATGGTGGGTTCGAGTCCCGCCTGCAGGTGGTTGAATCTTTTCAAATCAGGACCCTTTGAAAAGATACCCTACTGTATGATGGAGGTTTTGGGAGGGTGGGAACCTATAGAAGCCCGGTACTAATGTCCTAAAAAAATACAAATCGAAAGAATTTAGTTATTCAAATTGGATTTATTATTTATTTATTTTATAATATCAATAGAACGTGGACGGTCACCCATTCAGGTATGTACTAACCAAGCACGATGTTACTTAACTTCGGTGATCAAAAGGAACAGGTATATTCAACGTGGCTATGGCCGTTGGCATTCAAATTGGAGTCTTAAAAACATTTTTGGAACATTTCTTTAAATTTTTTTCGATACTATCAATAAGATATCGAAAAATAATGCCCTTAAATGTTTATATACTGGCCGTAACGCAAAAAGATGACAATATTAAAGGGGCTGAAACTTGACCTCTCGTTTCTATCCGTTTTTTTCGCAGATATATGCCGTTCTAAATGTTTTTACACATTATTTTACTTTAAGGATAGTGCAGTTTGAATGTTCAGTGTCTTTTTTAACCGCAAGAGCTTTCCAAAATGTTGATAATAATAAAAATGTGTAGTTAGTGACAAATTTTTAAATTTAAACAAAATTTAATTACGTTTTCAGCGGTATTCTAAGAACTGAGATTATCTTGTATTATAATGGTAATATAGTATTATAATGGTAATATAAATATAGGGGGGACAACAATAAATAAATAAACAATAAATAAAACTAATATCTCATTCATTTTTGTGATCTTATCAGAATTAAATGAAAAATATTCTTGTTGAAATTGATATTTCATGATCTTATTATTTATTAAGCTGTTCCTGCGACTTCGTCCGCGTGGAATAGTGAATTTGGGCAGCATTTTTTGGATACATGCTAAGCCTCAGAATTAAAGGACACAGTCAGTGTTATAACAGAAAGTGTTATGGAATGCGACTGTTACGGCATGCGCCTTCGGAATACGTGCGTTCGCTCCGAATAAGGGATTATTCACGCTAGACCGTGCCGCGTCCGGGACGGGCCCCGGACGGGGCACGGACGGGACCCGGTTGCCAAGGCAGCATGCATGCTATAACCTATTCACGCTAGACCGTGCCCCGTCCGGGACGGGCCCCGGACGGGGCACGGACGGGACACGGTGAAACAATCACACCACTGTTTTTAATGGACTAGTTCACGCTAGACCGTGCCGGGTCCGGGCCGGGGCCGTGCCGAGCCCGTGTCCCGTCCGGGCCCCGTTGAGAAAGGGAAGTAGATATTCTTTCCCGTCCGTGCCCGGCCCGGGCCGGCTCCCTCTCTTGTTGGTTTATTTATTTATTTAACTAGCTGAATCCGCGAACTTCGTACCGCCTAAATAGCTACGCATCTTTGGAAATAACTAATAAATAAATTACATAAAATAAAAAAAAATCGTTTAGAGCTTCTGCTCAAATTCAGGAAAATAAATATGCTGTAGCTTCAGTTGATACTACAGTATAAATTACAGTCTTATTTTTCTTACATGGCTACTGCGCATGCGCGAACACCAGCGGACACGTTTGTGTAATTTTTTTTTAGTTTAGTGATCGGTTAAAGCATATTTATGCTAATATAAACTATATGATATGAGAATGTCTCTTCCAGAATGACCTGGACGGTGGGGGTCCTCCCTCCCTCCATAGGGAAAAAATCAGCTTATAAGGTTGACATCACGACGCAATCCGGAAGTGCCGAATACAAAATTTTGCATTTCATAACCCCTAGAGACCGAAAATAACGGTGGTTCAAATTTGTGTGTGCATATATATATATATATATATATATATATATATATATATATATATATATATATATACATATATAAAATCAGCCCCGTAACAGGCCACGAGGGCCCTGAGGGGCAGATACTATAGAGGTATCTGATTCATGACCATACGGCATACTAGGGAGATAGTGTGGTTAGTACTATTCTCTGGCTACCTGATTTTCTTCTTAGCTGCTTCGACTGCTAGAGTCATTAGCACAAACCAAGGTACCCATTTTTAAATTAATTAAATGCTGTGTTGGACTAGGGACGGTCAGGGAGGCCGAATTCAACCCATGAACGAACACATTAGAAGAAAAAATCTTTAGTGCTTGCTCGAGATTTTAACTCAGGCCTCCAGCTTATTAGTCCAGTACTCAACCACTGAGCTAACCTCGCCCCCAGCTTATTAGTCCAGTGCTCTACCACTGAGCTAACCTCGCCCCCAGCTTATTAGTCCAGTGCTCTACCACTGAGCTAACCTCGCCCCCAGCTTATTAGTCCAGTACTCTACCACTGAGCTAACCTCGCCCCCTAGCTTATTAGTCCAGTACTCTACCACTGAGCTAACCTCGCCCCCAGCTTATTAGTCCAGTACTCTACCACTGAGCTAACCTCGCCCCCTAGCTTATTAGTCCAGTACTCTACCACTGAGCTAACCTCGCCCCCATATATCTCTGTCTGTCTGTCATTTTGTTTGTTTCTTTGTTACTTATACAAATCCACACCGTTTGACCGATTTTGATCAAACTTAGAATGATGATAGGTCTTGATTCGAGAAATCTCCTAGACTAGGTCAAAAAAAATTCCAGCTGTCTGTCTGTACGTTTGTGCCTTATACAAATCCACACCGTTAGATCGATTTTTACCAAACTTGCCATACATGTATGTCTTGATACGTGGGTGTGATAGGGTAGGTCAAAGTCGTATAGGAATCACAGTTGAGAGGTCACGGGCTCAAAACAGTTACTGATCCGTGTTATTATATTTTAATAATACTTATTTTGTTCCTAATTTATTTAGGCTGTTCTATATAAAGAAAGTAGGTGTAGCATGGGGTAACAGCTAGTATATATATATATATAAATAGGGGAAGGTGTTGTACCTCTGACTGTCTTGTACCTTTGACCACCGAGGCTGTCGCGGCACGTAGCAACATTTTATAAATTTTGGTGTGATTAGTGTTTAGCTCCTTCAATAGAGGGCTTGTGTAACGTACTTTGGATATTTCAAGTCAAAGAATATTCTTGCAAAAAATACTTATCCATTTGTATTATAAAAATGCAAGTTATTTATTGATAACGGTTTGCCTAATAATTGTTTTTTGCATTACGTCTTTTTAGATGGAAATCATTTGACGAAGTAGCTATTACAAACACGGTGTAGCTTCTGAAATTTAGTTATCTTAACCCTAACATTTTTAGCATGCTTTATAATTTGCGCTACCAGTGTGTTGTACCTCTGACCAGGTCAAAGGTACAACACACCTGAGTGATTTTTACATAATTCATTTTTTTTGTTCTTCTGCTACAATATCTTTTAAATTAATATTGGTTGCTTCAATTTTTCAAAGAACTTAAAAATAATAAATTAAATAAGTTGAAGCTGGCTTTATTAATCCTCAGTGTAGTAGTTCAATCCTATCGCCCCTTATCGTTCCACTTGAAGTTGTAAGACGTCATCGAAAAGTGCAGACTAGGAATATGTCAAATAGGGGCCGGCCTAAAGGGAAAACTCGTATTCCGACAGATATTCCTGTAAAGGTAACTATTGAAAGTGAAAAAACAAAACAAAAGCCACACTCTAAACGTAAGAAACCATACACAAATGAACCCCTTCCTTAAAAAGTGGTAAATAAAAAGAAAATTATTCTAATAACAATTCAGATTTTGATACTGAGACCGAAATTTCTTCAGGAGAAAGTGACGTTTATCTGTCTAATGAATTCGTGAATTAAGTCAATGAACCAGCAACAATTTGAAAAAAAGGAGTTAAAAATAAAAGTAAAAAGATTATTACATATTTAGTCGCAGAGATCTGTGGTATTAAATGTCTAATGTTTAAGATCCAATATTTGAAAAAACAAACTTTAAGTGACAAGTTTACGAGAGAAGATGAAAATTTGTATGATATTGATGTTGAAGACATTGTGGCTAAACTTCCATACCCTACCATTGCTAGTGGATCTGCTTAGCAGTTAAAACCTTTATCGATTGGACTGGATTTTTCAGCATATTAAGCATAACATAATATCAATAATAGCTTTTATTATGCTTACACCCATGTCCTGTATTTATTAAACTTACAATTATTTATAATATTACTCAATATAATTTTTTTTCTGCACTGCTGTGTTGTTTTTAGGTGGTCAGTGGTACAACACCCCGTGGTCAAAGGTACAACTACATGTTGTACCTTTGACCACTGTACGATTATTTTTTTACGAATTAACAAAAAAAATTAAATGTAAAGTTAGAACCTTGAAAAAATTATATATGATAAACAATATAATACTAATTACAACCAAATAAAAAAAAAGAATTTACCATTAATATTCAAGCTGAAAAAAATTCAATTGTGCAAAGTGGTCAAAGGTACAACACCTTCCCATATATATATATATATATATATATGTCTGTTCGCGGTTTCCTTGTCTAAAATGGTCTGATTTTCATGAAATTTGGTATAAAAATCGTTCGTCTAATTTAAAAGATCAAGTTTTTGAAGCGAAATTCGCGCGAAAAAAATTTACGCTTACATCACATGCATGTAAGTACTCGTTTTATAGGCTTCTTGAGCTAGTAAATGACTGGAACCGGATAAAGCAATAGCATTAACCGTTTCCAAGAAAATCGGAAAAATAGTTGTTACATCAAGTTCTTGGTTTGGTTACATAGAATCATGGAACTAGACTAAAATATTTACTGCATGTTCGAATTTCTTTTATTTATTTCTTATTCTGTTATTCGGGACACAATGTCTGCTAGTAGGATAAAAAGAGAAAGTTGATAAGTCAACGATTAAATTATGTAAAATAAATAGAAATTGTAAAACACTTAAAATTCTTTTAATAGTCAATAAAAAATCACAATGAAAATTACGATTTCTTATTATTATATCTACTTGTTATATTACATTTTACTTTTACTTGCCTATTCTAAATTAAGTTTCATTTGTATTGTAGTTTATTATGGTACGCGATAATTTTTCTTTGATTACCTGACGCGTAAACAAACAGAGCAGATGGTTTTTCCACCACGGGAAAAGGCGACATACAATTGACCATGCGAGAAACATGGGTTTTCTAAATGAATAGCACAAATACATAATGACTGCCCCTGGAATTTGTTTATAGTCAAACTGAGTTCATAGGTCCAATAGCAACACAGCTGCAGGCACTGTAATGAATTCACAGCAGCTCGATTCAAACTTGCACCATTATTAGTCGAATGTCGCACTTCACGGGTCTGTCTTAACCGAATTCTTTCACGTTTATTGCGATTTTCACGTTCCTGGGAAGTACAATAACATTGATATTTAATTTGATTTTTTGCATTTCGGGTTCTTCTGCCTAAATTTGTCCGACGCCTTATAGGAGGCATATTTAGTAAGTCACAAACACACAACACTTTAGTAATTTTATAGAAACTTGTGGCTTTTAGATTTACTAATATTATAGATGTACAGCAAAGAGATGTTTACATTTCAAGTGACATTTTACCACAGACAATTTATATTTAATTATAGACAATTTCTTTCTGCTAATGTTACCATCGTATAAATGATGGGCTGAGTGCCAAAAACTAGTAATAACTAAAAAAATCTGAAAAACATTACCGTTGATGACTTAATTGACTTAAATTGCTCCAATTCAAATCATTTTTGTCACCAACACAATGTATTTTAGATTCTATTTACTTTAAATTCGATTTTTTAAGTATTTTCTAATTTCGGGATAGTCACCTTAGGCAATGAGCCCTTCAAATATTGACATATTTACAATTTAGTACACTAACGTCACTCAATTGTTTTGCTTTCCCTGAACCTCTCCACTAACACTAAAACTTTGTGGTATGATATTAAATTTGAAATTGACTTGTACTTGATTTTGTATGGGAATATAGAAAAGTGGGTTCTTTTTTTTTCCTCGTTAACGCAAATATAAAGTAATTTAAATTGCATTATTACCTTTTTGACCTAGCCAGTGCATTCCCCGGACCATGACCTACCTGTGTGCCAAGTTTGATCAAAAACGGTCATTTTTTGTGTAGAACGAAATGCAGACAGACAGCTGATAGGCGATGTTTACCTAGTCTATGCCATTTCCCAGACCAAGACCTACCTGTCAGCTAATTTTGGTCAAAATCGGTCAAATTTTCTCAATTTGGGTACAGAACAAAATGCAGAGAGACATCTGATAGACGATGTTGACCTAGTCTATGCCATTTCCCCGATAAATATATACCTACATGTGAACCAGTTTTGGTAAAAATCTATGAAATGTTGTGAATTTGTGTAAGGAATAAAAATGCAGACAGACAGCTGATTGACGATGTTGAACTAGTCTATGTCATTTCCCTGAACAAGACCTACCTGTGCGCAAATTTTGGTCCAAATAGATCAAATGTTCTCAATTTGTGTATAGAACAAAATGCAGAGATACAGCTGATAGACGATGTTGACCTAGTCCATGCCATTTCCTGGAAGAATATATCTACCTGTCTATCAATTTTGGTCATAATTATTGAAGTGGTATGAATTTGTGTAAGGAATAAAAATGCAGAGATACAGCTGATAGACGATGTTGACCTAGTCCATGCCATTTCCTGGAAGAATATATCTACCTGTCTATCAATTTTGGTCATAATTATTGAAGTGGTATGAATTTGTGTAAGGAATAAAAATGCAGAGATACAGCTGATAGACGATGTTGACCTAGTCCATGCCATTTCCTGGAAGAATATATCTACCTGTCTATCAATTTTGGTCATAATTATTGAAGTGGTATGAATTTGTGTAAGGAATAAAAATGCAGAGATACAGCTGATAGACGATGTTGACCTAGTCCATGCCATTTCCTGGAAGAATATATCTACCTGTCTATCAATTTTGGTCATAATTATTGAAGTGGTATGAATTTGTGTAAGGAATAAAAATGCAGAGATACAGCTGATAGACGATGTTGACCTAGTCCATGCCATTTCCTGGATGAATATATCTACCCGTCTATCAATTTTGTTCATAATTATTGAAGTGGTATGAATTTGTGTAAGGAATAAAAATGCAGAGATACAGCTGATAGACGATGTTGACCTAGTCCATGCCATTTCCTGGAAGAATATATCTACCTGTCTATCAATTTTGTTCATAATTATTGAAGTGGTATGAATTTGTGTAAGGAATAAAAATGCAGAGATACAGCTGATAGACGATGTTGACCTAGTCCATGCCATTTCCTGGAAGAATATATCTACCTGTCTATCAATTTTGTTCATAATTATTGAAGTGGTATGAATTTGTGTAAGGAATAAAAATGCAGAGATACAGCTGATAGACGATGTTGACCTAGTCCATGCCATTTCCTGGATGAATATATCTACCCGTCTATCAATTTTGTTCATAATTATTGAAGTGGTATGAATTTGTGTAAGGAATAAAAATGCAGAGATACAGCTGATAGACGATGTTGACCTAGTCCATGCCATTTCCTGGATGAATATATCTTCCCGTCTATCAATTTTGTTCATAATTATTGAAGTGGTATGAATTTGTGTAAGGAATAAAAATGCAGAGATACAGCTGATAGACGATGTTGACCTAGTCCATGCCATTTCCTGGAAGAATATATCTACCTGTCTATCAATTTTGTTCATAATTATTGAAGTGGTATGAATTTGTGTAAGGAATAAAAATGCAGAGATACAGCTGATAGACGATGTTGACCTAGTCCATGCCATTTCCTGGATGAATATATCTACCCGTCTATCAATTTTGTTCATAATTATTGAAGTGGTATGAATTTGTGTAAGGAATAAAAATGCAGAGATACAGCTGATAGACGATGTTGACCTAGTCCATGCCATTTCCTGGATGAATATATCTACCTGTCTACCAATTTTGGTCATAATTGTTGAAGTGGTATGAATTTGTGTAAGGAATAAAAATGCAGAGATACAGCTGATAGACGATGTTGACCTAGTCCATGCCATTTCCTGGAAGAATATATCTACCTGTCTACCAATTTTGGTCATAATTGTTGAAGTGGTATGAATTTGTGTAAGGAATAAAAATACAGAGAGACAGCTGATAGACGATGTTGACCTAGTCTAGGCCACTTCCCCGACTATGACCTACCTGTGTGCCAAGTTTGATCTAAAACGGTCAAATATTGTCAATTTTTGAACAAAATGCAGAAAGGCAGCTGATGGAATATTTGGACCTAGCCTGTGATACTTCCCGGAAATATACTTACCTGTGTGCCAATGTTGGTCGAAATCGATCAAATGGTGTGAATTTTTTGTAAGACACAAAAATGCAGAGAGACAGCTGATAGACGATGTTGACATAGTCTATGCCATTTCCCGGGCCAAGACCTACCTGTCCCGTGTGCCAAGTTTGATCATAAACTGTCAAATCATGTGGATTTGTTTAAGGAATAAACAGTTAGGCAAACAGCCGATAGACGATTTTGAACTAGCCTAACATTCTTCAAGCATAAAGACCCATCTGTGTCTCTAGTTTAGTCACAATTGGTCAAACGGTGTACATTCCTATAATGAACAAACAGACATACAGACAGCTGATTGAAGATTTTGACCTAGTCTAAGCCACTTCCCGGTTAAAAACTTACCTTTGTGCAAAGTGTAGTCAAAATTGGCCAAACTGTGTGTATATGTATAAGGAAAAAACAGACAGACAGACAGACATCTGATAGACGATTTTAAACCATCCTGTGACACTCCCCGAATAAATACGTAGTTATTTCCGAAGATTCGTAGCTATTTAGGCGGTACGAAGTTCGCGGATTCAGCTAGTTAAATAAATAAATAAACAAACAAAAGAGGGAGCCGGCCCGGGCCGGGCCCAGACGGGAAAGAATGTCTACGTGCCTTTCTCAACGGGGCCCGGACGGGACACGGGCTCGGCACGGCCCCGGCCCGGACCCGGCACGGTCTAGCGTGAACTAGTCCATTAAAAACAGTGGTGTGATTGTTTCACCGTGTCCCGTCCGTGCCCCGTCCGGGGCCCGTCCCGGACGCGGCACGGTCTAGCGTGAATAGGCCTTAATTGAATGCTACAGGCAGCGGCGCGGTTATTGGCTACAGCCTACAAACTTTGGCATGATTCTTTACTTTGGCATAACATTTTTTTTTTATTAACCGATTGACATGAAACAAACAGTCAATATTAAGTGAGGCTTACCGCAATATATTAGTAAAAACCGCATCTAAATAGGTTAAGCCGTTTCTGAGGTTAGCCAATACAAACGCTTAGACAAAAATTCTAACAATCATTGTTTTGGCTGCTACTGCGTTGATAAAGGCCCCCAATAAAATGTTTTCACTTATATCTTCCATGTACAGACATCGATTCATTACATTTTTATTGTATGTATAGATTTTTGTATTCGTTTGTGCTAAACATAGTAGTACATGGGATTAAGGCTTTACAAAAACATATTTATGAGACAAGAAGATTTAGAACTATTTTAACTTTATATCATCACTAACAAGTCCTTATTCATGGAAAATGAATGTAGGTGCATTAAACTGGTTTCGACACCTTCACATTAAATTGAATCATCTTTTCCTTCCTAGATATCTTATGATACTGTTTATGTATTGGCTATGTTCAGTGAAAAATTTAGTTATGTTCAAGCCATTCCACCTTACGTCTATTTTAAACCTACCCATTTCTATTATATCAATTCAAGAATTCTTAGTTTGTATGTAAGAGGCAACAATTCGAACGTTTAATATATTTCCTACAAAAAAGTTTCAAACCTAATTTTCAACAAAATCGTCTCAGTCGGAGGAAATTCTGCTTAAAGTTTTGGAAGTTTTAGTTCCGTACCGTTGAAGAGGAAATATTAAGGTTTTTTGAGATTTATAAATACCAAAACGCATTCCACGCTAGATTGAGGGAGTTTCTACGAATTATATCCCCAACAATTTGCCCTCAAACACTCAAACCATAGCTCAAACTGCAACCGATAAAATATAAACACATTTCCATACCTTATACAAGAAACCCATCAAAACTCCAGAGCTATTTGGCGTATTTATCCCTAATGGCCGATGATAGGATCACTAAAATTTATAAAATATAGTATTCCTTATCTCGAATTAAGCCACTTGAATATGATTAAAGGAGTATTAAGTGTAAACGATGCTCTATAATTCTAGAAGCGGGGCTTTCGAAACAGGAGATAGACATCAGGAAAATACAGTGTTTGCAGATTAATATTACAGGTTTCGGATTGGCTCTACCTCATCAGTTCCAGCCGTCTGAATTCCATTTTACTCATTCACATATATAGCAGAAGTGCCGTGGAAATTGCTCTGCATATTCAATATTATTGAAAAAAGTGTACTCTTTATATCATAGGATTACGTCATCAGTAGGACGGAAAATTGTACGCTAAATTATGTTCATCTTCGTTATATTTTGATGCTCATTTATTTTCATATTTAAATATAAACAAACAATTTTTATTGCAAAAATCAGGCGGATGATCAATAAATAATAAACATAAATAAAAATATGATTAATCAATTAATGCTCAACTAGTACCACGGCTTTAATGCCAGATCAAGAGAGTTATTTAAAACTATTTACCACTTCATGGCTGAAGCTGAGGGCAATGGTACCAGTAATGTAATTACTATGTGACTCTATGAATATGTACTTCCATATTATATCTGTATTTGGGCGAATCGCCTTCGTTGTGGGGTGCTCACAAATACATTTAAAAAAAAATCTTTATTGTTTAACGCAACAAGGTGATGAAGCAATTCTGAAATTAATTAGAAGAAAAAAATCAAAGATAAAAATTGAAATGTTTAAGTGTGTTTGTAAAATTTATGATTTTACCAGTCAGCTAATTCCAATCTAAACTGCACAAAAATGAATAGGTATTCTTGAAGGAACTATCAGGAATTGCTCCCCAAAATTGTTAATTTGATTAAGTCATAATTGCATGTTTCGAACCTGTTTAGGATCATCTTCAGGCATCTAAAATGTAAAATAAAAGCAACTACTCCTATGTCACTGTACCAGTAAGAATACAATATATAAGGTACATATATAACACTAAGACTAAATATAAGGTACTACCTTAAGTAAGTCATTTTAAGATCTACTATAAGGCTAATCATAATGTTGTCGAATCCATAATTTTGAAATTTGAGAATAGTGTTAAATCCAGGTATCCTCATATTTGTAATTGGTGGAGAAGTCAGACTCACATTGAGGGTAAGCGTCCGTGAGTCCCAACATAATCTATATATATTAATTTTATATGTTAACTTAAAATTAAATTATATTCTTTTGATAATTAAATTGTAAATTTTCCCAAAATTGATGCTATCTGTTTTGCAATTGACGGCAAACAAAACAATAGGATATTCTTTTTTAAAAAAATATAATTTCAAGCTTTTATTAAAACTATTTATTAGTAAATATATATTTATCTATACATATAATATTATCCCACGATTTTTGACCTTTATTTATGTATATTTATTTATTTTTTATAAATATGGCACAGGTCGAAATAATAGTACTCCATTTTATGTACTATTTTATTTTTGGCACGCCCTACATGTCTCGTGGCCTTTATGCCACCTCCTCAGCGGCCACTAAATCCCCATGTGTGGATAGCTCGCCACCCATACTAAGACTATATAATAGTACATAAAATGGAGTACTATTATTTCGACCTGTGCCATATTTATAAAAAATAAATAAATATACATAAATAAAGGTCAAAAATCCATAAATATTTATGTATATTTATTTATTTTTTATAAATATGGCACAGGTCGAAATAATAGTACTCCATTTTATGTACTATTATATAGTCTTAGTATGGGTGGCGAGCTATCCACACATGGGGATTTAGTGGCCGCTGAGGAGGTGGCATAAAGGCCACGAAACATGTAGGGCGTGCCAAAAATAAAATAGTACATAAAATGGAGTACTATTATTTCGACCTGTGCCATATTTATAAAAAAATAAATAAATATATATAATATTATATATATATATATATATATATATATATATATATATATATATTTATATATAATATATATATATATTTTACAGTGAGTTTATAATAGAATAATATAATAGAATTTCGTAATTTCAAAGTGTGGCAGCTACCTTTCAAAGTTTAGCAAAACTTTGAAAGGTAGCTGCCACCAGAGTTGGGCAAACGTTAGCGCGCGCTAAAAGCTGATACCTCTCCGCTAATTTAGCGAAACTGTAGAAAGCCAGCGCTAATAATTAGCGGTTAGCGGCGGCAGTGCGCTAACCGCTAATCTATTTATGAAAAATCGTAATTGCTAATAGCTTAAGCTATAGTTACAACTTGTAACTATAGCAATTACGATATTTCATAAATAGATTAGCGGTTAGCGCACTGCCGCCGCTCACCGCTAATTATTAGCGCTGGCTTTCTACAGTTTCGCTAAATTAGCGGAGGGGTATCAGCTTTTAGCGCGCGCCAACGTTTGCCCAACTCTGGCTGCCACACTACCTTTCAAAGTTTTGCTAAACTTTGAAATCTAGTCTCTCAGGTACGGAGCTGTTCTCTCTCCTCCATTGTACTGAAGATGGCTTGTAATTTAAGCCGAAACGTTATCAAATAAATATTACATATTTTAGTAATAAAATGTAGTTTTATTTAAAACATTACCGAACCCCGATCTTCTAAACCTAATCTTTATTAACGGTCGACTATCTCTTCACTAATTTATAAAAATATATTTTATGCAGGAGATTTTATTTTATGTTATATACCATTGTTGGAAACATCTTTAAATTCATCAATAACTGCCAAAATGAACAACTATTTACGATATTTGATAATTAAATTAACTACTAAATAATACAACACGACGACTAGTATATAACTATTTCAGTATGTATAATATATGTTGCTTAATTGTATTAAAAAGGAATTTCAGCTTATAACAAATAAATTAAGAATATTCTAATAGAATCTGTTAATAAAAATAACTCTTAAGTGAATAGATCTTTCGCTGAAGAGTCCCATTATATTTTGAAATAGTACTTTCTTGTAAATAGATTTTTATTGGCTATAAATTGAAAATATTATGCTTGTAGTAATGCGAAGAAATATTGAGGAAGTGCTATTAAAAGTTATAGCTTCTATTACAAGCTGCTCGTTGACTGATCCAATCCTTATTCAGGATTTCTGCTACAAAGCATTTTCTTCTTCCTTTTTTCAACCTTCATTCAGAACTGTCCCCAGAATTCTACCTTCTCGTTAAAAATTCAAGGTAAAAAGAAGATTAATAATTAAATCCTGCTTTTAATGAAAGAAAATGATTTACTATTGTATTTTTCATTATTTTATCGAAAGTAAAATGTCTTTGTAAATGACTTCAGGTAGATCTGGAGATTATTAGAATGAATGTTTTTTCCTTTGTAATATTTTCTCTAGATCGTCATGGACATTCAAGCTATTCTTTATTTTGGCCAAGGGTGTACCTGCATTGGATCCGATCGACACACATCTCAATGTAGGTGCCAAGTTTAGCCCGATCCGATGACTCCCGATTCACGGCCGTCTAAACATGTTTCTTTCCGAGGCTTCAGAAAATGGGTACAAGAATTGACAAGCAATTATTGATAGAGCTGGTAACGAATAAGCCCACAGGCCAGGCTAAGCGGGATAAATCAGAACTGAGATGTTAAAATTAATCAATCAGAGTGTATTGGTCAACAACTTCACATTAAAGGTAAGCTTTTCTAATAGTACACTACTAAATTATTGCATACAACTATCTGATTTGTCAGGGGTGACCACAGGGGGAGGGGGTGGGGGGTTCATGGCACTCGCTGCGTCGTTGGAATTTGGGGGGCTTACATTTATTTCTTCAAAGAAAAATAGAACGAATATAAACAAGAATTTGTAGTAATGCAAAATGTTCTAGTTTAGCCATTTTTGTTTTCCGTTTTCAGAACTTATTAACAACATAACAACTTATTATTCTACGTTGTTTTAATGAGTATATTATTAACAACATAACAACTTATTATTCTACGTTGTTTTAATGAGTATATTATTAACAACATAATAACTTATTATTCTACGTTGTTTTAATGAGTATATTATTAACAACATAACAACTTATTATTCTACGTTGTTTTAATGAGTATATTATTAAATGTGTCGAATAATGGCAAACACTAACAAACCACCTTACTACCTTATCGTTATGGACTTTAGAAATCCTACTGAGGGCATCAGACCTATAGGTTTCAGAGGCGTATTACAAAAATGCCTAAGAAACACCTGGAAATATTCAGTAACAAGAGTTATTTAAGTCCTTTTAAGAAAGAGGTAGAAAGGAAAATGTGTAAACAAAAAACTTCAGCTCCACTTTTACCAACCTAATGTTCCATTATCATTTGCATGGCTTATTTTTTCCAGGAAATTTAATAAGGTCTTTTGTGCCTGTTGAATATTTTCTTCCCATTTATCGATGTATTTGAAAGACTTTTAGAACAAATACTCAGAAAATTGAGGCTATAAAACCATTTTCGTCTTAAATAAATAACATTGCGTCTGATTTCTTTATTGTTTTACGCAACGAGGCGATGAAACAATTTAGAAGAAAAAAAATCGAAGATAAAAATTGAAATGTTTAAGTGTGTTTGTATAATTGATGATTATATTTAGTAGTTCTCTGAATAATATATGGATGTACGTGAATGGCCTCTTCGTAAGCGGCATAAGACAACTTCTAAATTGTATATCAGAAATTCAGAATATTTGAAGAGCTCAGAACTTGGACGGAAACCTTTTTCTACGATAATTTTTGTATGAAATATCGAAGATTCAAATTTCTTAAGATTTGTAAGAGGTCGCCGTCCTATGTAAACTAAAATAAATTGCGAATTCTGTAGATATTCATTAAGAGATATTTCAGCACATAAAGTAAATCCACTTGAGTCGATTATGTGCTGTGATAACACATGTTGCAAGTACTATTTTAGGTAAATCAAAGTAAGCTTTGCTATCATGATCCAAAGGTAAAACTAGTCAGTAAATATACTTGGGACTCGTGCTTATGTTGGATTCAGAGATGAAAATCAGCAGTGGATTCGCAACTCTCCCGGATCGAGATCATTAACGGGTACATAACGTAGAAACGACATCTGTGGACTTCAAGCCACAAACAACATCGTGACATCTTCGATCTGAAGTCATCTGGGCTTATCTATTCAACTTAACTCAACCTTATCTCTTACGGGAATATTTCCCTGTTCATTGAATGGATACTTCAGTAAATAAGTATTAGCGGGATATTGTACTTCAGTCAATGTAATCAACAAACATGAACACTTCCGTTGCATCATAGATCTGCGTGGATTAAATAAAACCTCTGACACGCAGGATCTGCATAACTAAGCACATTCGTCAGTAATATGCTTAGTGTACGCCAAATTTGAGAAGAATTCATTAAATATTACCCATATGAACGCAAAGTAAACGTAAATATTTTTTCCCTCTTTGGATTTATGTGGCGTTGGTAAAAAAATAGTACTTCCTTTTTCCTTTTCTACCATTTTATTTGTTGTTTGCCCTACATGTTTCGTGGCCACCTCCTCAGGGGCCATAATATCCTAAACATTTTGGAATTATTATTTCATGTGCCATTTTTGACTAATATCTTTCATGTGAACTTTAAAATATAACTATGTATAGCATAGAATTTTATAGAATTAACTATGTATAACTATAGTATTTTATTGGATTGACTAAAATAATAACTCGAAATAAATATTTACACACTATTTCCTTTGTCTGACCCCCTCAAAGCCTTCACTAGTCTTAAATTAGACATAATGAGTTATTATAATGATTCACGTATCGTGTTGTTCCTTAAAATAGGAGTTTGCGAATGGCGGAACCGTCGGGAAATACTTCCCTCAAAGTTTCGCGCATGCGGAATTGAACTTTTCCGTCTATCTGAACAGGCTATAACATGGTCTTGGTTCATTGGTTAACTGTATTATTATTCTGGTTATATTTTAAAAGTGAACGCTTTGTGATTTGACTCCTCAAGAAGGACTTTTATTATAGAGGAGATTCTCTCCTTTAAGGAAGCTAATCCAGTCGGCATTACCCCGGATGACAATTACAAAACACTTAGTTGTAAGAGGTTTTGGAGTTCGAGCGTAGCGCAGCCTAGTAGCCTAGCTGGGAATCAGGCCTAAGGGGTATCTCTAGCTCCTATATCCTCGAGCTTTAACGAGCTACCATCCTCTCTTCCCCTTCTTGATCCTTCCGGATCTCTTATTAGGCTCCCGGCAAACTTTTACACTCTCAGGCTTCCACTTCTCGTTCCGGCTGATTTCTCTCCGTCTCATTTTCTTCCACTTACACACACGTGTCTCTTGATCTTGTCAAACGGACTGAATTTTAAGAGGGTTAACAGAGGGTAAGGATTTAGTGGAGCAGGCTGTTTCTCTGTCAATTTTCCAACAATGTCCTCGTTCTCTTTTCCTCAATATCCATAGTTCCGCCTGATGAACTTACTTCATTTCACGAGCTTCACTATTTGCATCAGAATTATTATTCGAATTCAATAACTGGAATATTATTTTGTATTGCTAGTCTAATTTAAAATACATTAATAATCGTTTGCTTAAACTTTTAACCCTGGATTGACACTGCCATTGACATCTATGGTAATGACGCCGTGGGGTAAATTTTACCCCATACTTTGAAAATTTTTAAAATAATTAGATTTCAATTTTTACTCTAACAACAAATATTGTTTTTGTTTTTTTCAATAACCTTGTAATTAATTGGCCGATTCTAAATCTGGTCGGAACATGGGTTTCAGTTTAAACAATCCATTCAAATGATGTGTCGGGGAGGATAGCTGCCCATTAGATATTTTCTCAGTTTCTATTTGGGGTCTATTAGAAGGGATTTACTTGAGGTAGGAATATTCTTTTTTAATAATTGGTTTAGCTGGTAATAATAAATTAATTTCTGTTCTCGTCCAAAGAAACAATCTATGTAGTATTCGAAAATAACAGGTAAAATTTTATACAGGGTGTATCGCAAGTTAATCTAGGCGCACGGTAGTGCGCCAGGCCAAGTTCCGGCCTAAGCATACTGTGTGTATATTACAGGAGGTTTTAGAGCCGATTTTTACCCTCTCAACCAGGTAAAGATAAAGTTAAGAAATTTTACACAGGTATTATACGATAGATATAAGCGATCGAAAATCGGGATTTATAGGACTCAATGACTCATCAAAATTATTAGGTACTTCCGATGATGCTAGACACTTGAAATTTTGCAGGATGATAGATATGAGGGTGTTATTAAAGGGAAAAGTCGAAAAATCCTGAAAAGTTGTGTTTGACTCCGCTTCCGTGGCGGGGGGGGGGGGGGGGTGCCAGTTTTGTACTTCCTTCGGAAACCCATCATTCCGTCCGAAACCCATGATGTGGGGTATCAAATGAATCGTCTTGGCAAGGAGAACCTATATTTGATGTTTTAAGAAACATTTCGACGCATCTTAACATTTTTATGTGCATGCCTATTATAGAAAAGGCAACGGCGACATTAGTTGAATGACGGTGACTTGAAATTAATAAGTGCCAGACAAGGACACAAGGGCATTTGTAGACTAGGGGGGATTAGACTAGAAGGCATTATAAAGTTTTAAAAAATAAAATATTGACACGATAAAAACTATGGTAACTATGGTGAACTTCAGCCGGAATGTGTACATAAAATTGATAAAGCATTTGAAATTATTGAGACGGAGCACAGGTTCATTAGTTCACGGAGCACAGCCTTGATCGTTTATATTGTCAACAAATATTTTTTACTTGAACCACAAATTTTTCTTGCATTATTTAATAGTAATTTATTTCTACTATTACTTTACTTTATAACATAGTCTAGGAAAACATATTCTAGATCTCATAATACTCAGTGACTAAACTTGAGACTCTATTAAAGTCACGGAGCATCATATTTCAATCGATGGCTCGCTGCGCTCATTTCGGCGAATAGTTAGCAGTGGGGATGGGACATGCATGTTCAATTCATTGAGTATGGCAATGTATGGGACAGAAGCCCATTCATTGAAGTTTCACCATGCCATAGTAAAACATATTGTAGAAAACTATGATGACTACTCTCCCCACATCTCAATGCCTTGGGCTCTTCCTGAAACCCCTTCAGCTAATCAGTATAGTGCAAACATGAATCAGCCCTACAAGTATGGGGATTCTTTAGAGCTTTCTGCCGCAGCGGCTTTATTTCAAAAACGCATCATACCTGTGAGGGAAGGTAGTGTTGAATTTGATGTTGGCCATAAAGGGTGGCGGCCTCTTATAGTTCTTGAGTTTCTGGCGATAGAGGCTCCGGTCATTTCAATTTATTCTGGACGACTAACGTTCCGTTCTATGAACAGCCCTTGCCATATTTTTCCCCTCCTTCACGAGTACCTCTTATGAGACTTCTTGAATCAGATCTTGCCCTTCCTGTAGAGCAGGTGGAACAGGAAAATGTCAATTCTCATACAGGTACTTTGAAGGAAGCTCCATTTCAGCCTGATATTAATACCACTGAAATTGAGGATGCTAGTCAATGGACAGTTGTTATAAAAAGAGGAAGACCAAAATGTAAGAAAGTAGGTCGTCCCAAAACTTCAGGAAAGACTAGAGCTGAGCAACTTAGAGACGGAAACAGAGTTTACCAAAATAAAAATCCAGAGGTTCATCGTAAAACAGTAGCCAAGTATACTGCTTCGCACCCTGAGATAAATAAGAAATCTGTAGCAAAGTATACTGCTTCGCATCCTGAAGTACATAAGCAATGTGTAGCCAATGTTGGGCAAAACTAAAAACTAAAACTAAAATTAAAACTAAATTCACTTTTTGGAATAAACTAAAACTAAACTAAAAATTGCAACCTAAAGAAAAACTAAAACTAAAATTTTACTAATTAATGGATTTTAACTAAACTAAAACTAAAACTAAATCTTTGGGAATTGACTAAAAACTAAACTAAAAATTTAGTTTAGTTTAGTTTAGTTTTACTGAAATAACATGAATTAATATAAATCATATGTTATTTCGATAATTAAGTAAATTATTAAAACTAATAGAACTTGCTTAAGAATAAGAAATTGTGGCTTTTTCTCGTAATTTGAAAACATATGTTCTTTGATAAACTAAATTAGTTAACTAAAAACTAAAACTAAACTAAAATCAGAAATTTAGGTCTCTTTTACTAAACTAAACTAATTGCATTACTAAAAACGGAGTCCATATGATTAATAATTATACAAATCTAAAACTAAACTAAAGCTAAAACTAAAAATATAACATTAGTTTAGTTTTAGTTAGGGAAAACTAACGTTAGTTTAGTTTACTAACGTTAGTTTTGCCCAACACTGTGTGTAGCCAAGTATACTGCTTCGCATCTTGAAGTAAATAGAAAATCCGTGGTGACTTATTCGGCTAATCATCCTGAGGTGGTAAAAAGAAAGCGAGAAAAGTACAACTTTACTAAGAAATACGCTTATTCGAGTCAAGTTGAAGTAGAGAATAAGTTGTACGAAAAATTGAAAAGTAGAGTAGAGGCAGATAGTCTAGTGAAGAGCGTGATACAACTACGAAGAAACATTGTAAAAAAATATTTTAATGACTTTGACTTACTTCATTCAAGTTTAATCACTAGACTAGGAAAGTTAGAAGCTCTTCCAGATGACAGTACTCTAGAGGACACATTGATTGTTCTCTTAACTAAACTGTTACACTTTAAAACACAGGAACCTTATCCCGAGGATAAAGATCACAATAGGGAAAGTGTAGAAGGCCTTCAAGAAAAAGATAAGAACAAAGACGATACGTTTTGGGTTTGTGATCCTAAACTTTGTAATTTAGATGACTCGACTTTGAAAAATCTAGTATCTGCTTTCAAGTATATTATGCACTCAACTCCTACGACATTATTTACAGAATTTAAGAAAGAAGTCACACCTTATATTTCTCACTTCAAGTTCCTTTATAATCTTAAACACCACTCACCCACTCTAAGGACAATTATTAGGAAGCTCTATGAATTAAATAATACACACGAAAAATTGCAATGCATAGATAATACTTTAGATGAAGGAAACGTAGAAAAGATGAAGGGTTTAGTTGAGTCTTCAAAAAAAAACTAAAGGCATTAGTGTTGAAGTAGATGAGGAATCTAGTGAAGATATGATTGAAGAGAAGATCGAAGAAAAATTTAAATTGGGCTTTGAAGTACTAAAGGAAATAAGTAAAGACACTCCAAAGAACGAGTGTATATCTTGCCGCCGTTTAAAGTGTTTGCTTGGTGTGTTTAAAATTGATAACCTACGTAAACCTGTCACTACTGACGTCTGGAAAAAACTTCATGAGTTTTACAAGTACAAAAATACCACACCAGGCTCTTATATTTGTAGAACATGTCTAGGGAAATTAAGGGCAAATAAAATGCCTAGTATCTGTGTTCTAAATTCTCTCTTTTATGATAATGTTCCTGAGGAAATTGCAGTACTCAATCAATTCGAAAAAATGTTCATACAGAGGGCTAAAGCATTTCAGGTAGTGTCAAATATGATTCCTGTAGGGGAAAAAATTTACCTAATAGACACACAATAAAAAAAGTTAAAGGGTAGGACTTTCCATTTACCCTTACCACTCGAGACTACGTTAAAAAAGTTACCAAATCCTGACGAGCCAATAAATAAAAATCAAGAACTTTATATTTTAGTGCGCAGCTGTCCAAAAAAAAATTAAGCAATATGGCAGGATTTAGTTGACGTTAAAAAAGTGTACAATGCTATGATAACTCAGGTTTCTGAAGAAAGTGAGCATACCGAGTACGAACAGTATACTATTTACCCTTTAAATGAAAAGCGACAAACAGGTTCTGTTAGTGCTCTTTACCAGATGTTAAAGGTAAACGCTGCACCGTCAGACTCTCGTCACACAGACATCGATGTAAAATGTTTTCCAGACTTATTCGTTGAGGGCCGATTTGGTCAATTCCATCCTCGGTCTGTGAAACTTACATCAGCTGAATTTATAAAAAGTCTCCTAATGCTTAAAGATCCTAGGTTCCGTTTAAATCATCAGTATCTCTTTTACCTTCTGCATGATGCAAATATGAGGCAGTTAAATGCGGGTATTTTCTATAAACTAAATGTAACAAATCAAAGCGAAAAACTCAATGCAGGTTCATACTTGGAAAAAATTAGTAAAGATGAGCTAGAGGGGGACTTGCAGGCAATATTCGGCAGGCTAAGAAATACAGAACAGTTTTGGAAAAAACCGAGAAGCGATGTGGTTTGTATGACTAGAAGCTATGGCCCTGCCACTTGGTTCTTAACCATTAGCCCTTCACAGTAGATGCGTGATGACTTTGGTCATTACATAAAAGAGGTAAATGGCGAAGAAATGTCAAAAAAGTCGACTAGCGAATTGATTGCGCTCGATCCTGTCTCTGCGTCACGTTTTAGCACTTTCCTCCGAAGGAAAGTAGCTATTGAGGTTGGACTCATGACGGAATTTTTGAAAAATTTCTTCAAATCTTTATCGATCCTACCTAGTAGACACCGAAAATGACCCCCGTTAAAATTTATATATATCTATATATATATATATATATATATATATATGCATATATATATATATATATATATATATATATATATATATATATATATATATATATATGTCTGTTAACACGATAGCGGCCAGAGTTTTTGTTTTTTCGTCACGAAACTTGGTATATAGCAT
This sequence comes from Gonocerus acuteangulatus, assembly GCA_946811695.1. Lineage (NCBI taxonomy): Eukaryota > Metazoa > Arthropoda > Insecta > Hemiptera > Coreidae > Gonocerus > Gonocerus acuteangulatus. The sequence goes on from OX328126.1 coordinate 48,818,213, forward strand.
TCAATTAGCAAACGATTGAACGAGTTCGTTAACCACCAAAGTTGGTCCACCGGAAGGGGGGGTTTACCCCGAACCCAAAACACTAATTTGACTATGTCAGCCGTAATATTTGTTATATTTCAACGACACTTGGTATTCGTAGTGGTAATATAGAGAGAAAAGTGAGATATAAAAATGAACTAAATCGGTTCATTAGAAGGGGGGGTTTAATCCGGACCCACAATACCAATTCGCCACTACCAGCCGTGATTTTTGGTATATTTCGATGAAACTCGGTATTCGTAGTGGTAATCAACAGGTAAATAACTGTTGTAAAAATAAACTAAATCGGTTCATTAGGAGGGGGGGTTTACTCCGGACCCACAATACCAATTCGCCACTACCAGCCGTGATTTTTGGTATATTTCGACGAAACTCGGTATTCGTAGTGGTAATCTACAGGTAAATATGTGTTGTAAAAATAAACTAAATCGGTTCATTAGAAGGGGGGGTTTACTCTTGACCCAAATTCTTAATATACTCATACCGGTCGTAATTTCTGCTGTATTGTAACGAAACGCGGTATACGTCGTGGGTAACTCATGAGAAAGAAGTGTTGTAAAAATGAGCTGAATCGGTCAATCGGAAAGCGGGGGTTTAATTTGTAATATATTTCAATAGAAAAGCCCGTCAGACGTAGGTTCACAAAGCCGCCGCAAGGAGCGCTAGAGTGACTGTATCCTGTTCCTGCGTTAGATCAAAATACGATAATATGAGGTTTTTTGTATTTATTACGTAGTGTAATAGGTACCATGTGTAAACATAACTCTGGAAGCAAATTATTAATTGATCAGTTACTCATTACAAATTTAAAAGAGAACTATTCATGTTTTTATTTTATTTATGTAGGATATTTTAAGCAAATTGTTCTGGAAAGCAATCTACACTACCCAAATTCTGAGGAAAGTGCTTAGTTATGCAGCTCCTGCGTGACGGACTTTTATTGATATTCAATTCAAAGCCATGCTTGCTTTTCTAACGTCAACAGCAGCACCTATCGGAGAAATCGTTCATTATTTCTGAAGCAGAGAGTACCAGTCTAGAGGTCTTCAACATTTTCATTTAATGTTGTGGGTTAAAGATGCACCTATTCTTGAAAAGTCGACCGCTGAGGAGGTGGCTAAGTTTATCTCTCGTTATGTGACTTGTGCTATTCCAAACAAGCAAATTTCCCCCATACTCTACGAGCGTGTTACCAAGTATCAAACGCATAGACACAATCATTACTGTTTGCGTAAAAACAGACACCACGTGGTTACGTGTCAGCAGTGTTGGGCAAAACTAACGTTAGTAAACTAAACTAACGTTAGTTTTCCCTAACTAAAACTAAACTAATGTTATATTTTTAGTTTTAGGTTTAGTTTAGTTTTAGATTTGTATAATTATTAATCATATGGACTCCATTTTTAGTAATGCAATTAGTTTAGTTTAGTAAAAGAGACCTAAATTTCTGATTTTAGTTTAGTTTTAGTTTTTAGTTAACTAATTTAGTTTATCTAAGAACATATGTTTTCAAATTACGAGAAAAAGCCACAATTTCTTATTCTTAAGCAAGTTCTATTAGTTTTAATAATTTACTTAATTATCGAAATAACATATGATTTATATTAATTCATGTTATTTTAGTAAAACTAAACTAAACTAAATTTTTAGTTTAGTTTTTAGTCAATTCCCAAAGATTTAGTTTTAGTTTTAGTTTAGTTAAAATCCATTAATTAGTAAAATTTTAGTTTTAGTTTTTTTTTAGGTTGCAATTTTTAGTTTAGTTTTAGTTTATTCCAAAAAGTGAATTTAGTTTTAATTTTAGTTTTAGTTTTTAGTTTTGCCCAATATTGCGTGTCAGTATGTAGGTTTGATTTTCCACGTCCAGTGACCGACACAATTGATATTCGAGATGTCACAGAGTCAATAGCTGCTAGAAAAACTCCAACAGTAGGCTCTACAACATTGTCAGATCAACAGAATCAAAATTTATTAATGATTATAATCCAGCTGTACTTCTAGCTTGGAATGGTAACATGGACATACAGTATGTAGGTGAGAGGACGGCTATATTGTATTACTACATTACCAAATACACCACAAAAGGTGAAAAGAGCCACACCGTCGAATCTTTTGACACAATAAACTCGTCAAAATCTTTAGTGAGTCGACTCTTTAATGTAGGACTCCGAGTATTAAACAACCGAGAATGTGGATTACTTGAAGCTAGTGACACTCTCTTGTCCATTTCCCTCTATGGCACAGACCCAGATACCATAATAAGATGGCTTGATATTAACATTCACAGAAATCGTAGACTCAAACCTAAACAATACATTTCAAATCTTGACCCTGAATCCACTGATCTTTATTATGATTCTCTTGTTGACACTGAATATCCACAAAGACCAAAAGATTTAGAAAAGATGCATCTTTACGATTTTGCTAGAATGTATGATATCAAGTCATCTCGTCCAGGTAAGGAAACAGGTATTTATTACGAATTGTCTCCATCAAAGTTTCTGAAAAAAAGATCTAGACCGTATCTTATCAATCACTACAAGTATGATGTTGATAAAATGCCTGAAAAATATTACTTTTCAATATTAATACTGTTTAAGCCTTGGAGAAATTTGGCTACATTAAAAGCGGGACAGAACTCTTACACGGAGGCTTTTAATGTTTTAAAAGCCGATGTAAAGGAAGGTATTAACTATGGTGAGCTTCAAACGGAGTTTGTTCACAACTTTGATAAAGCATTTGAAATGATTGAGACAAAAATTTCAGAAATTGAGGATCGGAAACAGGAAGAAGTTGAGAGAGATGAAAATGGCATAGAAAATCCACTTGACTTTGAACCCATCGAGGCAAGAAATGCCATGGGCGATTTCCGCCAGGCTAATACCTTTGTATCCACTGATGATCTAGATCAAATGATTGGTAACTTAAATGCTGATCAACTTCGAGTTTTCCAGCACGTTACCACGAGGTTAACTCAAACAACTCCTGTATTAAGGCATTTCGTCAGTGGAACCGGAGGTACTGGCAAAGGTTTTCTGGTCAACACGATCAAACACTGGGTCTCTAATAAATTGGATAAGTCAGTTGCTGGGAGTGCTCCGACCGGAATGGCTGCCTTCAATGTGAATGGCCTAACAATACACCACCGTCTTCTTCAGCTGCCTGTTGAGCATGGCCGCACATTACAGTATAGAGCACTCTCAGATCAAGTATTGAAGGTTCTGAGGGCAGATCTTGCTGATGTGGTTCTTCTTATAATAGATGAAGTGTCCATGATCTCAAATATTATACTCATGTTTATTCACCTTCGCTTAACCGAGATCTTTGCGAGCAAGAAGATGGTTGGTTTGGGAAGCTCCACTTGCTGGTTTTTGGCGATTTGTAACAACTACCTCCAGTCAGACAGAAACCAGCGTTCGAAGGTATATCATCTGACGAAGCATGTAAAATTGTTGGTTCATTAGGATCAATAAATATCTGGAGATCTCTATTCACCTATGATGAGCTTACAATTAACATGAGACAGAAAGATGATTCTACCTTTGCTAATACATTATCTCGTGTTTGTCTGGGAGTCCTGACAAAGGGGGATCAGGATATTCTATTCAAGCAGCTAGTAACGATAGAGTCAGAAACAATTTCCTGCGAACTAAAAGAAGTCACTAAGCATTTGATGTCGTTACCGGAAGACACTGTATGTTTACTACCAACTAAAAACATGTGTGACCAATTCAACAAAGCTATGCTTGAAGCTATTGACCACCCCGAGGTTGAAATTCCTGCATTTGTCAAAATAGACTGTCCTCGCTTCTTAACCAAGAGAGCGGGAGAAGCTGTCAAGAAATATGACAGCTGGGCTAGAGAACAAGATTGTTTTGAAATTGGGTGCCCGCATCATGCTTAGGAGAAGTATTGATGTAAGTTTGTGTCTCGTTTATGGCTCTATTGGTACAGTCAAGCAAATAATCTATGATATTGAGAATCGGTCTGAAGTTAAGAAAATTAAAATACAATTTAACCATGGGTTAGTGTATGACTTGGAGCGTGTCACGACAAAGTTTGATGTATTACCCCGAGCATATGTTAATCGCGAGAAATTCAGTCTTTGTTTGGCATACGCGATTACTATTCACAAGAGTCAGGGTATTAATAATGCTTTGATGGACATAGGCTCTTCAGTATTTTCTTGTGGACAAGCTTACGTAGCACTGTCTCGAGTCAAAACACTGTCTGGCTTACATCTCATTAATTTCGACCCCAGTCAAGTAAAAGCACTAGAAAGCGCAATTATGGAGTACAATCGACTGCGGAGAATCCATCGACCTGATTTAGTATCATTAAATCTTTGCAAAACAAGAAAACGGAAAATAGTCGACAGAGACTGGGTACTTAGTCGAAACATTTTAAACGTACAAGAGGAAATCTCAGACAACCCCAAAAAGAAGAAACCTTCTAGGCCCAAGACAAAAACATAAATAACTAGAAAGAGAAAGGCAAGAAAGTAATTCTAAAGTGACGGCAAGATTATTAATATTGCAAAGAAATATTTTTCAGGTATTTTATTAACATCTTACATGTAGTGATTGATAAGGTACGGTCTACATTTTTTTTGGTAGGTGAGTGGTGTTTAAGATTATAAAGGAACTTGTGAGAAATATAAGGTGTGACTTCTTTCTTAAATGTAGTAAATAAAGTCGTATGGGTTAACTGCATAATATAATTGAAAACAGATACTAAGATTTTCAATGTCGAGTCATCTAAATTACAAAGTTTAGGATCACAGACCCAAAACGTATCGTCTTTGTTCTTATCTTTTTCTTGAAGGCCTTCTACACTTTCCCTATTGTGATCTTTATCCTCGGGATAAGGTTCCTGTGTTTTACAGTGTAATAGTTTAGTTAAGAGAGCAATCAATTTGTCCTCTAGAGTACTGTCATCTGGAAGAGCTTCTAACTTTCCTAGTCTAGTGATCAGAAGTAGACAGGTTTGCTACTTATTGGTATCAAATATCAAGCAGTAAGAAGAATTTTATACAGAATTCAAAGACCATAGTTTTATATGAAGTACAAAAGCCAGTAAGTATCCGGCAACTAAATTTTAATTAATACTTAGAAAAAAGTAAAGAGATCCCCAAAAAAACATAAATGTGAAATAGAGGCCAAGTTTCTCCCCCTAAAAAAAAAAGGAACACGCCCCAAAAAAGCGAGAAATGTCCCCTCCTAAAACCAACAAAAAACGCCTTACCATCCTACACTCCAAAAAAAGTAATATGAGTTGGTGTATTAAGTGTGCCATATTTTCAACCAAAAATATTTGCCAATACAAGTGATGATACAAGAAAGAAATGCCCAAGTTCATTACGTAGAAGACTTATTAGTTACTTACTAAGAATAGTAAAGACATTTAACGGACCTTTAAAAACAACAATAAAAATACTTATATCCAGTTACTAAAATATCACTTTCCTCAACCAGTTATATTCTTAAACTTGGCAATGTTTAGTTTTCTCTCTAAAGATAATTTTGTCACAAATAAAACATTGCCAAGTTTAAGAATATACCTGGTTGAGGAAAGAGATATTTTAGTAACTGGATATAAGTATTTTTATTGTTGTTTTTAAAGGTCCGTTAAATGTCTTTACTATTCTTAGTAAGTAACTAATAAGTCTTCTAAGTAATGAACTTGGACATTTCTTTCTTGTATCATCTCTTGTAATGGCAAATATTTTTGGTTGAAAATATGGCACACTTAATACACCAACTCATATTACTTTTTTGGAGTGTAGGATGGTAAGGCGTTTTTGTTGGTTTTAGGAGGGGACATTTCTCGCTTTTTTGGGGGGTGTTCCTTTTTTTCAGGGGGAGGAACTTGGCCTCTATTTCACATTTATGTTTTTTTGGGGATGGCAATACTCCAAGGGTTGAAACTAGACAAAAAATGTAGTTCAACACTGCCAACTACACATTTCTATTTCACTCCTTTTTAGAAATATGCCGTTCTAAAGATTTTGTAGAAAAATTCATGTTTTTTGTAGAACAAGTCCAATTTTTTCTGCCTGTACAAATTTTGTTTCCACGATTCATTACATTTTTTATATCAGCATTAAATTTGATTTAAGGCTAATGCACATTCAATGTTCACAATTATCTCATACAAACCAAAATAGTATATAATATTACATTTATTTATTACTGACTTAAAAACACATCACTGATTAATGGCAGTGAACTAACGAACTTTCTGACGAATGTGCTTAGTTATGTGTGACGGACTACATTTTATGTTTGGATTTCAATAGTTTATACAATCTTCTTCAGAGTATTAATAAGATCGTCACTTACGACTGACGGATGATAGCTCTGCTAATAAAGGCTGTAGGCCATAAAGCCCGCCAACAGCACGGGCGGCGGGAGAGGAACAAGAAAAAAGCAAAGCAAACAGCCGATATCAGATTGTGAACGTACTGACGGTAGCTAAGATAAAGAAAGGCTAAGGTGACTTTACGACTGGAGGAAATGAAGCAGTTTTACTGCAGTATGAAGGGTCTATATAAGAAGGGAGAGCCACACGCGTCGATTCGCGGGCTTTTTATACTTCCCGCCGCGCCTGCGTGCGGTCTCTCCCAAGGCGTAGGCAAATAGTACTCGAATAATAGGGGTGGGGAAGAGTTTCACATTCCAATGGGCAGGTTACCTTTCCTCCATTCAACTAATGTAGCTCTTACCGGCATTTTAGAGCGATTTCTCCGTACGGAGGAAACCCGCTTGGTTGATGCGGACTAGAAAATGTCACGTTTGAGAACCCATATACCAACAAAATAACGGTGATTCAAATTTGTATATACATATATCTGTACCACAGAGGTAAAGTAAACCATGTCAATTTTTTATTAAATTGATTTAACGACATGCTCTTATTGTGGATTTATCGCTCCATATAATTGTATACAGTCCAGCCAAAATTTTTGACTTCGTAACTTTCTGTGGGCTATTTAGGAGGTGAACATATCAAAAGTCCCCACGCGTAGCCTTTGAGCCGGAAAGAGGGGGTTTAGAAGGTCCCATTTTTCGGGTTTTCACGTATATCTCGGAAAACCCCTAGCGACATTACTATTCTATAACAAACGAAAGCTGATTACATTTTCTACAAGTTCTACTCAGTCACGTTTTTCCAGGTATCTTTAGTATTTGAAATATCCGCTCTTGAAAGTCTGTCATTTTAGGGAAAAACTCTTTTGCCGCACATTTTTTGCCCTTTTTGACCGAATAATCCTTCAACGATGCCCCCGAAAAATAAATAGTGGCTATAGGATTGTAGAGCATTGCATTCCCTTCAATCGTAGAATAACTGTAGACTGATATTCCAGGCAACTAAGAGTTATAGATGGAAATGTTTGTAACACAATTTGTGACTTCGTAACATTGTTGGACCTTTTTATTTACTTATTTTTTTAAGAGATACTGTTTTTCTAATTTCAATATTCTTACGCTATGTCTTCTTTAAGTTCTTCACTGGAAATACCATAAGATTTTTCAATAATTTTCCGTTTTAAGTTCTTACTTTGCTCTCTTATGGAGAAATAGCAATCAGGCGGTTCAGCTTAATGAACCAGAAATGTCCCATTGTGTCGAACAACTTATTGTAGTAAACGTTTTTGTATAATACGAAATTTTTACTGAATAACGAGTTAATTTCACACGTTTCATAGCGATCATTAAATACCTAGCTCTCCCGAATATAAAATTGTTGAAGACCAGTAAATAGGGGATGAAAAAGACACCGATCCATCTTCATGATGAGCACTACGGGCAGGGAACCGATCAAAACACAAAAAGACACACATGACAAGAGGGAGGGTGCAATCGAAAAGAAACCGAGACAAACAAAAACAAAAAAAAGTGCGGTAAATGTGTCACAGAGTGAAGGAAAGAGCCTCGTGATGGATCACATTGGGGCTTTGAGCTGTGCTTTGACTCGTGATGATGGATATATCATTGTGATTTAGAACATCTGTCCACTCTGTCGGTCAGGCTTCCATGAGCCGATCTGCTTCTTGAGCAGGCATTCCGTCACAAGTAGCCCTCATAGTCCTAACACACTCACACAGCTCGAATGCAGGTAACCCAACCACCTTACATAACACATCTGTCATGTAGTTCTGGCAAGCCAGTCAAATATACAAAGGTTTACAATATCATTATTTACAGCTGAAGAATATTTAAAAGTCCTAAGTCGTTTTCCCTATGACTTCTCTAAGCGTTATGAAGGCAAAGATGATAAGAAAAGCGAAAATATAAACAGAGTGAAGCAAACCACCTATGAGAAGTGCATATATTATTATATGGATAAGTTTCGGAAGAATACCCTGTAAAATGGCAATGGTTCTGCTCCTGAGGCACCGTTCCCATCTCCTTGGCTGCATTCTATCAGGAAATAGGAATCGGCGATTCAAAAATAGCAAGAATTGCTGAATCAATGGCCATCATTCAGAGCCACATATATGGCTGAAGAATGTTCTTTATTAGATCCTATAATTTTTCATTATTTAGGTATATTTATTAACAGTATTTTATATTATATATATTTTTGTTATCCATTTGTATAATTTCAGCATTATATTTCATCTATTTAATTCATTTTTATAATATTTTCTTTCTTTGGAATATCTAAGGTAAAAAGATTGATGAATTTGTTGTGTCTCTAGCAACCCAATTTACGTTTTTGTAAAACAAAGTTTTTCCTCCCTAGAACTGTGCATTTTTAATATAGTATAGGGTCAATCCATTAGAAATCACCCCAATTGAATAAAATTTGTCGACATTTTTGATTTTCCTAATTTTTTTACCAGTTATTCCCCTTTACTATGTGAGTTCAAACCTGCAGTAAAAAATTTTTCTGGGTCATAGTTTTTTTTTGTCGACCATTTTAAGTTTGCATTTTAACTAGATTTTGTCCGAAAACAAGTTTTACGTAATTGTATCTAACTCTTTTAATTTTATAGATATCAAAACAGAATAAACACTAAAATTATCAGAACAATATGCTCTTGATTTTTGTTCCTGCATTGTGTTTTGTAAATAGTATTGAAATTGAAGAACAAAAATCACGAAAATTGATTAAAATTTAAAGTAAAACGGGAGATTTAGAGCTTCAAAATTATTAGAAGGAATAAAGACCCCCCCCCCGTCAGAAATTTCGATCCTCTTCATATTTTTAGAAAATTGTAATACTATCATGAAATTTATATATACTTATTTTTGTTCTATTACACTTCGTTCTAATAATATTTAGTATTTAATATTACAATTTCGATTAATTACCATTAAATTCTGTGTTAGTACAATGTAATTTTAGCCCAACTTTGATGGACTGTAACTCTGGAACCAGTTGAGTCTCAGTCACCAAATTTGTCACAAATATGTAGTTAAACTTTTCTAAATATTTGATTTTGTGGTAATAGCCAATATTACTGATTGCATAATTAACATTTTGTTCCTTTTAAATACTAGGTAAATCCATTTATACTAAGAATTGTCATTAAATGTTGCGCGAGTATAACGTAATTTTAGCCCAACTTTGCTGCACTGTAACCAGTTGAGTCTCAGTCACCAAATTGATATCATTTGTTAATATCATAAAGAGGTCTTCTCTGGATAAATTTCATAATTTTCAACTCAGGCCCTTTTGAGATATTGTGCTTCAAATATCGCAAAAAATACGATTATGGCAAACTTTGAAAATTTTTATAAAAATAAGGGAATAGTTCTCAAGCTTCAAACTTCTGCAGCAAGTATTCATATAATACATCTATGCAAGAAAAAAAAATTGAAGGTGAGTCTTTATTCCTTCTAACAATTTTGAAGCTCTAAAACTCCCGTTTTACGTTAAATTTTAATCAATTTTCGTGATTTTTGTTCTTCAATTTCAACACTATTTACAAAACACAATGCAGGAACAAAAATCAAGAGCATATCGTTCTGATAATTTTAGTGTTTATTCTGTTTTGATATCTATGAAATTAAAAGAGTTAGATACATTTACGTAAAACTTGTTTTCGGACAAAAAGAAGTTAAAATACAAATTTAAAATGGCCGACAAAAAAAAAAATATGACCCAGAAAATTTTTTTACTGCAGGTTTGAAGTCATCTAGTATAGGGGAATAACTGGTAAAAAATTAGGAAAATCAAAAATGTTGAGCAACATGGTCTGGGTGATTTCTAATGGATTGACCCTATATATACTACGTCACGGCAGAAAAGTTGTTTTTTTATTGCATTAAATAATGTATCATCAAAATCAAACTCTGCTATATAATTTCGTGGAGTTTATTATAGCTCGGTTCCCGTCATATGTTATTCATCAATTGATAAGTAATCAAAGTATGATAAGTAATTCAAATCATGAGCTGCCTCCACTATGATATATTGTATAAATACTTAAACTTAGGAGTTGTTCGGTTTGGATGCGACTTAAGGGGTAATCTTACCTTGTAACTTATTTTCTTTTTTTTTTTTTTTTTTAACATTTTATTTTTATGGGCTAAAACTCTTCCTAAACTAATCAAAAATTATAACCAAGAGTGTTCATGTGAAGAAAAATATTTTAAAAGGGCAAAAAGTGCGATTTTCCGAGTGAATTTACCGATGCGATGCTGATTTGAAGATCATTTTTGAGCGAGCTTCGATTGGTCCCTTTTTAGTTGTTAAGTATTTTTGGTCCTCTTTCAATACATTTCAAAATTAAAACCAATTTTTTTTTTTTTTCTTTATTACAAGAAATTATGGGGGGAAAATAAATAGGAAAAAAATGAACATTTCAGACCATTATATTTTAAAGTCGATTTCTCAGAAGTATGTTTTCAATTTTTGCCCGATCAACTTCAAATTTGAACTGCAGCAACCTAATGATATTTGCTAGTAAAGTACGTAGGATTTTTTCGATTCATTGAATTGTAACGATTTTATGGATAACTGTTCACCATTTTCGAAAAAATTAATATTTCTTAAAAATTCTACGTACTTAGATTTAACATTCTTTTTCCGAAATAGGTTTATTCTTTCGTTCTATTTTAAAAATTGCCGCCTGCAGACTATCGCCCATAAAAGAAGAGAGTTTCCGTTCGTCAGACACGGCGCCGCCATTTTGTTTTCGAAGAATTGAAACTTTTTTTTTTTTTTTGGATACTTTATCGTCCTATATAAAACGTTAGATATAAAGAATTTTAAAATGTTTATTTATTTGTTATTTATAAATTCAAGAAAATTGCTTTGATTGTGAATGCCCCTTAAGTAATTGCAGATATAGATCCATATTACTATATAGGAAGGAAACAGCATAGGAACAACTGGTTACTATTCCGGGGTAGGACTAAACCAGACAAGGAGGGGAGAAGGTAGCCATTCCTGGATATGTTGGAGGAGATTGCCGATAGGTGCCGCTAGCTGTCGGGAGCAGTAGGAGGACAGCTCAGATGGAACAGTGGCTCTTCAGATACTACAGTAGGAAGTAGGTCCGTCTTGCTTATGGATAGGAAGTTCGAAATTATGGTTTTTGTTAATTAATCACAAATATGACAAGTACATTATAATTAATCGTTCGTTAATTAAAAAGTTATATTGATTCCATAAAATAGACATACCAACAAAATTATTTTTAATAAAACATTAACCAATCTTTTTAATTTCCTCTCCTACGGATGGGTCCTCTTGACACTTGACCATTCATCTATGATTAAATACGTCCGAAATTAAATAAAACAAAATTAGGATCAATGAATATTTCACCTGTTCATTTATCTAATAATTATTAATTGTTTCTTACTAATCTGGTAATAGGACATGGACATGAAACCATACGACCACCCAGAAGAGGCAGCAGGAAAAATTGCAAGGACATACCAAGAATAACACGCAATCGCACATAATGGCATCAAATAAAATTTTATTTTTATTAATACTTTCACGTACATTTGTATTATTATTACGATTATTCCATTACTTTATTTCTTATTATTTGGTATTTATTTAGTTTTAGTTTTAGTTTTAAATTAACTTAACGAACAATTAATTTTATTTATTAATTTAATACACTATTTCCTTATTATTTTTATTATGAATTTTCTTTGAGCAAATCACACTTGTTGTGGAGCATTTCTAGCAAATAAATAAACGTTATTTATAAAAAATAATGTTATCTATAATTCAATTTAATGAAACGTCAACGATTTGTTTGTATTATTATTTTCAAAGATTCAACGTTCATAACTAAATTGTAGCAGCATGCAGAATCAGATATAGTTTCTAAAGTTCATAATGAGTGTCTGACGTCCTCATTTGCAGGATATATTCTGTTCGAATTGAATGCCTCAATGGAGAGGGAAGTTTTGTTGGAAGAATAAAGGAATAAAAAGCTATTTATGTTTTGGAGAGTCGTCTCAATTATCTTATTAAAAAATATAAACCCTTATTTGACAAAAAAAAGGTCTTCTAGCTAATCACATTATTTACGTCGCCCTCTACTAAAATAAAATAATTATAATCACATTATATTATTATATTTTAGCTTGGGAAGAGGCATTATATATCGACGGTCACATAGAATAACTTGATAAATTCAAAATATTAACTTTTCAGGGCAGCCCTTTAACAAGGAGAAAAGTAGAAAAAAAGTAAGTAGAGAAAATACACTATTTTATGAGCGGCTAAGAAACCAAATCTCGGGCACGATTATGGTTGTTATTTACTGACTTCTTTACTCTATGCATGAGTCTTATGCTATAATCATGATGCTCTAAAGTTACTTTGCCCGACTTACCAATATTCCATATGACCATTGATATGACGTCAAACAAATAGAGCAAATTTTAATAAATAAATTGACTCACTGCCGTACTAGATAAATTATAAAATACCTCCCTCATTGCATTACGCGATCAAGGATCGTTTGAAAGAACAGAAAAAATTATGAAGTTCTCTTGTGAATACGGGAAGAAAATAATATAATATATATATTGCATCTACTTCTGGTTTGTATATTAACCATTCTGCCCTTTTCCAATAAGAGAAGGAAGAGAACATCCATCTCAGCCCGTATTGGTTCTAGAGATTTGTCTCAAGGCTTCGATAAATCCTTTAGGGGGGCCTGAATTAATAAAAGCGTCCTCGTCAACGAGAAGCAAACAGCGGCACGGGGCGTAAACAGATGGAGGAACGAACAAAACAGACAAACAACTAAGCCAACATGAATTTTCTACTTCACTTGAAGATCAAAATTCACTTCAATAAAAATATTCTATAATTTGTAATGCGTTTCCTCCCTCCCTCAATAGGTAGGAAACCCGCTTTTTTTACTTCGACCCGATGATGCCTCCGGAAATACCCGAACACTACTTTTCTCGGACTTTGGTTATTTCCTAAACACTGGCTACCATCGGAAAATAGTAGGGTTAAAATTTATCCTGAGACTAGATTCTGTCAGTATTTGTTTTATTTGTAAGTATTTATAGCAGTATGCACGTGCAGGTCTGTCCTGGCTTGACGTAAAGTAGGAGTGTCAGTCGTAAATGGCCAATACTGAGATGGCATCAAATTGTTTTTAATACAATTTCTGAGGAGCTCTTTTGAAAAAGGGCTAAATGGCCATTTGGCCCTTTTTCAGATCAGATTTTCGAATGCGCCACATTGTTTTAAGATTTTATGTTAGTAGGTAAAGCCACTTCTGAGATATTGGGATTAATAACCCAAAGAAGAAAGAAGAAGAAGGAGACCACTTTCAATTCACCTTTGGTAGAGAGGACAGCAATATCAATGGAAAAAGAACTCTACTAATGTTTCTCAAACTAATCGAAAGAATTTGGTTTGAACAAACCAGTCTTGTGATTCAGGTATTAACTATTGAGTATTGATGTTCAATGTGTAATCCCTACGGTACAAAATATATCGAAGTGTTTCTATTTTTTTATTGTTTGTTAATAGTTTTTTTAAATAAAGAAATACCTTGAAACTTCAATATATATATATATATATATATATATATATATATATATATATATATATATTTCTTTCTCGTAAATGTATTCTATGGAAAAAGGGCCACATTTTATGCTTACCATTTTGCTAATTATAGATCATCCATTGAAGATACGTACAAATTATGGCAATAATCGGATTTAAAACATTATTTGACCATATAATTCCAGAAATTGCCAATAAAAAAATGCTTCAACCAGTTTTATGCAAAATTGAAAAATTTGAATGGCTTTATCTTAAAACTTTTATGTAATTTGGCCCTCCCTCTAAAGAGCTCCTCACCTATGCTTCGTTTCTTATTCAATCATATTGTTCCGTGAAAGTGAACCGATTATGATACTGCAAGAAGTGATTAATGTGAAAATAGAGAAAAACCGAGAATAAACGAAAGAGGATACTGGAAGAGATGGAGCAATGATTTTGATAAAGCGAGCTAGAGATTGATAAAGGAGATAAGGTTAAAGAGTGAGATAAAAAGTTTGGGAGTGAATGTTGGTGATGTTGAGTGAGAAAGGGGAAGGGTTGAAGGAGTAATTTCCTCGGAGGGTTCATGTTGATTAACCCATTAGATGGCGAACCCTCACTCCATAAGTCTCTCGGTCTTCCACAACTTCTCTCTCACTTTTACCTCTCAGGCCAAATATTAACTCTACAAGGGCTGAGCAGGCAAGCTGTTGCCAGGGGCTGTTTCTTTCCCTCCTCCATGATTCCTATACTAATATTTGCCTAGAATAACACTTTATTAAATGGATGTTTATTTGTGCCGAATGAAAAATGGCTATTGAATGATAGTAAAATGACCGGTACATTAGACACCAATCAAGAATGTTTCTCATGTCGGTGTAAATAAGGACAAATAACAATAGTAAGACTATATTTTCACAAAGTTTTTGCAACTCTATATAGTGAACTGGTAAACCAGTCGCCGAACTGAATTGATAATTAAATTATGTCATATACTTGGTATGTAAGGCGCGGTGTACAATAGAGAAACTTGTTTCGTGAAACTGATTTCACGAATTGGATTTCAAGAAAACCGTTTCATTGAGACGTGCACACGGAATCAACGGTTTTCCACCAGTTTCGTGATTCGGATTCGCTGTTGTGGTGATGGCTAAAAGCTCAGTTCCAAGCTCGTATTAATGAATCGGTAATTTAATGTCGTCGTTCCGTGGTCGGAATTGCGTTTCCGGGTCATCCTTAGGACCTGACGTTTAATGGGCACTTGCAAATAGGAAACCGCACTATCTCCCTGTTTTGCCGTATGAACAAAAATCAGATCTAACTGCGCAGTGACTACCAACCCAGTTTTGATTATTTAACTCCTGATAAGTGCTTGATTTATATATTTTACACATATTCTGATTTGGAGTATCGAATCATGCAATAAACCTAAAACGAATCCCCACCTATCTAAAAATTATCCATTTTCTTATATGTTGTTAAGAAAACACATCTACTCCTTCGTGAGTAGACACCTATAGGTGGCGACCTGTAGATTTTCCTTCCCAAACATCTGCATTAATTATAATTGGAATTTAAATTGTTAGTTAAACAGGCGCGCATTGTGCCGCATAATTTTTAAAATTGTGACAGGCGCGGTGCACACAAGAGAAACATTTTTCATGAAACTGGTTTCGTGAAACATGAATCAGTAGTTTCTAGCAACAGATAGATAGTCGTCATGCTATAAAAAGATTGTAAATAAAAATAATAAGTTTTATGAAATGCCTTTGTAGCAATTCACAAAATATAATACTATCGGATCTTCCCCCATTTTTTAAAATAGTGTAAAATACCATGGTTCCGTTTATATTCCAAATTATGTGCATCTGATTTTTTTTTCTGTAGAAGTCAATTGTCCTACACTCCGGAATGAATTTGAACATATGTCATTACTTTGTGATAGTACTCGCTGTTTAAGAAAATTGTTATTTTGGGAAACAATTTTTTCAAATTGATTCTTCTAATTAAGAGGATTATTACGGTTTACGCCTGACACAGAAAGCCATTTATCATTTCAGTAATTATTCATTCACATAATTTTACACTCCAGATAAAGAAGCAGAAAATAAATATTAATATGTTCCATTTCC
This sequence comes from Gonocerus acuteangulatus, assembly GCA_946811695.1. NCBI lineage: Eukaryota > Metazoa > Arthropoda > Insecta > Hemiptera > Coreidae > Gonocerus > Gonocerus acuteangulatus. The sequence goes on from OX328126.1 coordinate 48,834,379, forward strand.
TGACATTTTTATCATATTTGATTGATTAAGGTACCACAGAAAGGTGACTAATTAGTGAACCTAAATCAACTAATAAGGCATTTATGCAAGAAGGAAATGTTACATTTTTTATAAGAATAACGCTTCTTCTTATGTCCATAATCTTTTATGAAATATTATTATAATTTTATATATATAATATAATTTCATAATATTTAGCTGCACTTGTCAATGAAATGCCTGAGTATAATCCGATTAATAAAATTAAAGTTAATCATTATTATTAATGAAATAATTTATTTCATACAGCCTTCAAGTCTTTCAGTTGAACAACTCTATAAGTTTATAACTATAAGTTTATTTTGTGGCGATTATGAAAACAATCAAGGGGGAATTACTGAAGAAAATTCAGGTTCTCTTAGAACTTTCCTCCGAAGGAAAGTAGCTATTGAGGTTCCACTCAGGACAGAAGTTTTGATACATGTATATATAATGTATATATAAAACATTCGATGATGAACTCAATTTACTATTAAAGAAATTAACACTCCTCGAATTAAACGTTCAAGAAAATTGATATTTTTTTAAAACAAAATCCACTGTAACCGATTTTGAATTATCGTTTCTTGACTCCCACGGGCCCATATAACGAAACCACCCCATTTGAAAGTTTATGCATCAATTTCCCCTGCAATACTTATTCTAAATTAATGTGGAGAAAGTGGAATAAATGTACACTTCAGCCAGTAATTTTCTAGTACCCAAAATCATTTGGGTCCAAAACTACATTCATTAAAGTCGTCATTAATTACTATATTTTAACATAGCTAAGTTTATTAATTTTATATCAAAGTATTAACATTTTTTTTTTTTAATATTTTATATTAAACTTTTTTAGGCATATATTTTCTACTATTCTAAAATAAAACCACATGCATAAACAATAAGAAATTAGGGGTCTCCCGTGGTCTAATGGATTTATAAGCGGGAGATGGTGGGTTCGATTCCCAACCTCCGGCAGGAATTTTATCATCCCACGGCTCGCTGGTAAAATTCCTCGCTGCACCCTGGATGTCGGCGCTAATGACCTAGATGTAGATGCGCCGTAAAAAAAAAAAAAAAAAAAAAAAAAAAAAAAAAAAAAAAAAAAAAAAAAAAAAAAAAAAAAAAAAAAAAAAAAAAAAAAACTTAATTAAAAATCAAAATTAAGGGTACCTTGTGAAAAATGAAAATCAGTCCTGTTTCAGGCCACCAGGGTCCAGAGGATAGATAATTTTTAGAGGTATCTGATTCTTAACCGTACGGCACTCTAGGGAGATAATGGGGTCAGTACAACGGGGTTAGTACTCCGGCTGCCTGATTTTCCCCTTTGCAGGTATCCATTAATAAATTGATTTTAGGGACGGGCTTGGAGCCCGATTCTAACCTACGAACGAAGACAGTAGAAGGTAAAATCTTTAGTGTGCTCGAGGTTTGAAGTCAGGTCCTCCAGCGTATTAGTTGAGTGCACTACCACTGACCTAACCTCGCACCCCAAAGGTTATCTGTATAAAATGTATATATAGGTATATAGCAATAAGGAATTGAAGGAATGTCGGGTAAAAAAAAAAAAAAAAAAATACACCGAAACAGACACCATGTTGTCGCGCTACTGAAAATACACTCAAACCGGGCTAGGTAATTTTCGGGTTACCTCAAAAACGTGGTAATAAAAATTTAAATGTTAATTAATAAATTATTTCGGCAGCAGCAACACTGACTAACCAGGCGTAACCTTCCCGATATTGACAATTGAGTTATGTTGGAGTGTTACATCGAATTTATATAATAGTTTTTATCTTTTTATTTTAAATTCTATGTGTTTATTGTTCAAAAATATTTTTGTCTTAACTAAGAAATCAATTTGAAAAACATAAAAATGTATTTATTACTGCTTCCAGTCTTTCCCAGGATTTATACTTGTTCTTTATATGAATTTATTGTACTTTTAAATTGACACAAAATATTACCTTATTAGAAAATTAAAATATTCATTCATTTAAATGACTTATTTTTGTTTTACTAATTCATGGTAAGACAATTATTATTGAAAAATAAAATTATCAGGTACTTCTCGTGTAGGCATTTGGATATTTTGAACAGCCTAAGCTCTACTAGACTTTATAGATTGAGACTTGGAATTCGTAAATTGACATTATTTTATGAGAAAATTGAATTATATAATTAATTCCATTTAAATGCAATACATTCTTACTTGAGAAAATTACATATCCTGTTAGTTTTTAGTAATACCTATCGGCCATAAATTAGTCAAATAATGACGGAATATATATTAGAAATGGTTGAGCGAATTACAGACCTTCTTACAGACCAGGTGATATATGGTAGGGACATTAGAATCAGTAGCTGGGTCCAGCTGAACAATACCTCCGACTGATAAAGCGCTGATAACAGGGATATATCAGCGACAAAGAGAAGTAGACAGCTGACTGATAACCTCCGCCTTCATAATCCTAATATGCCTTATTAATCTTAGATATTTCTCCGGGGGAGGCGCCACGGTCGCTCCTTCCAGGACGCATACCGCTAGGATCATATAAATCAGACTTTTTGTTCAAGTTTAGTTTCATTCTTTTTTGACTATTGTTTTTCCTTCTTTTATGCTACCATTGACCGTTATATTCATAATTCAAGTCAAACTGAAAGTAGGCGTCCGGGGATAGATCTCCATAACTGCAACTCCAATTGACAACGATTCTGCAGATAGAATTTGTCGAAATTTACTGTAACTTTCCTGTTTGTGATTCTCCATCCGAGGAGAGTATTTTAGCCGAAGTGCCGCCAGTTGTGAACAACATTGAATCAATAAGTGACGATGAACTTGACGAATAAGTTGCCTCAAAAGACTCTCTTACAATTAGAATAACCATATATTAATATGATATCTGTAACCGTTCTCGAGATACTTAAATAAAACTAGTTCTCTTGTTCCGAGTATTCAGAACCGATGGATTCAGTTGAGAATTGTTCCAGATGTTTCACACTCTTCCAAACGAAGATATCGTTATTTTGGTTAGATTTGGAGATAAGGAAGTAGTATAACTAACATTTTAATAACTTTGTAACGCATAAATGTTCACTTGTTAAAGTTTCAACAAATTTGTTATTATCTCTATTATTAAAAAAATATTATAACTAAAGTAATTTTTAATGATATTTTCAAGATTGAGGATAGGAAACAAACGATTGGTTACGTACGCACCTTATACCTTATGACCGAGTTACCAAATTTTAGTTTCTAGGTAAACTGATAGACTGTACCTTGATATAGGACTTGAACGCTCAAAGAGACATAAACAAATTGCTCAGTGAAAGCAATTGTCATATTTTCTTATTTTTTTTTTCTTAAGGAGCATCAGATTTTAGATAATTTCCGCCGGGCTATTCGCAGTTTGCCACCCTTCCTAAACACCAATTGTGCGGCAGGGAAATTTTTCAACCTGACCATCGCTGAAAAAATCAACCTGCTGCAGACGGGAATCAACCCCACATCTCTAGCATCATGCTGGAGAAGCCAGCTTGCAAGCCACTAGACCGCGGGGAGACCAATTGATCTTCATATTGACACAACATTACCATTTTTAGTAATGCATACTCCAAAATAATAAATTATGTAATTAAGGATTACCACTGTGTGACTGTAACATAACCATTTTATTATTTTATTCTATATTTTCAATCTGATTGGCTAGACACCCCACACTCTTAAACATCGACCTCAAAGGGTTAAAGTAAATAGTGCAAATCTCAGAAGAGCTAAATAAAATAAATGTAAAGCAAAATTTAAAGAAGTATAAAAAAGTGTCAAAGTTTCCTGATTTGTGGAGAATTATATTATTAAAAAAATACAATGCTCTATTTATCGTCGATACAAATGCAAAGTATCAAATGTTAAAAGTGGTTTGGTACCTTATAGATGAATTTATATATTTTTTAACTTATGATAATACCATAATCATTCAGTCTAATTAAAATATATTATATTTTAATGAGATTGAATGTAGATTCGTTAGTTTGATTTTCTGTAATTGATAATTATTTTTCATTATTCTTTGAGAGTTTGCCACAACGTACATCAGTCCAACAGGAACCAGTATAGATTGAAAATAAAAACATGCGATACTTTGCATTTGTATCGACGATATCTGTAAGTTATTTCAAATGCCAAAGCCATCATTTAATTATTAATAATATTTGCCTATTTCGATGCACCGGAAAAAAGAAAGAAAAAAAATAATAATAATTGCATATTATACATAAACTGTAGCATATAATGTATTCCTTATCCGTGCTACTTTTATTCAGAGGTTTTGTACGATTTCACGCCCTATATCCATCGGTGTCTAATATAGTTGTTCTGTTTTTCTACGGGCATCACTCTTGTCATGTTGGAATATAATGTAAACAGGAGCTGTACATCTGGAAGAATAATAGTGGAAACAATGAATAATTTTTTTTCCTTTTTGTAATATTGAATTAATATTTAATTTCCTGTTTCACGGTTATTTTTGCAGGATTAATATAACATTAATTAATTGCTTCGCGGTTGTATGTTTGGAAAAAAATAGAATGTTTTTTTCATTTCTTAGTGACACGTAAGGAATAAATTTAATTCGTTCTTTATGTATTCCATGATAATGTATTAAATTTTAAATATATATATATATATATATATATATGTATATATATATATATGGGACTGTATTGTACCTTTGACCACTGAGGCTGTGGCGGCATGTAGCAACATTTTATAAATTTTGGTGTAATTAGTGTTTAGCTCCTTCACTAGAGGGCTTGTATAACCTACTTTGGATTATTCAAGTCAAAGAGGATTCTTGCAAAAAATACTTATCCATTTCTATCATAAAAATGTAAGTTATTTATTGATGACATTTTGCCTCCTCATATTTTTTGTATTATGTCTTTTTAGATGGAAATCATTTGACAAAGTAGCTATTACAATAAGAAACATGGTGTAGCTTTTGAAATTTATTTATCTCAACCCTAAAATTTTTAGCATGCTTTTTAATGTGCACTCCCAGGATGTTGTACCTCTGACCACGACTAGGTGTTGTTCCTTTGACCAGGTCAAAGGTACAACATACCTGAGTAATTTTTTCATAATTCAACTTTTATGTTCTTTTGCTACATATTTTTAAAAAGTACTTAATATTTGTTGCTTCAATTGTTCAAAGAATTTAAAAAATAATAAATGAATAAGTTCAAACTGACTTTATCAATCCTCAGTGTAGCAATTCAAACCTATCGCCCCTTATCGTTCCACTTGAAGTTGTAAGACCTCATCGAAAAGCACATGCAAGGAAAATGTCAAATAGAGGCCGGCCTAAAGGGAACGGCCTCGAATCCTGACAGATATTCCTGAAAAGCTAATTATTGAAGGTGAAAAAAAAAACAAAGCACCACGCTAAACGAAAGACACAACATACAAATAAACCCCTTCCATAAAAAAGTGGTAAATGAAAAGAAAATTATTCTTATGACAGTTCAGATTCTGATACTGACACGGAAATTTCTTCAGGAGAAAGTGACGTAGATTCGTCTGATAAATGTTGTCAGTTATGTCGATGACCAGTAACAATTTGGAAAATATGATTTGCAAAAAGGATATATTATACTTGTTAAAAATAAAAGACTATTACATATTTAGTCGCAGAGATCTGTGCTATTAAATGTCCAATGTTTAAGATCCAATATTTGAAAAAACAAACTTTAAGTGACAAGTTTACAAGACAAGATGAAAATTTGTATGATATTGATGTTGGAAACATTGTGGCTAAACTTCCATACCCTACTATTGCTAGTGGATCTGCTTGACAGTTAAAACGTTTATCGATTGGGCAGGATTTTTCACCATATTAAGCATAACATATTATTATGCTTACATCCTTGTCCTGTATTTATTAAGCTTACATTTAATTACAATATTACTGAATACAATTTTTTTCTGCACTGCTGTGTTGTTTTTAGGTGGTCAGAGGTACAACACCCCATGGTCAAAGGTACAACTACATGTTGTACCTTTGACCACTGAACGATTATTTTTTAAAAATTAATAAAAAATATTAAATGTAAAGCTAGAACCTTGAAAAAATAAAACATGATAAGCAATAGAATGTGAATTACAATGAAATAAAAAAAATTAATTTAGCTTTAATATTTAAGCCAAAAAGAATTCAGTTTTGCAAAGTGGTCAACGGTACAACACCTTCCCCTATACATATATATATATATATATATATATATATATATATATATATATACATATATATTAAATAAACATAGTATAAACTACGATATCGTTCTTAACACTTAAATTACAAACGTTTAAATAGAACGTCGAAATAAATACAAAAATGAATGAATTATCAGCAAGAACAATCATAAAAACAATAAAACAACAACAAAAATTATCCTAATTTTCAAAAATTTTACTTGTGTGCAATAGAAAAATTAATTATTATTTTATTTTACGATGCTCCACTTCTCTGGTGAATGACACCGAATTACTCTTCTGCGGCTAACTGCTGCCTATAAAGATATTTATTGTAGGTACGTCAGTAACGCGATAAAATAATTAAGTTAAAAATAGAAAGCAAATAATAAGCAGCAAATAATAAATAAATAAATGAATAAAAAAACGGAAATTAAAAATACAAATATTAGAGCCAACGGCCATAGCCACGAATAAACAGATTGCCGTTGATCACCGAAGTTAAGCAACGTCGAGCGTGGCAAGTACCTGAATGGGTGACCAACCACGTGCTGTTGGCATTATAAAATGGTGGTTAGGAGGTCAACATATTAAAAGTCTCCGCCCGTAGCCTTTGTGCCGGGGGGAGAGGGGAGTTTGGAAGGTCCCATTTTTCGGGTTTTCACTTATAACTCGGAAACCCTGCGTACTAGCGACATGATCATCTATAACAAATGAAAGCTGATTAAAAATGCTACAAGTTCAACTCAATACATTTTTTCGAGATATCTTTAGTTTTCGAAATATCCGCTCTTGAATGTCTGTCATTTTGGGAAAAAACACACTTTTTGCTCTTTTTGACCGGATAACTCTTTAACGATAAACCCAAAAAATAAATGCCATTTATAGGGCTGTAGAGCATTACATTCCCTTCAAGAATGTATATTACTTTACTATTTTATGTATTTTCCTTCAAACATTAAAACAGTATTACTGTTCATCGTTATATCTGGCTACAACTGTCGACCAATGAATCTTTCAATTTCTCACCATTTCCAGTTAATGTATTGTCCAAAATATGCTCCATTATGTAAATATAGTCAGTACTGGACATACAAATAGCACACAATATATAATTTTGGACCCGCTAACCAGTTATTCAAACTCAATTAGATAAGATCTTGTCCATTATATTGGCAATGGTTTTGCTAAGACCATGTGAGTACGTATATAACGCTTAAAAGAAAATGCATAAAATAGTAAAGTAATATATATTATTGAAACAAATGTAACGCTCTACAACCCTATAACCGGCATTTGTTTTTTGGGTTCATCGTTGAAGAGATATCCGGCCGAGAATAGAAAAAAATGTGTTTTTTCCCAGAATGACAGACATTCAATAGCGGATATTTCAAAAACTAAAGATATCTCGAAAAACTTTATTGACTTGAACTTGTAGCATATTTAATCAGCTTTTATTTGTTATAGAATGGTCATGTCACTAGTACGCTAGTAGTAGGGTTTCGGAGATATAAGTGAAAACCCGAAAAATGGGACCTTCTAACCCCCCCCCCCCGCACAAATGCTACGGGCGGGGACTTAAGTTGGGAAACAAAGTTTTGAAGTCAAAAATTGTGTTCTAAACATTTCCATCTATAACTCATAGTTGCCTGGACTATGTCTGTTTGTTCCTTATATAAATCCACATTATTTGACCGATATTGACCAGACTTTGCACACAGCTAGGTTTCGATCCGGGAAGTCTCGTAGGCTAGATTTTTTTTATTAGATTTTAATATTACTTATTATTATATGTTATGTAACCCTTTCCATGTGTCCTTGTGTATACAGGTTGTACATCGAGCCTCCACTAGTAAAACAGACCATCGAACCCATGTGTTGTAATCAAGAGAGTCCACCAAGCAGCTGAGCCGCTCTATCGAGGCTCATATTAGTCATTTATCAAGGAGCTCCTGATTGGGTGTAAGGCTTAAGCCCGATGGACAGACGCTGACAAAGCTGCCGGTAGCCGACAGGACCTCCCAGAAAGCAGTCCCTGAGAACTACCACCTACCCTTCCCTACCTAGGTTCAGCTGATCAGCTGACAGCTCCTAATGTTCCCGCCATAACTGACAGCTACCACTCCGGTCGTTAGCACCGGATTAATGAACCATATCTCTGCATGTGTATCTACTTCGTTCTCCTACTTCTCTGGACTCCGGATGTCCTAAAGCTCTTTTCCATTCGGCCATCCCACGCATCTAATCAATTATAAAAATTCTGTATTCGTTATCTTTAAGGTCTCAAAATATATGGTGGAATTGGTTTGATTACTTTTTCAAAAATAAAAATTTGTTAATGTCACTTTAAAGGTTTGTCTGACAGTTCAACGTATACTGACAGACTCTAATTTGAGACAAGGAAACCCCACGAGACATGAACGAACTACTTCGTGATAGCAGTCACCATATCAACGCTATACTAACTTTTCTAAAAGACAACAATATTAGCATAAATATGCTTTAGCGATGACATGCTTTAGAGCCAGTTTAAAGTCGGAACGGTTTACTGCAATGGAATTAAAAGTTTTTGTGCACAAAATGTTCTATAACGTGTCATACCATGGGAAAGTGAAAGAAAAAAAAAATCTATTCCAATGCCAGGCAATTGCCTGAGAGGCTGGGCTCAGGAAGCCCAGCCTGGGCAAAAATAGAATTCTTCCCGCCAACTTAAAGACTCATTAAGAAATCATGATGAGCCCATCTCGAGTCTTCAGGGAAACTGCCACCACTGCCAGAAAAACCTGTCAAACAGCTGTTCAGTCTTGTATTCTCCTTCAGAATATTTTGGCGCGAAATCTCCATAACGAGCTCTTCACGAGTTGACATAAGGTTGGTAATCGACGACAATCTTCCAATCAGAAATCCATCTATCATGGATGACAGGAATGCTCGGGACAGCTGTGTCGATGGAAGGCTGCCCAGTGTCCACTAGACCAGATGGCATTAATTATTTAAGCAAAAGAAAATACATTTTAATCCTTTGCCAATGATCTCATTCTAAAATACGGTTTTTTTTTTTAAAGAACATTTAGAACGGCATATGTCTGGAACGGAGTGATATAGAAATGTGTGGTTGGTGGTGATTGACTACATTTTTTGTCTAGTTTTACCATCTGAAGGATTGTCATTAGCTTACACCCTGTGTATATATATATATATATATATATATATATATATATATATATATATATATATATACAGGGTTTATTGCAAGTTAATGACAATTCTCCAGAAGGTGAAACAAGTCAAAAAATGTAGTTTACCACCAACCACACATTTCTATAACAATCCGTTCCAGAAATATAAATAAGGTTCTTTAGGTGAAAAAACCGTGTTTTTAGCACTTTCCTCCGAAGGAAAGTAGCTATTGAGGTTGGACTCATGACGGAATTTTTGAAAAATTTCTTCAAATCTTTATCGATCCTACCTAGTAGACACCGAAAATGACCCCCGTTAAAATTTATATATATATATATATATATATATATATATATATATATATATATATATATATATATATGTCTGTTAACACGATAGCGGCCAGAGTTTTTTTTTTTTTTTCACGAAACGTGGTATATAGCGTTCAATTAGCAAACGATTGAACGAGTTCGTTAACCACCAAAGTCGGTCCACCAGAAGGGGGGGTTTACCCCGAACCCAAAACACTAATTTGACCATGTCAGCCGTAATATTTGTTATATTTCAACGAAACTTGGTATTCGTAGTGGTAATATAGAGAGAAAAATGAGATATAAAAATGAACTAAGTCGGTTCATTAGGAGGGGGGGGGGGTTTACTCCGGACCCACAATACCAATTCGCCACTACCAGCCGTGATTTTTGGTATATTTCGACGTAACTCGGTATTCGTAGTGGTAATCTACAGGTAAATATGTGTTGTAAAAATAAACTAAATCAGTTCATTAGAAGGGGGGGTTTACTCCGGACCCAAATTCCTAATATACTCATACCGCTCGTAATTTCTGCTGTATTGAAACGAAACGCGGTATACGTCGTGGGTAACTCATGAGAAAGATGTGTTGTAAAAATGAGCTGAATCGGTCAATCGGAAAGCGAGGGTTTACTTTGTAATATATTTCAATAGAAAAGCCCGCCAGAAGTAGGTTCACAAAGCCGCCGCAAGGAGCGCTTTGTATCTAGAGGGACTGTATCCTGTTCCTGCGTTAGATCAAAATACGATAATATGAGGTTTTTTGTATTTATTACGTAGTGTAGTAGGTACCATGTGTAAACATAATTCTGGAAGTAAATTAATAATTGATCAGTTACTCATTACAAATTTAAAAGAGAACTATTCATGTTTTTATTTTATTTATGTAGGATATTTTAAGCAAATTGTTCTGGAAAGCAGTCTACACTACCCAAATTCTGAGGAAAGTGCTTAGTTATGCAGCTCCTGCGTGACGGACTTTTTGTAGTACAACTCCGATTTTCTCGGCTTGCATACAT